>JACDJE010000286.1:284859-421798 GCA_016647715.1 Pavo muticus | reverse complement strand
ATATATATATATATATATATTTTGTCTCACCCCCATCACAACACTTTTGTTGCATGAAGTGTTTTTTTTTGTCTAGAAGTAAAAGCATCTGGCCTTTAGGAGAGGTACTTGGCAGTTGCAAGGGAGCATACAGTCTGATATTCAAACTGAGATATTTCTTCTTAGTTACAAGTTTGTGTGACCAGTGTTTATAAAATATCCAGGATATTTTTGCTATTTATATTTCCCATTGTTGCAGTTCTCTAGGGATGATTAGATTGGTTGACTTCAGTGGTGTGATAGCTATTGATATAAATAACTTTCCAGAAGATTTCCTTATGACTTCAGAACGGCTTATTTGGTAAGAAAAACATTTCTAAAGGGGTTTAGTTCACGAGCTTTTTTTCTGAAATTTATGCCAGGCACTGATTTGCATACAGGATAACTAAAAATGTTTAAAACTAGTCTTGATTGCCCAGGCTTCTCTAAGAAATCAAACTATTAAACTCCTCTTTTTTAGGAGTCTCAGACTCCTACGTTTCTTTAGTATTTCTGTATCTCATGTGTTCTGGTAAGTTTAGAAAAAATGTGAGATGTTCACCTAGATGACAGTGAAAATAAACTAGATGTATCAGTGACCAGAAACGAATATAGCTAAGGAAAGCTGGCCAAGGGACAGGTAGTCATTCAAATCTTTCCATTTATTTGAAGCATCACTAAAGTTCTGCTGGGAAAATCGTGGACTAACAGCCTTTCCTGTGAGACTTCCAGTGTTTCCTGATTACAGCCAGGAAAGCAATAGAGGAAGAAATGTCTCTTGCTCTATTTTGATACTTATGCTCCTGATCCCCAAAGAGAAAGGAAGCAAAGGCATGGTACATCTGTTTTTGCATGTGAAAATAAATTAACACGAGGTTGTAAACGTTCTTTACGTGGGCTTTTTAATTCCATGTTTTGGCTGCAATTTTAAATAGTAATTTTGGGGATTAATGCTGTGGAATAGTTCACTTTTCCCTCACAGAGTAAAAGATTTCAGACAGTCCAGAGGTCAAAAATCCCAAGTAACCGAAAAATGAATGTTTGCTAATCTTTTCCCCTCTAAATCTAAATTTATACACTCAAACATTCAGTGTTTGTATGTATAAAGGTACACTTTGGTCACCCATTCTAATTAAGAGAGATCTTGGAGGTAATAAGAATTTGTCCCTATAATTTGAGTTCTTTCAGCTAAAGAGATTTCCCTTAGTTATCAGCAGAAAATACTGGAAGTCTTTGTTCTCACATGTCTTCTTCAATGATGTGGCTTTTCATGCAGACATGGGTTAGAAGCAGCTAGGTGTGCAGACATGATAGCATCATATAAAGATGCACTTGATTTATTAAAAGGATAGATTCCACTCTGACAGCAAAACATTCAGGGTGTTTGAGGAAACTGAAACTCTTCACCTTACCAGAATGAAGTCTGTTATTCCAGTGTGAAATACTTGCCTTACCATGACGTTTGCTACATAGAAACACAGACATTCCTCAGCTAGAAAGTGCTCTTATGTACCCTAAAACTTTCCCTGGAGGAGCAGCCCTGCTTTTCTTGGAGAAGAAAGTTTTAGAACTGTTTCAGAGCCATCTAAAATTGGAAACCCCCAGAGAATGAGACAACCCATTGGCCAAGGGAATGTGAATACATTTGAAATTTATTAAAACCTTGGAGACTTGCTGAAGTCACACAGTGGTAATCAGTCATCAGCTCTGCAAGCTGGGAACAAGCCTGGCACCTGGTACTCTGTGGTGCCATGGGAGCACAGTCCTTGCTGGTAGTGGTGCAGTTGGTGTAACAAACTTTATCCTGCTCCTGAAAGCAGATACTGATGCTGGGAATTCTTGAACTACGACTTTGGGGTACTGTTATGAGCCAAAGTTCTCCAGCATATCTGTGGAGGGAGGAAGGAAAAAACTTGGCTAATGTTCTCAGTTAACTGTCACCTTTAAGCACATTTGACTGTGGCTCCTCCACTGGAAATAATGGATATAATATTCAGAAGAGTTTGAGATTATCTGAAGATAGCAGGGAGGAATTTTGTTGCTTCCTCTGATATATTTTTCAAAGAATCAGCAAAATGGTGAATTAAGACCCCATCAGGACAGATTCTTCCTTGCTGCAGGCTGTGGCACTGAGGAAGGTGGCACTGAGGAAGCTGCCACCTGGCAGTAGTGTCACTGCCTCCTTCTCTCTATTTCTGCTGCTCTCTGGTGCAAGAAGTAGTCATGGTAGGAATCCACAATTCATTGGATGTGCTAGGCATTCTGCTCGCTCTAGCTTGTCTGTAATAGTGGCAGAGAAAAAGAAAACTCACTTGCTTTCATCCTAGTTCTTATAACAGATTTAAGTCATCTACGTGAAACTTCGGAGAGTTATCTGAGAGACTTTTTGTGAAACCACTAATGTTATTCTTGGGGGGAGGGGGGATAATACTTCAATTTCAAAGACCAAAACCAAAATTAACCAATTTATGCTCTGCTCGATCTGGATTTACTCCTTTCAAAAATAAACACGTCTACAATATTTATGTCTTCATGTAGGTATAATTCCCTTTAGCAGTGAGGTAATTGTTCAAATTAAAGTTAGTTTTCAATACCAAAGTCTAATCAAAAGCAAAATATATTAAAATACTCTTTTTTTGTGTGTGCAAATACCAAAATAATCAAACTTTTTCACTTTAATACTACTGTCTCTAACTAAAAATTTCAACTTTCATGTCCTGACTTCTGACATACTCAAGTCTGATAGAATAAGTTGATTATATTGAATCTAAACTTCAGAAGAATGTTTTGTTCCATGTTTTTCATCTGAGAGCTTTCTAATTAAGAAAAAAAAAAATAGCAAGAAAGAAATCCTTCCTAATGAATCTCTAGGGGGAAAAAAAAAGTACTTGAAAAATTGCTTGAATTGCAAATAGACACTTTTGCTAACAAAATCATGTTATTGCCAGGCTTGCACTGCAGATGGCCACTGCATTTAAAAAGCTTATTGAGTTGCTATTTCATCCCCCTAACAGATGGGGAAGCAGCAAAAAGCAGCTCTCACTTTTCAGGGTTTTGCCTCTGTATTGTCTGGACCACAGACTAGGAAAATGAAGGTCAACCTGCAGAGCAAATCGGGAATGTGGAAGATATTACTTTTTCAGTATGTGGATGCAGCTGTGTACTGGCTCCAATATTCAACGACAAATCACAAAAGGTTCTTAATGAAACTCCAGTGTGCTGTTCTTGGGAAGTCTGGAATGATTGTCCCTCATTTGAGCTTACTGCCATTCTTACAAAAACAGAACTCCCACAACTGAACACTTCCACTTAGAATGAAAGATAGAAGGGATAGTTTTCTGTTGTATTGTGTATGTCCTTTTACAAGGGCTTAGTCCCATTACTTCAGATGATGAACAACAGATTTCACTACAGTGCTTCTAATATACCTGTCTGTGATGTTTTCCTTTCCTTGCAAAAATATTGGAGCACTGTTTGAAGAATAAATTGCTTCAATAATTTGAAGGCAATTATTAAGTTTCTGGTCGTGTAGCAGATATTAGGTCTTCTAGCTATTCTCTGTCAAGGGGCGACATAGTACTTATCAAACTGCTTAAAAATTAGAGATGAAGAATGTGTGCTCTTCCTGTTGTTCTAGGTATCACAAATCCTATGATTTATGTCATTTATGAAGATGACACGAAATTATTTAGTTTGCTTCTGAGGTCAATGGTGATGATAGCTTGGGGATTTAGTTGGCCATTTGAGCCTGGTTTCTTTAATCCATCTCTTTTGGCTCTTGCTCTAACTCTAGTATGGAATGAAAGAGAAACCTGCATCTAAGTGAGGGGACAGAGTATGGATGCAAACAACTGAGCCTCTTGGCTCTGTGTTCAAGCTTAAATTTGAGCACTAGTGCAAAAGAGCCCCTAGAGGTTCTGTGCTTTAACAGGAAACAAATAATTTAATACAAGGAAAAAGAATCTTCACCTCAGCTGCCCATCCTTGGGTTTCATAGGGAGAATCTTCCTATCTTCAAGGGTGTACAGTTCTAAGTTCCGGCTATGCCAAATTGTCTTACTTCAGGAGAAATACATGCAGAAATTGGTCCGATGTTGGTTTGATGCACAGAAAATGGAAGTAGGCAAGAATTATCACTTGAGCTGCTATGCTTGGTTTTAAGAGTGTTTTTCTGTCTGGATGACCAGATCTTTTCTCTGGTGCTTTTCTTTTTGTTCCTACTGCAGGTCTGCAGGTGATACACGATCACCCGTTTTTTGTGTATGCGCCCTTGCATAACAGAACAGCTGAATTTAAATGTATTTTTCATAGCTTCCTTTACAGTTTGCACTGTAAAGTCTTCCTTTCCTGGAAAGAGCTGGCACATCATTGCATTTTTGTAAGAGTAATGAGTTCCTCTTGAAGGGGTAAATCAGAAAGTCATAATAAAGATCAACCCAGGCAGCTGACAAGATGTTTTAGAAGCGGTTGAAAATGAAATGAAAAACCCTTCAAACTTGTTGTTCCTAGCCTGCTCATATTAAATCTGTTCTATAATTGCTGCCTGTACAAACTTAGTAGAAATTAACCTTTCCTTGGGTTACTCAAGGCAAACACCATTCTGAAAGTGGATAGCTTGCAATAAGTTTAGTGTTCCACAGACGCGTATTTAAAATGTTGATCTTTAGAGCCCAGTACATTCTGTAAATTACTTTTGCAGTGTATTCCTTACCATTTCAAACTCAGTTGTAAATTAATTTCATACTTTCTTGGACATTTTTCTTTCTTTTCTTAGTTAATGACATCTATGCACAACTGTTTGGAAATCTATGGAGTTTATAAAAGCTGTCTAATTAAAAAATGCTTGAAAGAGAAATGAACACAACAAAATCATTTATCTAGACTTCAAACATTTGCAATTACTCTGGGTTCTAATGAGATAAAGCACCTTCTGCAGTTGTTTATGAAAAACTTTTGTGTATCTCTTAATTGTGAGCTTTGGCACATCTTTTGATTATGATGCAGCTTTGAGTATCTGCTGCCCTACTTTGAATCCCATGGCAATGTCTTTCAGGATTTCTCTTGGTTTTTTTAAAAAAAAAAAAAAAAGGCTTTGCAGCATGACTACATGCCTTAAGGTACAGAACAAGGGCACTTCTTGCACAAATGAGAAATGGCAGCAGCAGGCAGGAGGAGAAAACTTCACGGTGAGTTGTGGGAAATCTCAAGGTAATTCTTCTGTTTGTGATGTTAATGAATTTAGTGAGTTTCAAGGTGGAATCTTTTTCATCTTATTTTTAAAAGTGAATAGCTGCAGTATTTATATGAACCACATAAAATGTGTTAATGAAAGTTGTTGATATGAATTTCTTTTCAAACTGTGGCCCTAAGCTACTGTAGTTCTGAAATAAGATTGAACTGATCAGGTTGGTGCAGACCCAATTCATCCAGATAATAAAATAGCATGGCAATTTTGTGAGCAGTCTGAATGGGGGTAACTTCATAAGCTACGAATTTTATGAAATAAATGCAACAAAGAGTTTTTTTCACAAGACAGAGACTGATACATAGACCCCCATGACCTCTCTCTCCGTGGCTGTCGGATGAAGTCCCCAGTGACTGTAAAAAGGGAAACATCACTCCCATTTTCTAGAAAGGGAGAAAGGAAGACCTGGAGAACTACAGATTGATGAGCCTCAACTCTGTACTTGGGAAGGTCATTGAGTGGATCCTCCTGGAACAGATATTAAGGTATATGTGAGATGTGGAGATGATCTGAGACAGCCAGCATGGCTTCACCAAGGATAGATCGTGGTGGCCAATCTGGTGGCCTTCTATGATGATGTGACAGCATCAGTGGACAAAGGAAGGGCAATAGATGTCATCTACCTGGGCTTGTGTAAGGCCTTTGATGTAGTCCCACACCACATCCTTATTTCTAAGTTGGTGAGATATGAATTTGAAGGGTGTACTATTTGGTGGATAAAGAATTGGTTGGATAGTCATAGCCAGAGGACTGTTGTCAACGGCTCTGTGTTCAGGTGGACATCACAAATAATGTCCCCCAGGGGTCCGTTTTGAGACCAGTGCTTTTCAACATCTTTATCAATGAAATAGACAGCAGGACTGAGTGTACCCTCAGCAAGTTTGCTGATGACACTAAGCTGAGTGGTGCAGCTGACATGATAGAAGGAAGGGACACCATCCAGAAGGACCTGGCCACACTCGAAAAGTTGGCCCACAAGACTCTAATGAGATTCAGCAAGGAGTTGCACCTGGGTCGAGGCAATCCCAGATATGAGTACAGACTGGGAGATGAACTCATTGAGAGCAGCCCTGTGGAGAAGGACTTGGTGATCCTGGTGGATGGAAAGCTGGATATGAACCAGCAGTGTGCGCTTGCAGCCCAGAAAGCTTACTGCAGTCTGGCTGCATCAACAGAGGGGAGGCAGCAGGGAAAGGAAGGGGATTGTCCCCCTCTACTCTGCCCTTGTGAGGCCCCATCTGGAGTACTGTGCCCAGGCCTGGGGTCCCAGAATAGGAAGGACATGGAGCTGGCAGACTGGGTCCAGAGGAGGGCCGCAGAGATGATCAGAGTACTTCAGCACATCTCTTACGAAGAAAGGGAGTTGAGCTTGTTTAGCTTGGAGAAGTGAAGGCTTTGGGGAGACATCATTGCAGCTTTCCAGTACTTGAAGGGAGCTTACAAGCAGGAGGGGGACTGACTTTTTATGCAGTCTGGCAGTGATAGGACAAGAGGAAATGACTTTAAACTGAAAGAGAGAAGATTTAGGTTAGAGTTATGAAGAAAATTTTCACATTCAGGGTTGTAAGGTGCTGGCACAGGCTTCCCAGAGAGGTTGTGGATGTCCCATCCCTGCAGGTGCCCAAGGCCAAGATGAATGGGGCCCTCGGCAGCCTCACCTGGTGGGTGTTAGCCCTGCCTGTGGCAGGGGGTTGGAACTAGATGATCTTTAATGTCCTCTCCAACCTAAGCCATTCTATGACTATATGATACTCTCTGGAAATTAGAAAGCAGGAAGAGAGTGATTCTTGTAAATGCTCAACTTTTGCTTGTATATGTAAGCATAACCTTGGCATTTACATTTTTTTATCTTAATGATCCAAATACCTATAGATAACAGAAAATAACCAGACTTGCACATTTAAAAAATTACTGCTGTAACCTTGATCATACTGTGAAGTATCAGTTTCCCGTGATAGCAACTAAAGTTGTGATTAGTCATTTTTGCACCTGTCAGGTCCTCATAGATTTTTGACTATGAAATTAGAAAGTAAAAACACTGTGGGAACTTATTAAAGTTTATTGTTTGCAAGATCTTCATTTTCTTATTATAATTTTAACTAATTTTGTACATCTCTACTTAGAAGCTGTTAAGCAAAAAGTACTGTCAATGTAATCCAGAACCAGCTCAAGTAAGGACACCAAGAAGTTTCTGCTTAAGTGAACTATGTACCAGAACTATTCTTTCTTTGGAAACTTCTTTGTTGTCTCTGTTATTGAAAGAGGGGTTGGAAATAGATGGAAGCTTTGAAATTAGTCTCAGCTAATACTGTGAATGATGAAAAATAACCCAAATCACTGACATTACTCTTTACAGGCAAAGCATTCTTCATTGTTGGTATGGCTAACCCCTTGCTAAATGCCATGCAAAATCCTGGAAGGTTAAACCCACAAATTAAACACCGCATGCCAGAATTAATTATTATGTTTGTTAGGAAACAATGGTAAATTCACTTCTATAGAGGCCCATTTGAAAACTTTAATACACCAGTAACCTAATGCTTGGAAGAAAGCAACATCTCAGCAGTACTTCCTTAATTAAGATTTCACTTCCCAGTGTCAGGCTGCCTTCAGGGAGCGTGCCTCATGAGTCTCGACACATTTTTACGATATCTGATACTGTTATTTCAATGCAATACACAACATCACATTCAGTTGGACCAGTGTAAACGCTATGGCACTGCAATGTTATTCTTTTAACAGATGGTTTGTACTTCTAACAGGGAAAGCTTTATAAAATTTGTATTGGCTAGAATTACAGAAAGCATACCCATTTAGTGGTTCACTTTGACACGACTTTTCTATTTTATTTTACTGCTTGGTGCATAGGGATAGAATTGTTTAATTTTTTTCCTCCTTTCCTTTATTTTTCTTGCTTTTGTCTTTAAAGAGCTCCAAAGAATTTGTGTACATTGTGGTTTGAAGTAGAAAAAGATATTCATTTTGAACAGGCATTTTGTTTTAATAAGTATCATTTCAGAACCCTTGTGCATATATTGGTGTGAATGGCACGGCTTCAAAGGACGAAATAAATACTTCATACTTAGTGTTGAAAACAACCTGCTGTCAGCAGAAAAGCTTTTTGAACTGGCTGGAGCCTGGATCTGAGAAGTTATTAATTTCTGACATCTCTTAGACTATCTCTTTTCCTTTGAGCTTGCTTTAATGAGCATTGCTTGGTACAGCCAAGATAAATGGCACCATCCGTAGCGGGTCCCTGGATATTATGCTTTTTGTGGCAGAGTCCTGGTGCAGGGTCAGACTTGGGCACCAAAGAAATCACCTACCTTTCAGTTATATTAATATCTTCTTCATTTGCAGTAATGTGCAAATCCTTGAAATCTGGTGTAGGTGCTTAAAGTCTAATTTATGAGTATAGGAACTTAGGTCTGGGAACTTTGTCTTCTGAGCCTTTTCCAGTTTAGCGAGTGTCCTAAGAAAGCTGAGATTATTCAGCCTGGAGAAGAAAATATTCCAAAGAGACCTGACTGTAGACTTTCAGTGCTTGAGGGGGCTTATAAGAAATGTAGGGAGAGAATTTTCACTAGGGCCTGTAGTGATAGAATAAAGGCTAATTGTTTTAGACTAAAAGAGGGGAGATTTAAGTTAGATGTTAGGAATTTCAGGGTGGTGAGACACTGGAATGGTCTGCCCAGCAAAGCTGTGGATGCCGCATCCCTGGAGGTGCTCAAGGCCAGGGCCTTGGGCAGCCTGATCTGGTGGGTGGCTGCCCTCCCCATGGCAGGGGGTTGGAACTAGATGAGCTTAAAGATCCTTTCTAGCCCAAGCTGTTCTACGATCTACATGTAAATGTGAAATTTAACCTTTCTGAAACAATCATTATTTTTTTTTTCTCTCTGAAATTGATCTGTAAAGAGCCCGCCTACATTATTGAAGTGTTTTTTATTGTTTTTTTTTTTAAACCTTTTGACCTTAGCAAGTTTTAGCTAGGATGCAAAAATGAAACAATGCACTCCTTTTCTTTTGCTGTCTGTTTTCCCTTTCCTTATGCTAGAATGAGTTGACAGCTCACAGAAGTGCGTAGTGCTATCCTCTACTTCTGAGGAAATACTGAAGGCAATATGTTCAGTGTATTTATCTTCAGTATCCCTACTGGACTCCAAAGACTTTCACAGCTGAAAGGATAGGAAAAAATCATGGAAATTTCAAGTTCATAATCCTCAATAAGTAGAGTATTCAGCACAGTAGTTAGTAGATTCTTAATCTTTAGCAAGATCATTTTTAGTATTTCAGAATAAGTCTCACTGAAATTCAGTATCCAGTTTGAGTGGCATACAAAAATTATATGTCCTACAATTTTTTAATTTTACTTATTTTCACCTAATTTTAAACAATGATTAAAACAAACAAACGAAAAAAAAAAAAGCAGATTCAAATTTAGGATTTTAACAGTGAATATCTAAACATAATCCTTGAAAAAGTGTGTGGGTTTTTTTTTGTTTGACAAAGCCAAATTAATTCCGTAGGTGAAATTTAAGTGGAGAAAGTACTTAGCAGGAAACATTTTTGTACCTCCTCTGAACCTGCTTTTTTCGTATTTCGGTGCTGGCTGGACCACTAATATCTAGGATTTCTTTCCTGAGTAGAATGTTTTCAGCAGCTCAAAAGGCAGGCTCAGGTCACAGCTGAAGGCCTCAGACAGAGGTCGTGTTTAATGCAATTTGGTTCTTTCTCTCCTAGCCCTGTTTTTCTTTGAATCTGAAATGCTCTTCATTTTCACTCCAAAAAATTAAGTTAACCCTTGTGAAATAGAGCTTGAAACATGTATTGATTTCGTATTTCCTTTCTTCCTGAGAAATAGATGCATGTGGAACATGCTTTATTCATGCATAAACCAAATTATTTTTAATGAACAATTAATAAATGGTATCTTCCTTTGAATGCATATTTTTTGAGAGAGTCTAAAGTAGCCTATCTGTAAACACATACACAATAGAGACAAAAAGAAATTTTTCTGGACTTCCAGGGTATTTTGTATACAGCATATCTGAGCAGTAACCTTAAGGAAAAGTGAGCTAAAAATTCATGATCTTTCATAGAGTTACAGAAAGGAAGAGAAGAAATTGTTAAGAGCAAAAGAATAATAAATTTTTAATCTGAGGAATGGTACTGTAGCCTGTGGCCTTCCACAAGGTAGCCTCCATTAAATGCCTGCTCAAGAAATCATCAAACAGCACTGACACACTAATGCCAGTAAGTTTCTGCGTTTTAGAAGATAGATGCATTATTTAGTTCCTCTTTTTAATAACAGAGGAAGCAAATCTGTTTAGGAAAGGTGAGGCAGTGTCCAAGCTTGCTCTCTTGTCACTGGCAACACTAGAGTAATTTATAGCAAAAACAAGCTACAGAGAGAATGAAAAATGAAGGGAATAAAGGAGCATGTTAGCCAAGATACTGACTGCAGGCAGGTCAAAGACTTCTGGCCATGGTACTTTGTATTCCTAGAGGCTGCAGCTGGTTTTCCTCCTTATCGGTAGATTGAGACTTAGACACTGCAAAGCTGTTCCTCACTCACTGATTATGCTTTTGTCTTCAATGCACAAACATACTGTTCTTATGTAGTTGAAATATTCAATGGAGATACTAACAAAAGTTTTAGTTGGGAGGATCTAGGTATCATACCATAAATTAATTGAGAGAGAATGTAATGAAAAACATGCCTTCAGCCAGAAAGCAGATGTCTCAACACTGTTCTGCTTCATATAATTGTTTGAAAAGTTTAATTCCTCAGTGAAACAAAAACAGGTTTTGAAACCTTGAAGGCAATCAAAAAATGTCCCCTACTCAGCCCAGTACCAGGTGTCTCTGCTGCTCCCAGCTTAGATTTCTCTCCTTACTGGGTCCGCCCTCAAGTAGCTGAAGGTTGTGAACAGTGCTGGGGAGCAGTGTGCCCAATTCCAAGGGAAGGAGAGGGAAGAGAGCTCAACTTGTGCTTCTAGTAGAAACCAGGGAGCAATTCTTGCACCTTGAGCAGTGAATTTTTCAAGCTATGAAAGAAGGAATAAGAAGGAAAAGGAAAGTGCCAGAAAGGTATCAGGTGAAGAAATGAAATTGTGGAAATAAAAGGAAAATGATGCCATACTAAACAGGGATAAGTAACATGAACTAGCCGTTCTGAAATCTGCAAAAGGATAAGAGTGTGTCATTCTTAATGCAAGTAAAGTATGATCTGTCCAGGCATGAATATCACCGTGTGTCACTTCTTAGCTAAAGACCCCGTCCCAACATGGGACATGCTCCATCCCATTAGTCTTTTTATATGGGGATACTGAAATGTGTGATCTCTTGAAAGGTGGCATAAGACATGAATGGATGAAAACTGAGATTCAATAGGTGTCTGTTTTGACTAGATGTAAATGTGTTCTTAAGACCAGCTCTATAGACATCAAGAACTGGTCACACGCACCCAATCACTAGCTTAGTGCTAGACAGAAGAAAAGAAAAAAAAAAAAAAGGCTTGTTCCTCAATCACTTTCTCCTTTCCTATTTCTTTTCTTCTACTTATACACTCATAATTCATCAACCCACTCTATTCCCATTTTCTCATCAGTGTTTTCCTCCATACTTCATACTCTTTCTTCTGCTGTGTTTTCCATATGCTTTCTTTCCTGCTCCTCTTTTTCCCTATGTTCTTCCCTCATGCCATGACAGCTTAGTTACAATGAGAAATGACATATTGTTAAGGTGCTGTATTTTCCGACCTCTTCCCTTATTCACTGTGAGTTGGGAGCAAAATGTTCCTGGTGTGCTGCCAGATGAACCTCTTGAAGTGCTACAAAGCTGGCTCCTTCCCATGCATGTACTCCTGGGATGCACTCCCACAGCATGGGCTTTTTGTCAGTTGTTTCCTACATGGCTTGTCTTCTCTTCCTTTCCGGTGCAGGACTTATAAAAAAAAAAACAAAAAAAACCCAAAACTTATAAATCAAACTGTTTTAAAAAAAACTGTCCTTAAAGACTAGAGGTAGCAAATCTATGTATTATAACCCACACCTCTCTAGAGAAAATGGCAAAACCTGTATTACGTTCAAAGTGTATATGCATATGTACATTATATTGAGCATGGCAATTCAATCTATGCAAGATAGCTGTGTGATTGCTATATTCTTTAGGATGGGTTGAGATGAGCTGCCACTTCATTTGCCTTTACTTTCAGCTTCAGGATTATTTGGGGTTCTAGCTCTCACCTCCCCATATTACCCTAGCAAACCTGGACTTTATTCCTTATAATATTTCAAGAAAAGGCTTAAAAATTTATTCTGCAACTTCTGGCCCCCTATTTTTAGCAGCTGTTCTCATCTTAATGCTGATAGAGTTGTTATTTACAAATGGCAGGAAAACGACACGTGCCTTCTATCACCCCGCATATCTTAAAAGGTACTTCAGTCTTTCAGTGTATTCCTTCAATTATTCCTTCAATTACTGTACTTTCTAAATTTCTTTTTTTTCCCCTCTCCTAAGTACATTCTGAAATTGTGGAAAAATACTGCTTTTAACACTGTGTAACAAATAAAAAATGAAAGTCTGTAAATGTGTATTATCTGGGTAGAAAAGAAGGAATGGTACAAATAATAAATAGAATATAATGAAAAGCAAACTCTGCTCATGCTAACTTGCAGTTTTAAATCATGAAATACATGCCCTGCTTCTTACTTTAAAATTAAATTCCTTCCAATATAAAGAGACAGTGAGATTAAACATTTTGTGGTGTTTGTCAGTGAAGGGGAAAGCATGGAGCTCAAGGAAAGCTGTTATGTAACGTGTCACATATACATGTCTGTATTTATAGCACCTTATTCACTGCTGCCTTTTCCCTGCTGAGACAGCAGTCCTGGGGATCTCTTCCTTCTCTTCCTTATACAGCTGACAAGCATCTTTCTGCCTTGGCTACGCCAGCGCCTCCTGCTTTGGGCTGTGAGCTCTGTGTTCAGTGTTCAGAGGAGCATAGTCTTATATCCACTTTCACTGTGTGTACTTATTCATGTGGGTTGTTTCAACAACAAAACACAAGCGTGTGAGAGGGTGGTTTTTATTTCTCATCCTAGGTCAGGTGGTGAGCAGCCCCTGTGGGCCGAGGCGGGGCCTGGTAGAAGTCTCTTCTGCTCCAGTACTGCTCCTGTGCTGAGGGAAGGGCGATGCCGCGCTTGTTTACCATTGAGCAAAAGGCTGGTGGCAGGCCAGCACATTGTCTGTCCAAGACCACCCTTTTGCTGCTTCAGTGGCTGAGCTGGCAGGGCCTCCTGGCTATGCTGTACTTGCTGTGCTACAGCAGCACTATGAGTATGTGACTTTCACCATGAGCACTCCAGTGGGAGGCCTTTGTTTTAGTGGAAGTCGCACACGGGCTCAATGTTTCAGTGTCTGTAAAGAGTAGTGGTTGAGAAAGGGGAACAGTGCTTGATCTGGCCCCAGGCCCTTGCAGCCAGACTGAATTAGTCAGTCTAGTTAGATGTCTTGGTTGCAGTAAAGTTCTCCAGGACACTGGAACATGTTACCCAAAGAAGTTGTGGCTGCTCCAACCCTGGGGCTGCTCAAGGCCAGGCTGGATGGGACTTTGGACAACCTGGTCTAGTGGAAGGTTTCCCTGCCCACGCCATGGGGTTGGAACTAGGTGATCCTTAAGGTTTCTTCCAAATCAAGCCATGTTACGATCCTATGATCAGTTTACATCCTTCATGAAGCAACAACCATGTCTTGCATATACCTCGTTTTTTTCGCTTGAGTTTTACTTCCTTGGCTTCAAGAAATATCAGCATCCACAACCTTTTCTGGCCTTGTGCTGTGCTAGAAGTCTCTGCCTCTCCTGTACTGCTTGCAGCAGTCCCAAAGACTGAGTATGTGGTACTCCTCTCTCAACCTTTCAATTTTCCTCTTTCAAGCTTCTGTGTACCTGATTGGAATATGTCTTCTTGCAGCCATGTGTCAGCTATAGCAAGGCTACATATGCTTGCTAGGAGAGTCTACATCATAAAACATTGAATTTTAATTGCTCATTTTCTCTCAGGAAATTCAAAACAGAGGATGCAAATACATAAAGCAAGAGTGTGTAAAGTAAGAGTGTTTTAATTTGTTCAGATTTCTGATATGCCTGTAATTAATTTACTCTTGAGCAGAGGCAGCAGTCCATGTGAGTGTGCTCTGACTTGAAATGTGTCTGACAACTGGGAAGAGATGGGGGAAGGGCTGGAGCTGGGTCCTGTTTACCTTCCTGTTCACTCCAGAGTGGGCACATTCTGGCCTCCACACCTGTTTCATTTGGGACACCCATCTATTGTTTTGTTTTGTTATTTATTAGCTACATATCATGCAGTTTAGTGGTTGCTTGCCATTTGTGATTGTTGCTGCTGAGTAGTGGACTAGATGAAACGCCCTTCAGTGAAACTAGAGGCATCACTAACACAGGAATTTTACAGCTGCAGGGAAGCTATTTAAAGGTAGGCAAACACATTTTATTAGCTGTTAGGTTGCTAGGGAGCCATCCACACCAAGTAACAGTAACTTCAATTAGATGTAGACACACGTCAAGGTAGCATGTTAAGTAATAGAAGCAATAGATGTGTTTAGAAACTAGCAAGATGTACTTAAATGGGTTTGAGTTGCCAAAACCAGCTTGCTTGTGCCAGCCTTGAAGGATTTCAATTGTGTAGCAGCTTGTGGGCTACCATGAGTGTTTGCCTGCCACAGGCATGGTCCCTCCAGCAGCCCTTATGTTGTCCTCAGCATCAGCACTGCCCCCACCAAGAGATTTGGCTTAGAGCTGGAGCTTTGTCCTTGGGCCTCTGATTATAAAAGAAAACAGAACAAAGTCTGGGATAACTAGAAAGGAATTCCCCTTTTGTTCCTTAAGCTCCGTGGGTGAAAGGTCCTGTAGAAGCCCCAGCTGCTGTTACAGCTTGTTATTAGTCTTGGTAAGAGATCTGGACAAAATGCTTTTAAACAAGAAATTCTTTTATGACTGTCTTCTGAGCAACTCTAATTGAATTTTCTCCTTCTTCAAAGATCTCAGAAATATCTTTGTTCACATTAAATGTCTGGATGTATTTGTTATATGGATAATTTATTTGCAAAGCACTATTATAGTAAATTTCTACAGCTTGTGATAAAGTGCACAGACCTGGTCACCACAGCAGGTCTCTTCTAAGTCTCAAGCAACCCTTGATGCATTCATAGTAGTGGAGACTTTTTCTGGAGAAACAGAGGTCGTTACCAGACCTTATTTTGTTGTGAAGTTTTTTCACTTGTTGCAGTAAGATTGGCAAAGTGAAGAACAAGTTTGGTGGCTTCTTTTTCTACACTGTCTTGGTCCCTTCTGGAATTTTAAACTGTCACGTACTGCTTCTTTTACAATTATTCTTAGCTACTTTTCTAGAACCAGCTGTGCAGTAGCTCTACAAGTACTAAATATTTCTATGAGAGTTCAGAAAAGTTACAGTATTTTATGGATTTGGAGATGTAGCTGATGGAAAGTAGGGATGGCTGCGTGGGAGCTGTGTTGTGCCAAGAGCTGTCCTGGAGCTGTTGGTGTCTAGGGAAGAAATTTTATGATTTTGAAACTTTGCTTGAGAATACCAGATCTTCAGAAACCAAACCAAACTGAGACCAGTGCATTATAGCCGGCTTTGACCCTTTTGGTGGGCAGAAGATTAGCTGGTTTTTAACATGAAAAAGATATTCTCTGCAAGTTCCTTGTACAAATGGGGGGAGCAGTTCACAGCCCACACCTGTTTGCCACAGCCATATCTTTTCCCACCACAGAAGCCCAGGGGTTACTTTCTTCTGCTGTGGTGGTGGCTCTGTAGCCTCACCAGGTTGCTTTGGACTTGCACTCCACTTCTTGTCCTAGCTCCACACCAATCTTAGGTCTCAACAAAAAACAAAATGTTCTTAAGCTATGCAAATGTGAAAGCATTTCAGAATGTTCAGTAACAGTGCTGCTGTGCCACTCTGCCTTCTTCAAAGCAGACACAACTAAGACAAGATTAAGCTCAAATCCAATTTTAAAATGGCTCACAGCTCAGAGGTGGTTATTGTGGGGCTCTCTACTGCACCCCACCAGCTGCAGGACAGCTGCTTTAGTTCACGGCATTGAGGAACAGGCCCTCAAAAATCTCTTTTTCCCTACTTCTGACCCTCACCATTTTCAGATTTTTCTGAGATGGCCTGCTAGGATGGTCCCACGAGCATCAGCCCTTTGTGGAGTGCCATCAGGAAACAGCTGTGTCTCCAGCATGTCATCTCTGACCCCAACCCAATCCTTCTCTCTGCAGTGTAGGCCTTGGGAGATGCCTTTGCAGATGGCTTTGTAACTGCTTGCAGTAGGAAATGTTGTTCATGTTGTAATGTGACAAAGGTAGCCTTTTTACACTGTATTTCCAAGCGTGCAATTTCTTCTATGAGAAAAGCGCTGTCAACAAATGATGGGGTCTTTATGCCTAAGAGTAATGTTGATCATGAGTTTGCCTTTGCTATTTACACTTAATTAAACATGAACAAGAGCAACTTACAGGCTGTAAATTCTCTCCCAAGTAAGTACATAACTCAGATTTTACTTTCTGAAAAAGTGGTGTATCTTAAAGCATACAAAACAAAAAATCATGAAGAATTACGACTATCTTCATACTAAGAGCTTTTGAGAGTAATTTTCCAGGAAAGATTAACCGTAGGAATATATATGTTTTTTGCTTAAAGATGTAAACTTAAAACTTTTTTTTTTGCCTGTCTCAAAAATGCTACCAAGTTCTGTTCAACTTGAACAAAAAACTCATTTTTACAAAACTAATATGGGCCTCCAGTTGTGTTGTAAGGAGCAAAAGTTCAGCTGAAATTCAATTTTGGGCTGAAGAGTATGTTTCTATTTTTGCTGTACTTTAATAGCTTCCTATTAAATTAGAGTTACATAAACTAAGTTTTGACATAATTCTGTTTTTTCTCCCTTTTTACAGTCAGTATAATAAAGATGCAACACTTGAGGATAGGAAGTAACAAAATACAAGCTGTCAAAATATGTGGCCAAATCTTTCTTTTCAGCTTAAAGTGCATTGGTAAGAGCAGGGACAGCTCTGGGAGATTGATGGAGTTCCTGATTCAATGGCCCCAACAGGAGAACAAAATACAAAATCTCTGTAATCAACTCAGTTGTCTATTCAAGCATCCTTATGACTCAATTCATGGATAAGCTTACTCTGCTCATAGGCGTTCACTGATTAATCATAGGTACAAAAATGTGCTGGCTTACAATGGACTGATATTCTCAGATTTTTCATGTGTACTCCACTTGCTACAGATGGTGTGTTTAATTTCTGCTAGGCATCCTCAGAAAATATGGAGCCATAAAATGGACAGCCACTGAAGCCACACTTCACTGGCACTTGCATGAGCTTTGCTTTTCAAAAACCCACTAATTCTAATTCAATGCCTTTAAGCTGTTAGGCTTGCACCGGTGGTAATTATTGTTCTGAATGTACTCTGGCTATGTTAAAGTGAGGAAAGAAAGATTCATGAGAAGATAATAAGCAACAAAATAAGCATCTAAAACTCATTAAAATAGGTTAAACTCAGGAGAGGTATACCTCAATCACTAGATTTCAAAATAATTTGAAACTGATGGAAGGGAATATTTCACATAACATTAACAACAATTGTAGAACCCACCAAACAAGCAAACAGAACAAAAAATGTTTCTATTATAAATCAAGTTTTAAAAAAAAGAACAGAAAAAATGTTTCCTATTGTTCATATTTTTTGTTTGTTAAATGAAAGACACTCTTAATGCCCAGTTAGGAAGTATCCTGAAGAAAAGTTTCTTACTGGCAGTAAATGTCTCACAGGTAGAAGTAGAGTGAAACTGAGAAAAATGTTAATGGAAACAGCAACAAGGCTACAGCACCACTGCTTTTGCTGCACGGTTGTTGTAGGCTGTATGGGCTGTCATCAGGAACACTCAGTGATCGTACAAACCATATGTGCAGCATCTTAGTGAGCTGGCAGCTCTAGCTACAAACTTTCTTATAGTTAGCGATGCTAGCATGAGCCAGTTATATTAATTTTAATTACAGCTGAATGAAGACTGAAAAAAAAATCACATTTGTTCCACTAAACTCCTCAAATTTCCCCTTTGGCTCCATAAGGAAAGCCTTGCACTCACTTCCCTGACAATTTCTTTGTGCAGCAACAGAAAGCAGTGTGAATGCCACGTGTATTTGCAGAGGTGCTCACAACCTACAGGTTAATGTGGCTGTCCTAAGAGCAGCCTTTGGATTTGGTGGTATGCAAAGAGAGTTAGTGACAAAAAAATACATGCAAGGGGCAGTACGAGTGGTGAAAAGCAAGGCTTTGAAGTGACGGGGAGAATTCATGAGCTGTTCATCATATGAAGTTTTTTATCTGAACCATCTGGTGGGTGATCCACTGCAGTAACAAAACATAACCAAACCCAGGTGTCTGTTCACAGGTTATTACAAACAGACAACGGGGCTGCATTTCAGCATTGCCTTCCAGGTTTTGAACAGCTATAAAGAAGTGAGCTGTTCTAACTAAATCGCTGAATTAGATAAGTGCTGGGCTACACAGATGCACAGTCTGCAGCCCTTTGGCCTCCCTGGGATGCAGCAAGAATATCCTGTGGCTCCTCTCTGACCTGTCAGTACACTTACTTCACACAGAAACCAGGGAAGGGAGAGGCACAGCAGATGGGGTCTTACCTTGGCTGAGCTGCAGCCGCTCCCTGCAGCCAGCAGTTCCAGCTTGGGCACGAGCATGCAGCCCCTCACTGCCCAGTGCTGCTTCCGGCATAAGGAAGGGAGAGTGCTTCAGAGCAGTGTGTTTTGAAACCCTGCTGTGCTTTGCCTCGATAACTGTATGCTGACGATAATGTGTATTTCATTCTGTTTATCTCCCATAAAGGTAGTCAGTTGGGATTTGAAAAGAATGAGGGATGGAGAAGCCACCAATTTCCATTATTTCCTCTTATTTTACACACATTTTAAATAACATATTTTAAAGCACCTCTGAACAGAGATTGTCAAATTTTGAAGGCATTTCTTTCCATTTTCTGTTGACTATCTAAAAGGTTAGGAGAAAAGAATTTTCCTTTTGGAGGGAGAAACTGAGAGCTAAGTTGAGACACTTAAGTTAAGCAGTATGAAAACACACAAATACTTTCTATGTTGGCTAAATAATAAACCTGGGCACCTCCTTTAGGAAGTCTGTGAAGGCATGAAATGAAAGCATGGTATGGATGTCAAGTACGTCAGATTCTTCCCTCTCCTGCAAATTTAAGCATCTTCTCTTGATAAAATCTACCCTGCTGATTATCTTTGCCTTTTTACACAGAGAATTAGGCTGGAGCTTGACTTAACTGGTTTTAAAAAAAGCGTGTGCATTTTTCTGATATAACTGCAGAACATCGGATGCAGAGGAAAAAGCACTTTTATGAACAAACATTCTTTTGAAGCACACCTGCACCAACTGATTTCTATCACTACTGAGATTGTTTACTGACAGGAAGGAGCTTCTTTTTGTTTAAGAAATATGGATATGATGACAAACCTTTTTGTGTGCATGATGTATAAAGAAACTTACAGTATAATTAGCCTGTGTGAGTAGAAAACTGAAGCTAGCAAGACACACCTGTTTTCCTCTTGATTGGTTTAGAAATGGGACCCAGATTTGTTTATTAGCCCTTCCTTGAGAAGAAACTCATTAGATGTGAGATCGCAGCATTTGATAAAGAAAGGCCTTGATCCTGCTGGGGCTTGTGGAAAGCTGCCAAAGAAGTGAGTTCTACAGAACACAGTGCAGAGCATCAGCACAATTGCTTTGAATTTGTGCACTTTACTCCTGTCAAGGCTTGCCCCTCATCATACACTCCCCTAACACTGGGCTGAGCACCATAAAAGCTGTTTTCTTTCAAGAAGAGTGAGGACCCTGCAATCTCATAGAATCATAGAATCATAGAATTGCTCAGATTGGAAAAGACCTTAAAAATCATAGAGTCCAACCACAACCTAACCATACTACCCTAACTCTAACAACCCTCCACTAAATCATGTCCCTGAGCACCACATCCAAATGGTTTTTAAACACATTCAGGGATGGTGACTCAACCACCTTCCTGGGGAGCCTATTCCAGTGCTTAACAACCCTTTCTGTAAAGAAGTGTTTCCTGATATCCAACCTGAACTTACCCTGGTGCAACTTGAGGCCATTTCCCCTCGTCCTGTCGTCTGTCACCAGTGAGAAGAGACCAACACCGCTCTCGCTGTAAGCACCTTTCAGATCTTGGAAGAGAGCAATAAGGTCTCCCCTCAGCCTCCTTTCCCCCAGACTAAACTGCCCCCGTTCCTTCAGTCGCTCCTCATAGGGCATATTCTCCAAGCCCTTCACAAGCCTTGTTGCCCTTCTTTGGACCTGCTCCAGCACCTCAGCGTCCTTTCTGTATTGAGGTGCCCAAAAGTGAATGCAGTACTCAAGGTGAGGCCTCAACAGTGCCGAGTACAGGGGCAGGATTACTTCCCTTGTCCTGCTCACCACACCATTCCTGATACAAGCCAGGATACCGCTGGCCTTCTTGGCCACCCGGGCACACTGCTGGCTCGTATTCAGCTGGCTGTCCATCAGTACACCAAGGTCCCTTTCTGTCATGCAGCTTTCCAGCCACTTCTCCCCAAGCCTGTATGGTTGCTTGGAGTTATTGTAATCAAAATGCAAGACCTGACACTTGGCCCTATTGAAACTCATATGATTTACCTTGGTCCATCAATCCAGTCTATCTGGGTCCCTCTGTAGTGCCTTTCTACCCTCCAGCAGATCAACACTCCCTCCTGACTTGGTGTCATCCAAAAATTGTTACGAGGTCACCTCGCAGCCTTCTCTTCTCCAGACTAAAGAGCCCCAGCTCTCAGCCTGTCCTCGTAGGATAGGTGTTCCATTCCATGGATCATTTTTGTGGCCCTCCACTGGACGCGCTCCAACAGGTCTATGTCCCTCCTGTACTGATGATTCCACATCTGGACACAGTACTCCAGATGAGGCCTCACCAGCACAGAGCAGAGGAGCAGGATCACCTCCCTCGACCTGCTGGCCATGCTTCTTTCGATGCTGCCCAGGATACGATTTCTGGGCTGTGAGGGCACATTGCTGGCTCACGTCCAGCTTTCCATCCACCAGAACCCCCAGCGTTATTTTCTGTGAAATTGTTCAGTCTTTGCTGCATGTATGGTTTCAGCTTTCTTGGAATCTGGTGGCCAAGAGGTCCATGTCTTAACTACAAGTTCATTTGCTGATGAACCTGTTACTTGTTGTGAACCTACCTCCTGTTGCTCCATCTGAGGTTACCTTTGTCTTGTTCTGGAAGAAAGGGTAAGCAACAGTCAGGCCCTTCTAATACAGACTATTTTACCTCCCCCCATACATATTTTTTCCAGCTCAAGTATCCATCCTTTTCAACTGTTCCACAGATGGAAACCATTCCATATCTTTGATCTTCTTTCTCTGAACCATTTTCCAATCCTATTGTTGTATCTTGGGGAGGGAAGGAGGTGCGTGGGATGAATGGGAAGAATGAGGACTGACCAAAGCTGCAGCATTCAGAATATGCAGGGGGCTACAGCAATGTAATAATGATAGTCTCTGCTGTGTTGTGTATCCCTTTTGAAATAATCCTTAATTATTGTTATTCCTTGTCCTAAACATAGGGCTGGTACTTTTATTTATCTATAGTAGTTTCAGAACCTCACTCCCATGCTTGCTAATTAGCCTAAACCCCATCTTTTCATGTATGAATTTGTGAAAGGCTGCTACCATCTTATTGCCTTAGTGCTCTGCCTCAGAATGTCCTCTGCTGTGCCGCCGCCTGTGGTGCATGAGTATGTATGAGCTTGTGTTGTGAAGATCAATACCTACCTCTGGACCTGTACCCACTGCAGAAGGCACGAACTGATGCCAGGTCTCTGTGAAATGGTAGATCAGTATTCCTACTGCCACATTCATGGTGTGGTGTTTATTTTCTGAAAGCCTATATTTGGATGCTTGTAGTGAAAGCTTTCAGCTCAGCTACTGTTATCCAATACTGACAAATGTAGTTTCAGTAGTGAGCTAAGCTAAGGTCCCAACAATAAGTGGTATGGGTTCCAGGTTTTGTGAGAAGCCTGCACCCATCTCCTCCCATCCCTTGCTCCTGCCGTATGTTGGCAGCTCGGTGTCTGGGGCTCGGCTCCTTCCTTGGCATAGAGCTGCAGTGTCTGCTGATGTCCCTCAGGCTCTGTCTCTTTATCTTGGCTGGACAGTTGTCTCAAATAATTGTAGGCAAAACAGAATGTTCCGATGAAATCTTTCCCTGCATATATTAACAGGGAAAGAGTGAGAGGATCTTTGCAGCCCTATTACCACATGCTGTTACAGCACTCAGAACCACAGCTTCATTTAGAGCTCGACAGCGCAATCTGCAAACCAGTAAAATTATTCTGCTGTGATTCTACGTAAGTTACTGCAACTCACTTCCAACATACGCCGTTTTAATTCTCTTTTGAATGATTTTTCTGCTCCAAACAACAGCTCCCTCCCTGAAGTTGTTAAAGAGTTTTTTTGTAGTTTGCTAATAATAAGCTGGGCCATAAAGGAAGCATAATTAAAGAGGTTTTTTAGAAGGCTTTTTTTTTTTTTTTAAGATACAAATCATTGCCTGGCAGCTACCACTCCTGTATTGGAATCATTGACATTTAGGAGTTATATCTGTGTACACAAAGCATTTCCTATGAAGTTTTCCATGGTGAAATGATAAACTGCCTAATTAGGTTGCTCCATTGCATCTCTTTTTATGGCTCCCTAGTCTGCAGTATTTTTATGAATAGTTCATGCTGTGGTGTACTTATTAACATGCTTCCACTACCTAAATGGCATAATTAGTTGCATTTTTATCTTGAAGGTTCAATTAAAAAGTAACCTAGTAGGAGGCAGGATTCCCAATTACCAAGTGTAGGAAAGACATCTATTCTGCTCTCACTGTCTTTCATCTCAAAAGTAATTCAGTCTATCTTCTTCTTCCTAAATAAAATGTAACTTTTGATCCCTGTGGAGGTAGGAGAGATCATAGAGGCTTATAGAGACCATATATAGCAATGCCTCTTTTTACCCCCCACCCCCAAATTAAATTTTTAGCAACAGTACCCTCTGTTGTGATTAGAGAAGATGGAAAAATAAATTATTGCAATCACTGTTTACTGTAATTGAAAAACATTAATTTTTCTATTTCGGGTTCATTAATCAAGCCTTAACAAGCACTTTAAAGTAAAATTAATTTACATTTAATTTCTTGCAAGTGTATTGCGTTGGAAGCCTGTAAACAGGTACAACCACTCTCAGAAAATGTCAGAACTTGATGATAGATCGAAGTCTAATTTGGTATTCATAACATAGAAACTCCTAAAGCTCCAGGTGTAATTTCCCAGGACAACAACTGAGAACAGTATGAGTGGTTTATTAGCAGTCTGCTTTTCTTCTAGTGAAGTATTCACAGTAGTTACTGTAAAATCGAGATTTCTAAATTAGAATATTTTCCACTAATGCTTGTAAATGAATTGCACTAAAGAAAGAGAAGAAATCACAGCAGCAGCTGTTACTCAACTAGAGGATGGGGGGAGTGACTTGGTCTTGCGTTCATGGGAGACTCCCCACATTAGCAGCTGATAACAGCCAGGTCATTGCTCGTACAGGAGGCTGCATGAAGGCAATGAGGCCATAAAGGAATGAGCAGAATGAGCAATGACCTCATGTTCAGACCTATCAAGTGTGCGTGCCTCCCAAGAGATGCAGAGTTCCTGTCTCCCACAGTCAGCTTTGGCCCAGCCCAGCAGATATCCCAGAGAGGGAGAGGTCCGGAGTCATCTGCGGGTCCATGGAAAGCAGTGGGATTTCTCACAGAAACAGATGTCTGCAATGGGGGAGGCAACATTATAGTCGATGAAGAGTTATTTTTATGTCCGTACTTATTTGAATGTGTTTGTAAGATGCATGCTGCACAGTATTTGGAAAGTAGTGTTTTAAATAATACTGAGTTCTGTCTGATCCTATTTCCTTTGAATTCAGTGAAAAGTCAGCAATAACGCTAAATGTAAATATTGATCCTTTTTGCACTAAATGTGTTCTCATATGTCAGCAGGCCACATCCGGAGCGAAATTCTGAAAACCCTTGTGACTGCACCTTGCTTATGCCCAACAGGCTGGACTTCCCATGGATGCAGATGCACTAAGCTTTGTTACATGTGGGGGTTATCCAGAAAGTGTTTCCGTTATGGTCAGGATGGATACAAACATCAGTACTTTTCCACACTGCTATCTGCAATTCAGTATGCTGCTGCAGGTGAAGTTTTTCAACAAAGATCATGAAATAGAGTTTTGAGGGGCTGCTTGGGAAGTCTTTAGAAAGCCAAGTGAAGTAAATCCCTTTAAGTGCAAAGATGAAGGCAGAAATGTGAAATGTGAAAGATTTCCTTTTGATATATGCAAAATGCAGAAACACTGGGTTCTCTTTTCCTGAAAAAAATGCTCTTATTTTTTCATTAAAAAGTCATTTTTAATTTAAAAAATGAATACAAAATGAATAAGCATCTGAATTAAATTTGAAGAGAGCAAGACAAAAGAAAAACTGGAAGAAATAAAAAGTTTTTAATTTTTATATATTTTTTCTCTTAAATGTGGCTTAGGTCCACCATACAGAATTGTTTTTCCACACTTATCTTTTTTTTCTTCCAGGGAGACGCAAAGCCAAAACCTTACCTTGTAGCCCTTTTAATTTGACACATTAGGCAGTCATCAGCTGCCCAGCAGTCCCTGGTGTTCGTCCCATGCACGTCTGTCATACCCAGGTTACTCCCTGTGAGGAGCATTTGCAGGATTTCTGACAAAAATGCTGTTGTTGACAAAAACCCTGTTATTACAAGAACAAAAATACGCATGTATCTACAACTTTTGCAAAAATATTTTTATTAAATATTAGTCTAGCTCCATGTGATTGTTATTTTCATGAAAGAAAATCCAGGACCACCCAGCTTTTTTTCTCTTAAACACTGGTTTGAGTGTGTGTATACAGCAGTTCCTGGGCCTCTTTCCAAATCATATAAACTTTTTCCTTAAAAGATCTGAAAATGGGCATAATTTAAGATCACAAGGTATTTCCCCCATTAAAATGTTCCCAAGATTAGATCACAGTCTGGCAAAATAAACAGAATCTAATTTGTTGGCTCTTTTCATGAGGAATTCATTACAGGCAGATTTCAGAGTGGGATACAGTTCACTGACGAGAGTGACAGACTTCAAGCGTGGTTCTGAGACTACACACAGTGTCAGCAGAGATTTGAAATGAATTTAATGGAGTTTCATGCTCTCCTGTTAATGTGAGAAGATAAAACAAGGCAGGAACTTTGTGGACGAGACGCCTATGACATCCCCCTTGCTCCTGTCTCTGCCCTTGGAATCCGTGCCCATGCAGTTACTTGCGGTTTGCCTCCGAGGAAGCACCACCCCTACTCTTATCTTGCACCACAGATTTCATCATAAGAGCTCTGAATGTGCGTGCACTAAAGTGAGTCAGTTTTTGATATGCTTCAATGTCAAGGTTCAGTGGCTTAGATATAGTTATGTAACAGTGGCAATGAAACATATTACTATTGACTAAATAATGGTAATCTTTATTTTGTGGCAGCTGATATAACTATTAACTATCCACTCACAGAAATATTCGGAAAAGCAGTAACACAAGAGCCAGTGTCTAAACAGATGCGTGGTAAGTATAGGGTGGGAAATTCTGATCACAGTAGGCATGTTGTAACAGTTTCTTTTGGGGACATAAACTGCTGTCTAGGATAAAACACGTAGCAATTCAGAGTCTATGACTGCCATCTCTCAGACCTAAAGAGATAGTCTGGTAATGCAGATAACTAGAATTTGGTGCAACGTGTTCCTTCCATGACTGCGTACTGCTCACCACCAGTTCATCCCAAAACAATGGCCTGTTTCCCAAATAGCAAACATCCCAGTTAGCAAAAAGAGAAACGTACTCAGACAGGTCCTGAAAGCTGCACCGTTAGCATGAAGATAGAAGCCATGGCTTAAGTCCACATAATTTATTCCTCCTGCAGTGACAAAATAGCTTTTAGTGTTTAATCCAGACCTGAGTGGTGGTCACTTAAAAGAGCACTGTACTTGCACAACAACAAAACAAAACAACAGCATCTACTTTTTTGAAACCGGAACCCAGTTGACCTCAGTTTGCTGCTTTTGTATTTTCTAATGTCTTTGCATTTGTGTCTGTGAATAAAGTAATAAGATATGTGACACAAAATATCAGCCTAAAGTATGATAATAAAATGAGAGCTGGCAAACCAGCTAGAGGGAGAGAACAAGATCATGTCAAGACTTCAGGGGGACAAAAGAGAGATCTGTCTATGTTTGCTTTCATTTACTCTAACGAAGTCTCAAGCACAATGAAGGGACCTGCTCTTGAGGAGCACTGCAACACCTGTGAAAATGGTAGAGGCACTGGGAAGAGCTTCAAGGTAAGGTATGCGGAAAGAGTGGAAAATGCGAGCATGCTGCAGCAGCAGGCACACCAGTATGGACAGGTGTGATTACAGCAGAGCCACTTCATCATCAATACAATATTCTGGGCTTTATCTATAAAGACAAGCAGCTCAGACGAAGCAAGACCTAGCTTTCTGAGTGAGGCTCTTTTTTAAATTCTTGCCTTCCAGGGCAGAGAAACAACCTTCTCCTTCTGTAAAGATATCTTCTACCTTTTGATTTGGATCTCTCCAGTCAACTTTTCAAACTGCCTCCTCAAAACAGCTTAACAGATCTGCTGAAGCTGGCAATGTATCAAAAGGTAACATAATATATAATATATGATACATAACATATAGTGTATAATATATCACATATAATATGTATACGATATATGAAATATAAAATATATACAAAAACTATATTTATTGTATACAATATATAATTAATATATGATTTATATTGTGAAGATTTGTTTATATTTTGAAATGAAAGTGCAGATAGTATGTTGTACAGAAAAAGAGGCTGTTTTCTATTCCACTGATGAAAAAGAAGACATGTTTTCCTGGCTTGCTGTATGGATGATTTATTTCTAATGTGATGCATTCAATTTTGGTCCTTTAAAGTAATGTCTTCCTTCCCCGCCCACCCTCCCCAGCCCAGCAGGCCTTTTTGAATTACATAAATACCTTGTTTTCAAAAATACTTTCCTTTGGTGAGTTCTTATCTAAGATGCACTGGAGAAGAATGGAGAAAATGCACTCATAATGGGTACTGATGGGAAGCCAGTAGCTGATTTATGAAGTCACTGAATAGCAGTGACTGAAGTGGCATGTCTAGATACCCAGGTTTTTGCTCCAGCATTTAAAAAATGATTTAACCTATCATTCTGAATTGCCTGCAAACTAGGAGTAATCATTTAATCCATCACTGACTGATGGTATCTATTGTAAACATGCTGTCATTCGATTTATCTGTAACAGTTAATGGAAATCTCGGGAAATGTAAGTCCTTGTTAAGAAAAAAGGACAGAATAGGAATTTAGAGTGCTGAAGGTCAGTTTACAATAGCTTGCCATGTAGGAAAGTGAGAATATTTTTCCTGAATATAAAGACATTTGAAAAGTAACTCATTAATATACTACAGCTATTAGTTAATGTTTAAGAAGTCAGCCGAGGTGTGCTGCTATGCTGTGTGGCATTTCATAGCAACAGCACTTGAAATATTTACTTACTTATTGTTGCCCTTTCATTAATAATGAAATACCCGAGATCCCATCTGCATCTCCCTTGTTAAACAAAACATACTGGTGTGTAGATTTAAATGGGATGCATTTCCCTTTGTGAGCTACCAGAGACTTCAGCTATTTTGATACAGAGCAGCTTACCCTCATGGCAGAGTGAAATTTATGATTTGCTTGTATGTTCTTTAATAAAGCTTTCAGATGATCTATTTCATATGCTCCTTGCTTTCTGTTTCATAATCCCAGAGAGTACATCAGAGAATAGCTGGTAGGAAGCTGGCTTTCCTCTCCAGGAGATGTGCTCTTTGCAGAGCTTGTGCCTGAGCCCATGCAGGAATGTAGGCTTCCATTTCTAAATACAGGTATTCAGGTATGAAGCATGAACATTTGAGTGGCCTAATTTAATACTGTAAAGGTTTGCAGTGTCTTTGAGGTGAAGCTGTTAAACTTTGGCGTCTCAGAGCTTTTTAGTGCAAGGCTCTGATTCTCAGCTATGTAGCTGAAAAGTTAACAGCACATCACTGGTGTAAATCAAATGAATACAGGTGCAACGAAAGTAACACATCCAGTGTGCAGGCACACATCCCACTCTGTCCTCCCTTGTCAAAGAGGAGGTTGCAGAACAGCAGTGCTGCCCCATCAGATGCAGCATCTTCCTACTGTGAGGTGAGGGCACCATCTACGGGTGAGACTGTTGTCCAGTCTGTCTGGACCTCCCTCCTTACTCGTCTTCACTTCTTTTTATAGCATATGTTGGGAACTTTACCCGGGAATCATTGTGCTATAGTGGAAGGGCTACAGATGCTCTAACATCAGGATATACTGCATCAACAACTTCTATTTTCTCTGGATAAGTTTTCCCTGTGTTTGGGCTGTTTCCTTGTCAAAGCTTTGGCTCCATTATCAACGTAACGTCACCTTACCTAGGACCAGCAGAACACAGTTTCTCTCATTTGACATATGCAGGGCACAGGGAGTGTTTGTACCCACACTGTCCGAGCCTGGCAGGATCGGTCCTTGCTTGCTGGCTCCAGCTGGGACACGCATTCTCGCTGATGCTGGAAATTAACTGATACTCAGGAAAAATTATTTTCCTTTCTCAGTTTAGCTGGAAATGGTACTCCAAGGTTTTATATGTGAGGGCATTGTTTCCCTGAGACAGAGAGTAAAGTAAGAAAAGCAGAGGTAGCCCTTGCCAGCTGGTGGCAGGACTATCTATGCTATGGAGGGCTGTGTGATTAGCAGACAAAGCAAGTGCACACAGAAAGTGAGGTGGAAGTTTCAGATCTTCCTGAGTTACATACTAGAGAAGTCTCTAAAAGCTCCACTGATGTTTAAAGGATTTCTTTTATACTTATTGTTAAAGATGCAGGGCTCCCAAACCTTTCCCAGACTGGAGATGAAGCTGAGCAGCATGTACAGGTAGAGGCTAACCTGGTGTTCAGACTCACTGTGGGCAGCCATGGAGAGGTTCTCTTCAAGATGGACCTCTTCAAGATCATGCTAGGCCTACTATCTTGAGAAATACTAGTTTGGGTCAAGTTACACTGATGTAATGCAGAAAAACATACAACGGACCCATTCAGTAGCAGTGGAGAATGGTGGAGGTGTCAACAGATGTGGTACAAGTTGCTCTTGTAATCTCTCGTACAACATTCACATGAAGAATCAGCAAAAGCACCGTGAAGGTGAAGGTGTAAGAGGCAGAGCTATTTCTCAGAAGAAAAGCTCAGGTTTTCGTGTCTTGTCCCGCCTCTGGAACCTCAGTGGTGTATGTACATATCTATGTATGTACATATATATTCCCAGGCAGTCCTTGTGACCGTCGAGCTGAGGCACCGTTTGATTCAAGACACTTACTGCTGGGGGTTGCCGTTTCGAGTTTAACGTTCGCTTTGCTAAAAACTGCCATCCCCCTCATATCTATCCGTTGCGCAGACAGACCTGGAGCCCCGCCCTTCCCTACCCAAATATGCCCTTGCTCTTCCGGTTCATTCCTAGGGAGGGCGAGAGGGGGGACGAGCTCGTCAGAGCAGCGCATGCGCCGCCCGCCACATCCGCTCCCGCCCTCTTCGCCTCGCGCAGCGCGTGCGCGTGCAGCGCCTCCGGCGGCGGCAAGATGGCGGAGCCGGAGTGAGTGCCGAGCTGCTGGGAGCGCGGATCTGCCGCCATCGGCCGGGAGCGGGGGGCTGCGGGGCTGGGGAGGGCGGCGGGGGGCGTGACAGGCGCTGAGCGTGACCGGCTTCTCCCGCCCGCAGGCAGAAGCGGCGGATTCCGTTGGTGCCGGAGAACTTGCTGAAGAGGAGGAAGGCCTACCAGGCCATCAAGGCCACCCAGGCCAAGCAGGCGCTGCTCAACAAGCGCAAGGTGCGGGCCACGGGGCTGAGAGGGGGCGGAGCGCTGTCCCCACTTTCTCTTTAATTTAAGAACATTTTAATTTAACAGTTGGGGACCTGCTCTGTTCTGACAGCAGCAGGGGCCTACCTCGGAAATGGCATAGGGCTTGCTGAGGGAATATGCTCTTGGGGTGTTCGTGGGGCCACATTAAAACCTATTCCATTCTTTGTTGGATACCGTGGGTATGTTTGTAAGCATACGGATGGCTGCAGTGTTCCCCAGGTAGAAGGGGAAGCCTGAGTAATAATGTGCAGTAGCCACTTTTTAAGATTCTCCTTAGTAAAAATGACCCTAATGATGGGAGTTGATCAAGTCTCTCCCTGCTTGGAAAATGCAACCTAATTTTGCAGGTTTCCAATATGAAAGAGAACCGAAGATGTGTAATTACTCTTTAGTTCAAAAGTGGCCTAGTGTTTTAGCTAGTAGTGTATCTGAAGTGCAGTTGGGTAGCTGCTGTGTACTTTCTCACGTGAGAAATCACTGTGATGTAGGTGGGTGTACTTGATCCTGAACTGAGAACAAGCATGTAAACTTCTGAATTGAAAAAAATATGCTTCCAATTTTCCCATAATTCTGAAAAGAATTTTTTCAAGTGAGCTGGATGTTCTGTATTTAAATTAGTAACAGCATTGAATGTGTCTTTCTCCTTGTTTCGCATGTGGATTTTTATAAAAAAGGAATTAAAACCAAGTTATTTTCTTTTGGGTGGTTGTTTTGAGTCATGGTGGATTATTGGTGTCTCATCTGTTTTATAATACATGTTGCTTTTGGCTTTCCCTGAGTTGACCAAGCCAAATGTGAGTGGCTGCGTTTGTTTGATTTCTCCTATGCCTGGAAGCGTGGGTCCTGGGTCTTGCTCTCTGTCTATCCTAACTCATTTCCTTCCATGGAAAACCACCCTGTTCTCTGTTTGGAAATCACAGCTCACTGCTTAAAGGCTGCAAGTTTGTACGTTGTCCCTGAGTTCTGTCTCTTCAAGGCTTGAATTTTCAAATTTATTTTATTACCGTCTCCAGAGATAAAAGAGCAAAGTGCATGAAGTTCTGAATTTCACCTGGCCGTTGAGATGCCCACTTCTAGGATTGTTGAGGAGGCTGATCGTTCCTTATCCTTTTGTCTTCAGCTCCAGAAGGGGAAACAAATCCAGTTTAAACGCCTTGAGACTTTTGTTCGAGATTCATGGCGCAAGCGCCGAGACGACGTCCGGCTGAGGCGCATGGAGCAGCGACCTGGGCAGGTGGCTGTACCTCAGGAGCACAAACTGGCCTTTGTGGTGCGGATTACAGAGTAAGAAAGCTTGTTACTTCGTTTTATTATTGCTGTTATCTGTAAATGTCACATCCCTTCTAAGCAAAGGAAGTGCGATGAAGACCTGTGTCTCTGCAGGTAAGCTGAGGCCATTTGGTACCGTGTTAAAGAAATGTGGTTACTTACAGAATGTTTTTCTGTTTAAGGATTAAAGGAGTGAGTTTGAGGGTGAGAAGAGTGATCGAGTTGCTGCGGCTGAGAAAAATTTTCAGTGGAACATTTGTTAAACTGTCTCCATTATCTCTGAAGATGCTGCGGATCGTAGAACCTTATGTGGCTTGGGGGTAAGTACTACACGAGTCACATGGTTTTGTAGCAATTCCTTTGTAAGTATCGTGGCTTTCTGATCTGTAGCTAGCTTCTCCAGTAAGTGGTCAAAAATTCACTGACTTCACATCTAAAACTTGTTCATTTTCATCACTCTGAAGCTACCTTAGTTACTTTCCAGCTTCATTGCAAAGCAGTAGAGGGGGACTCCCCGCTGCATCATGTCTCACCACTATGCAGTCTGATTTCTTGTTTTTGTGCAGGTATCCTAACCTGAAGTCTGTACGAGAGCTCATTCTGAAACGGGGCCAAGGAAAGGTTAACAAGAAGAGGGTACCTCTGACGGACAATATGTTGATAGAGGAACATTTAGGTGAGGAATAAGATAAGAAAACGAAGTGAATCTGCAAATAAGGGAGGTGCTGAGAGTTTGCAATCTGACCTTAGAGAGAAGAGAGGGAGAAAAATTGTGCAAGACTTGTGTATGGAGGACTGGTGGTTCTTGGACAGTGTGAAGGAATAGTTGCACGTCTCCTCTATGATTGGTGGGTGGGTGTGCGTGCTGTGTTGTGTGTCTTGTTCATTTTACTTTGTGGTTATTTTTTCCTGCAGGGAACTTTGGTATTATTTGCCTGGAAGACCTTATTCATGAAATCTACTCAGCTGGGAAGTATTTCAGAAATGTCACAGACTTCTTGTGGCCATTCCAGCTCTCAGTGGCCCGCCATGCTGCACATAATAAAGTGGGTTTCCTCAAGGAGATGGGTAAGCCTGGCTGCAGAGGTGAAGGAATCAACCAGCTTATACGTCAGCTGAACTAGACAGGTGAGGAATGTAACTTCTAAATCCTTATTGTTTATCTGGCTTCCTAAGAATAACTGTATTGCCATCAAAGATGAGAGTTTACAACAGTGACCCTCACAGTCACAGAGAAAACTAGAGAAGATGGTGGGTTGTATTAGCTATCAGTCCTGGCGGACTATCCCAGGAAGGCTTGATTGCTGGGAGATTGTGTTCAAGTGACTGGTAATTTTTTGTCTTTCTTTTCTGTTCTGCAGTCTGTGCGAAAACACCAGGATTTGTAATCTGCTCTTTTTCACGTGTAATTTTCATGGACCTGGGCTCTCTACAATGATATACTACACCTCTTGACTTTTGCTACCTTTAAAAAAGAAGAAAAAAAATCCAGCAAAATCCAGGTGACGAAGCTGCACTCCAGGCTGGTCCTTGAGAAAGACATTTTATTTGGTGCAAAAAAGAAATGACTTGAACTTTCTGGAGCAATCTGACTGTAAGGTGTTGGATTTTTTTCTTTGTTTTCAGTACTTTTTACTGCTGGCACTGTACCAGTCAGCTCTTGATCTCACCTTTGGTATAAAGCATGCATTGTCATTCCCTGATTTGAATTTGTTACAAGGGAACAGCAACCATTGCTTTGATCCATCCTCCCCAAGGGAAGTGCTTGAAACTGCACTTGCTGTTGAAGTGCACCTACTTCTAGGTGTAAATGGGTAGTGCAGTCAGCTGCTTAAGAACACCACTGAGAGGCAGAGGAAAGCACTAGGGTTATTCCTCTGTTACTGCAGCTAGATTGAATTTATTTTATGATTTGTCTTACTGCTTTATATAACATCTTTCTAACTATGCTGAAGTGGGACTGCTGTGGGCATGGATATTTCCTGGTAGGAAAGTCCATTATTCATGTTCTACAGCAGTATTGCAAAATTAATAGTTTTAAAATAAACTCTTTTAAAATGATAGTGTTGTACCACTCATGGTTTGACTGATACATAAGTGCTTAAGTACTAAGTAACTCAGATGTGACTTCTGGGAGTGCTGAAAGCATTGTACGCTAGTGTCAATTTCTTTTTTCTTATGGAGCTTCTTCAACTGGGCTATTGTCAGATACTAATTTAGAAGGCAGTGCTGTGCTTAACCATTAATCATTGTGGGGAGTTGAGGCTCTTCATCCTGGAGAAAAGAAGGCTCCAGGGGGGATCTGATAGCAGCCTTCCAGTACCTGAAGGGGGCCTGCAGGAAAGATGGGGAGGTACTTTTTATAAGGATGTGTCATGACGAGACAAGAGGAAATGGCTTTAAACTGGAAGAGGGTAGTATTAAACTAGATATTGGGAAGAAATTCTTCACTGTGAGGGTGGTGAGACACTGGAACAGGTTGCCCAGTGAGGTTGTGAATGCCCCCTCCCTGGAAGGGAGCCAGGTCAGGCTGATCTTACAGGACCCTTCCAACCCAAACCATTCTGCAAATCTGATCATTAAGTCTCCCACAAACAGTATTAGGCTTAAGTGGGGACAAACTACGATTAGTGAATATAGTTTCATGGATTTCATATTGACTAAAGCATTTGATTTGTGACTGAGGAAACAGATAAGGTAACTACTGAGATCTGAGTTTTTCTGTTTTTGGAAGCAGGTATTACCTTTTATAACTGTTAAAGAGTACTCGTGGTGGTAGCCTGAACTGCTGGTATATGGAGTTCTAACATCTAAAATACAAATTCCCACATTCTCTGACTGGGAGAACACCATACAGTTTCAAGTTTTATTCCATAAAATAAGAATACAGACATAGAAAATGCTGGGCAGATGCTGAAGAAGGACAAGACATACACTGATGCAGAACAGCACCCTCTCCAGAATTGCATTCTCATGTTCTTTAAAATACTATGTTTCATCTGTTTGAGCCTTTTCCTGATGATCAGCTGCTTTCATGGTAAGAACTTTAGAATCGGTTTTGGGATTAGGTATGGATTATTTCTGGTCATGAAACCCAGACCTTGCATGAAGAACTGGCATAATACTGTCATGAACACCTCAGTTAGAGCTCTTCAAACAATGCCAGCTTAACCTAGTGTTACACCACATTATCAGGCACATACTGTACCATACTTCAGCAAGAGCAATCGTGCGTTCACAACATAGCTGCACTATGAACAGAAACTATACAAGAGGACAGGATATGTACAAGAAACAGTTTTAGGGAAAAGAATCCTTTTTGTAAGCCACCATACTGTTTACTTTGTGAATCGTGGTAGTGAAGGAACGAAGACGAACCTCTTCTGAATTGGCAATGAATTGCGGTCCTGACTCTTCCCACTTTTCTGGCACTACCAAATCTTTATCTGTGTAAATCAGCAAGTCAAAGGCACCTGTAAGCAGGTGGGGAAAAAGTTAGTATCATTCATACATGTGTACTGCTATGATTGAAGTTAAAATGCATGGAGACATGCACCAAGGTTATCAGAAGTTACACTGACACTATATAGAAAAAGAAATGGCAGTTAAAGAATGAAAACAAGTACTAGTTAATGTTCCTATAGTCACGATATTTATGAAAACTCTAGTTTCTCAGATTTCATCATGCTAGTTAAGTCTCCTTGAATTGCACCCTTGGGGGAAAAAAGTTTTAAGTATTTTGGGGGGACATTACCACTCGTACCTTCAAGTGAAGTTGCTCCAAGTGCCTGAATGAGAGAGAGCACAATATTTACATAAGCGATTCTTTTCAGTTTGTTGTACAGGAAGCAGTACAGGACGATCCTTAAGAGTACTTTATCTGATGCTGCTTCTATACTGTGCATAACTGAGACTGTCTCAGTCTAACCAAACTGTATACACTCAGGAATGCAATACATGACATTTCAAGTAATAAAAACACAAAAAGATTTTCTATAATAGAATGCTAGTTCAGGCTTTCTGAAAGAGGTGTGATTTCTTTCAGAGAAGTTAGGAATACTCACAGGCGGTTTCCAGGAGAGGCAGAAAAGTTACTGTGGCAGTGATTTGTCTGATAACAGATCGAATTTCATCCTGAATGGCTTTCTGAGATTTTTCTCGGGGTGCACTGGAAAAATGGGAAAACTGTTAAGAAAACAACTTATACCTGCTATGCTGACAGCTTTAAACATAGTTCTGCTACACTGCTGTGGGGTCTGTTTGCTGTATGGTTACACAGAGTAGAGGCTTTCTTTTAAGCCTTAGGTAAGTGGGCTTAGAAAACTGACTGCCAGTTTCACTTTGTTGTTGTTTATGAAACCTCACAGTGTTTTTAAGGATGTATTTTCTGTCTGGAATGGGTGAGAGTTTTGGCAATACAGCAGAAGAGCAGTAATACAGGACTTTGTTTAGTTGCAGATTACAAAACATTTTAATAATTGAATCACGGAATCATTTGAGTTGGAAGGGACCTTTAAAAGTTATGTAGTCCAGCTCTCTTGCAATAAGCAGAGACACCTACAGCTCCATAAGGGTGCTCAGAGCCCTGCCCAACCTGAGCTTGAGTGGCTCTAAGGATGGGGCATCCACCACCTCTCTGGACAACCTGTGCCAGTGCCTCACCACATATTGTAAAAAAAGAACAACAACAAAAAAACCAACAAAACCCAAAAAACTTATTTCATCCTTATATCCAATCTAAACCTCACTTCTTTTTGTGAAACCCTTTACTCTTGTCCTATCACACCCTGTCCCCTGATAAAGAGCCTGTCCCCTTCTTTCATGTAGTCCCCCTTAAAATACTGAAAGGCTGTTCTCTGGTCTCCCCCGAGCCTTCTCCAGGCTAAACAGCCTCAGTGCTCTCAGCTTGTCTTCACAGGAGAAGTGTTCTATCCCTGTGACCATCTTTGTGGCCCTCCTCTGGACACTCTCCAACAGGTCCATGTCTCTCCTGTACTGAGAATTCTAAATATGGACATAGTACTCCAGGTGAGGTCTCACCAGCACAGAGCAGACAGGCAGAATAACCTCCTTGCCCTGCTGACCATGCTTCTTTTCATGTGGCCCTGGATACAGTTGACTTTCGGGGCTGCTAGGGCATGTTTCAGGCTCAAGTCCAGCTTGCCATCCACCAGTACCCCCAGGTCCTTTTCAGCAGGGCTATGCGCCACCCTTACGTCCCCCAGATTGTACTGATAGCAAGGGTTGCCCCCACCCAGGTACAAGACCTTGCTCTTAGCTTTGTGGAATCTTATGAAGTTCACCTTGGCTCACTGCTCAGCCTGTTCAGGTCCCCCTGGAGAGCATCCTGTCCCTCGGGCGCATCAATGGCACCTACAGCTTTATTTGGTAAGGTCTGACAGCTTTTAGTGAGAAAGAGCAGCCTTAGTTGCCCCGAGGTAACAGAGCAGCACTACCATACATGGTCTTTCCCTTGTGCCTCCCTGTAGGGGGAAGCAGGCACAGTAACGCTGTCACTCACCTCTCACCCTTGGCGTTCTTGTCACACTCAATGTCGAACTGCCACCGCTCCAGCACCTCGTTGTTCTCAATGCTGGAGATGACCACCACCAGGCGTTGCACGGTGCACTTATAAAGCCACTCTGGAAGAGGCCGCAGCATTCACTACAGGCTGTGAGAGAAAAGGGGGGGGAGGGGCAGTGAAAGGGGGGGGTCTGACCTTTCATCTGCTCCACCACGTTGTTGAGGTAGTTCTTCAGCTCGGGGTCGGTGGTGACGAGCAGGGTAAGCCCGTACTTCTGGACGCGGGTGAAGGTCTCGGGGGGGTAGATGCCCCGCTGGTACAGGATGCTGTTGATGCCATAGGCTGTGCGCACAAAGCGGGGAGGCGTGTGTGAGGGGACCACCCCTCCTGCACCATCGGCGGCCATGTCGGCCGCAAGAGAGAAGCCAGCCGCCCGTCCGCCCTCTTCTCCCCCCACCCCCGTCTCCCCGCGCCCCCAGACGGCCCGCAGCCCCTTACAGAAAAACTCGGCGACGATCTCGGCGCTTCCCCGCAGGGTGATGCCCTGCTGCTCGCGGCTGAGCTGCGCGGCCATAGGGGTGCCAACCCGCCGCCCGCTTCAAATCGCGCCCCGCCCCTTCCGGCCGTCTCGGCGTGCTGCCGCGCAGGCGCACTGCGAGGCCGCACCTCTGCTCGCTCGCCTGAGTACGCGGGCAGATGGGCCGCCGTGCTGCGCGTGCGCGTGGTGCGGCTGTTAGCGGGTGGGAGGTGAGGTGGCTGCTTGCGGGCAGTCAGGTGCCGTTCCGTGCGGGTGTCCCTGCGAAGGCGCTTCTGCGCTTGGAAAGGGCGCGTTCCAGGTGCGAACAGACCGAAGTACTTCTCTGGGCGATTTCTGGTGGTGCTCAGTACGAAAGGCACCCCGCTCAGCTTTTAGAAGTTGGATTGCTGTTAATATGCACTGTTCTGCTTTTATGCCCTTCCCCTGCCCCAGAACGGTCTCACAGCCCTTCCTTTCCCCGTCTAGGCTTTTCTCGTGCTTTCCTTCCGCTGAGGTTCCCGACGGGCCGCTTCCTGCATGAAGCTAGGCGAGCGCGGCGGCTCGCGGTCCGTCCGTACAGCTGCCGCCTCCGCTGCGCGGCTGCTATTAGACCCGGTGGAAGAGGCAAACCCCAGCACTCGTAGAAGCGAAGTGCAGCTCATCACCGTTCTGGTGGATTCTTAAGGATCTCCCGCTGCAGTTAGCTGATCTGGTTTTCCAAAAATTGGTCCACCTCTGCCAAAACACAGAGAAACGACGAGCTATTGTTGATACGACCGTGCAGATACACCTAGTTACTGACAACAGGTTTCATGCACCTTGCTTCACTGCCAAAAAACAGCCTTTGCATTTTGCAATTCTATTTTTTCCGTCTCTTCAGGGAAATGTGTTTCCCTTTTACACTGTGTCACTATTTCTCTTTCAATTCCTTATGTTTCCTGTAAATGTAATCCAATGGTAAGAACAGCATATTTTCTATACTTTTGATCTTCTTTTGCAGTACAAAGCTCCTGATGTTTCCCTTTGCCTTTCAAAGTATTTTTTTTTAATGGCCAATTCATTAATTTTAAAAAATTTGATCTTTTTAGTCCACGAGATAACACATTTCTTTTTCTTAAACTTTATACATTTTTGACTAGAAGGTCCTTCATCTTTGCTGTTCTTTTTTTTAAATCTCAAATAAGCAAGGTGTTCCTGTCCTCTGCCAATAAGTCCCTTCCATGAAGGCTTAGATATCTGACAATACGCTTGCTGTTTTTGTATTCTCCTATTATCTTCTCTTTGTTTCTCTGTTACAGATCCTGAGCTCCACAGTACCTGATTTTCATTTTCATCACTTTGTTCAGGTCAGTGTCACTCAGCTTTTCTGCCAGGTCAAGGCCAAATCTCCCAGCAGGCATCCAGGGGATGAGTGCAACTCTGTCATGTATCTAGGTCTGTAGTCATCACTTGACCGTACCATGCTGTACTCTAACAGAGCCACCAAGCTGCTATGGGGACATATGTACTTAAGTCCTTTTGTCGTGTTACTCAACAGGCCTGCTCCATGTGCTGCTGATGCCTGTAGTTCACATTTAGGGCATGTCCAGCTGCATGACAAGCAGGAGGCTGTGAGGCTCTCACGGAAAACAGCGGGGATACTGCCGTGGGTTAGGGAATTTGTGTGTCTGACAGCCCGCTTCCTGACCAACTCGCAGGGACTCAGGAATGAAGATGACAGACTGAGTTATACATTCTGGCACATCATGAGTTGGCTATCCTTGCTTTAATTATCTCATGCTAAAGCCTTGATTTTCATAAGGAATGTGAAATCCCAGTTGCATTTAATTTAGTTCTCTTAAGATTCTTTAGTCATTGCTCTATTTCTCAATTACATTTTGATGTTATGACAGATTTTTTTTTATTTTTTTTTTTAATTCTCTTTTTGTGGAAGGAAATGTCCCATATTTATCTTGGCTTTTCTGCAACATTTAATGATTGCTTCCCCATGGCAATTGTTAATGAACCTGTGACAATCCAGATTACTGCTGCTCCTTCAAGTTTTTTAAGGCAACTCTAGTCATGCTCCTGTAGTCATTCAGCAGACAAGAAGAAATAATCCATGTGTAGAGTTCATTCCCAGGTTTGGGGCTTTTTTTTTGGTTTAGTTTTTTAGCCCTCAGGGCGATGTGGACAGGTCTCTCCTACCAGCATAATAAAACAGTCTGTAAAGTAGAAGTTCTGTTTGTTACAAAAGCCCTCTTATCACATTAACAAATTGTCATATTAAGTCTCAGTAAAATCCAGTTCTTCCTGTGAGAAAGGAAATCTTACCCTGGGTAACAGAGCCTTAGTTCTTCTCTTGTTCTGGTAGATCTCAAGCTCTTTTGGGTTATTTCCTTCCCCACTTCAGGAGGAGCTTCTCTATTTACTAGCCCATAGAAAGAGCTGGTACTTTCACCTCCATCTTTCTTATTTTCTGTGCATTGTTTTGAGTCTCCTTGGGGGGTTTATAATGCTGCCCATCTGAAGTTGTCTGTGCCTAATATTGATGGTGAGTGTTGAGCTTGTTCTTGTTCTGCAGGTTAGACTTTTTGCTCCCTTTCTCCCTCAGTCCATCTTGTGGTATTTGTAGATCCTGTGTTGGATGCTGTCTTACCTCCTGGTGGGCTGAGGCCCTTCTCAAATGGCTGAACTTCCATGGTTTCTAGTGAAATTGTTACTTTTCTATTACAGCTGTTTAGTTCTATGTGCTATGGGAGGGAGCGATGTATGGGTTGTTCCCGGCTGAAGCTTTTCCTGAACATACCACCCCAGCCAAGTACCATCTCTGTTTTGTTATGCAAGTGTTATTTTCAAAACTTCTAAATTTTAGATCGCAGTGTGTGAGCATTTTACTGTCTTCTATTGTGTCTTCGCAGCTTTCAGACAGGATTCCTTTGATTTATTATTGTCTGGAACTAACTCTGGAATTAATGTAAAATATTGCACTTTTTTCAATCAGGCTTTGTATTAACAAGATCAGTTTGTTTTAATTTTTGTTGCTGGTCAAGTTTGTTTTCAACAGCCTTTGTAGCACTGAAGTTGAATAAGGTACCTGTGCCTGCTGTCAAAATGACTTCATAACATGTTGGCCAGCGCTATTTTTTACAAAGTAAACCATGGGATATTGTTATGGGTAGCCATGCTGCATTCTTTCATCAACAGCAAGTAAAGAGTGCAACTGGGAAAGAATGTCTTGAATCTTAAATGTTCATTAAAAAGAAATTGACTTTAAAAATGAGTCAGTGTGGGCTAATCAACTGTATTAGAAATTGTATTATGATGAATAAGCTTCCTCCAAAGGATTCAGTTGGGGAACGTGGTGTAAAACTCTTTAAAAGAAGAGAAAATGAGAAAAAAAATGGTTTCTTTACTTAAGCCAATGTGAAATGTCATTTAGCTTGAATGAAGCTATGTCCTGATAGTGCCTTCTTGTGTAGTGAAATAGCTTTTGTGAATTTTGAGAGTTTGAAAAGCTACTACTGCAAAACAACATTCTGTAAGTTCTTCTGATGGTTTTATCTCTAAGCTACCAGGAGATGGCACCAGCCACATGAGTTATTTGCATCCTTTCAGTTTAGTCTTGAACTGCAGCAAGTTCATTTTACTGAGTACTTGAGTTTAGGCGAATTTTAGATGCATTTCTTTGCCAGTTTTTAAAACGTGTTCCAGAATGAAGGAAATACTTGACCCGAAATCAGAAAATAAAAATGTTAGTGATAGAAATCGACTGCAGTAAGATTTTTTTTTTTTTAAAGTCTGTATGCTTATTTTCCTGCCTGCACCCTGCTAGTTGTAGGTTAATTTTCTTCCTCTGTACTAAATATTTTTGGTTATAGAGGCTGCTTTTCTAAGAGATGTAAAAAGTGCATACATTGAAGTCTTTTTGTCTATGCATGGGCATTTCCCTTTGTAATATGGTTTACCATCGGGTGCGTCTGGTACATTTAATACATAAAGTGAGAACTTCTTCCACAATGTATCAGTCTTGTTCTGAACGCCAAGAGCTAGGACATATGTGTAGATCACTGACAAGCCTTTGAAAAGCCAGGAGGAACATTAATATATTGTGTGTATAGTTTTAAATGTATATAAGTATTCTTTACAAATGCAAACACTTGTATTTTTGATAAGACTTTTTTCATTGACTGTGGTGAGAAATCAAGGATATTCGTGGCACCATGAAAGTTTTATCTCATGGTAAGTAAGGCATTTGTGAAGGTGCACCTACACTGATTATATCAGCATGTCTATAGAATCATGCATATTTATTCAGCAGTTAACATGGGTCCTTTATGAATGTCATTTCTTTCTAGTTTAGTTTCTATAATTTATGGAATATGAGCTGTATACATAAGGCTGTCACTTTTGTTTACGTAATAATTCTCTCAATGCTTCTCTGCTTTGGAGGAAGCAGATTTCTACCACCGCATAGATGGTAATACTTGCATTTGAAATGATAACATAGGCTAACAGTACTAAAGCATCTTTGAAAGGAGCTCCTTATCTAACGTTGGATGAAAAATACCCTATTTTGATTTACCTTTTGTTGTTGTTACACTAAAGCCAACTTAATTGATGAACAATTAATTTGTAAGGTTTTGAGTAAAGACAGGAATCCTGTTACAGAATCAGTAAAAGCAGAACTTGAATGAGCTTTTCATGCTTTGAAAACTTTGTAGTGCTCGGTGATGTCACATTACAGTGGTAACAGGTGATATGAAACCCACTGAATCCAGCTCTGACTAAATCCCCAATGAAGCACCTGAAGGCTGATTCGAAAGATTCGTGTTAATCCAGTTCGTGTTAAGCCCCTGTCATATCTGAAGTTCTCATATTAATAAATTAATGGAAAACGATACAGTTCTCAGGTAGTTTAGACTTATTAAGAGATATACCACAGTTTAAATTAAAAACAGGTCTTTTCTAAGTGACAGCTGAACAGACACATCAGCAGAGAATTAGACTGTCATTGTGACATCAGGTACTGAGGTGCAAAAGAATACTGTAGATGGGTTAGCAGAGCAAATGTACCTTGATAGTATCAGAAAGGCTTTTAATAGGGTATTGTTGCACAATTACAATGTCTTTGATAATTGTTATTTGTGCTTGCTTTTTGTTATGTCTTTCCTGATACATAACCAAGATGGACCTGTTTGAGTAATTGTGTTGTGAGAACTGCCTCAGAATTATGATGTCTAAGGAGACAAATTTTTGAAACACATAGTGTTTGCATTAGAAATATTTGAAGCAAAAAAAACCGTGAGCCATTCCTTCATTTCCTATTGAAAAGTAGAGTCTTTCTGCATTTTTTCTTCATTTTGATCCCCATGCAAGTTAGATATCCTGTTGTCAGAATGATGACTGTTTCTGAAAACAGACATGCAAAATTTCTTGTAATTATTGAACAGCTTAAGAAAATGGGAGAGAATGGCTTTCAAAATAAGGTATCTGTTCATGTATGGAAGGAAGAATGCTTTAGCAAATGTAATAGGACTTGTTGGAACTATACCTTGAGCCTCTCCACCTCGCCAACTGTCCTCATTTCGGTTTGCTGCCTTGGAACGTCTAATCCTGTAGTGTGGAGACAATTGCCTGATTTATAAGCTTTCTGTTATATTTCCATTACAATTCGTCTGCTCTGTTGATTAATAGCAGAAGAACCATGAACAGTTTGTGAATGAGATGGGTTGTTGAAAACACCTTTATCTAGGCAATACTTGTATACTTACATTAATAGCTTAAAAGTAAGTAAAGATGTCTTTGCATAAGAACAGCAATGAGCTAGATATGGGCCATGTCAGGTACAAAATCCAGCTTATACAACTCTACTTCAACCACCTCATATAGGTCACATGGAAAGTGAAATATTGTATTTCATAATTACTTTTAAGAACATACAAAGTAGCAAATAAGTACTTTTTTTTTTTTCCCTAGAATTTACTCGTTGATCCATTTTCAGTCAGGATACCATGTGAGAAGCATGGAAAGAGTCTTTGGGATTCTCTTTGCTCTTTAAAATAACAATTAAAAAATCACTTAATGATAGATCATGGGGTCACTTGCAAAGTAGCCAGGAAAATGAGTGAAGAAAGGATTTGCTAGAACAATTTCAATAAATTGTTTTTATTTTCTAAGCCATTAATGAGACCAAAAGGGCATGCTGTTCACTTGTTTGTTGCATAAGGCTGTATTGGCAAAGTTTTTTGGAAAAAAAGCAAACAAAATTGGAACAATATTTGAAAGTTCAAGCTAGTTATCTGCATCTCCTGCATAATGGATGGCCTCATCCAAACCTCATGATCTGATGCTGCTAGGAGTGTAAAAATGGAAAACAGATGGCTTGGTAATGTGAGTAGCAGTTTGATGCTAATTGTTCCCTACAGTCTCCCTTCCTGGAAATCTGATTTGAGTGAAAACATGGTGTTATTGCTCAAGGTGAGCTCTTCCTTCATGGTAATCTGACAGTTAGCACATGGGTAGACCAAGGGTAGGTAGTTACTCTAAGATTCTGGTCGCTCATGCTACTGAGAAAAATTCATTGAGCTAAAGCAAAGCTTGCTTTGTGTTTGCTGAAGGTTTTGCTGCGTCTTTGAAATGGTAAGATGTTAAAGAAGAAATCCATAAATTTGGACTTGTATGTGATGAAGCATCAACCTAAGCAATGATCTGATGTGTCAAAGAGAGTGAAAAAAAAATCATAAATATAATGAACATAAACATTTTCATTACACGGAGTGTTACTTCAGTTGTTGCAGAAGTACAATATGATCTGTTAAAACAGAAGAATCTGCAGGCCTTCTGCTAGATGAGAGGAAGCCATTGGGTAATAACTGATTGCCTGGCTGCATTGAAAAGTCATGTCATTGCTTTGTTGCACTCTTTGCTTAAGCTACAGTGGCCCATAGTTTCTGCTTTCTTCACAAGCTCTCCAGGGACTGTGCAGTGTAACTGTATGGCATTTTACAAAGAGACATTGTCCTTTGTGGCTTCTGCAGCTTGGAGTTGGCAAGCTGGTTCACTCCCTTCTCGCTGGGGAGTTGGTATAAACTTGTGCTGATCAGTTTAAGTCAGTGTTTCCAACAAAGGATTTATGTATCCTGGAAGCTCAGGTACTGCAACATCTAGCTGGAAAGTGCATTGGTCACTGCCATTGCTATGTTTTAAAGAACAGAGATGTTCTATTTCTTTTAATTATATGTAGAGGAGATGTGAGTGATGATGCTGTTTACTTATTTAATACTGCAATATCAGAACAATTATCTAGCATTGAAGAGACAGATTCAGTAACTTTTGCAACTAGAAGACATTCAAACCTTCCTTTCCCTCCCATGACCAAGGAGGTGTTCTTGGCATCATGCATGAGGCTGGTTTGACTGGGTGATATTTATTATCCCATCTGTTGAAACTGTGCCGCAGAACAAAAGGGAATGGAAAATCCATTTGAAGATAAATGGGAGAAGGAAGGGAATGAGTTTTACTGGTCAAACCTGGCAAAAAGAGTCTAGAACTGCAGTCCAGTTGCCCAGTTATTTTCTATTTCACATACTACTTTTCCATACAATTTCACTTTGCATAAACTTTTTAAAACAGTAAAATTCAAATTTACCGAGTGGCCTGCTCTAAATTAAACTCATGCCATAAAATATCTTTTAATCTTTGTTTCTAGTGACTGATACATTTTTAATGAGTTTTTATTGTAAACAATGTTAAAAAAAATGCAGAATGATACCAGTGGGGAATGATAATAAAGACATACAGTCAAGTCACGATAGTAAAATTTAGAAGTATGTGTTGTAATGTGTAATGTTCCCTATTTCTATTACTGAAGTAATTTTCTGAAACGCTCCAAGATGATTCACCATGTCTGCATGTTGCCTGTGCTAATTTGCTAGGTAAAATCTCCCGCATCTTTTTGTGTTCTCTTCAACATGTCCAAAGTTGCATGTAGCTCTTTCCGCTCAACAGCACGACCAGATTGCTGAACTCTCTCTGCCAAGGGCTTTATCTCACTGTGAACGGCTATCTGCAGTTACTGCCACACATGCTCTTCACATTACACTGATGATGTTTAGATTTCATCTGTTTAGCTGCCATAACCTTGCTCTGTCCTTGAACGCATTTTGGCCTACCAGCTTGCACATAAATTTAGAAGTCGTAATAACCTCACCTGCAGGCTTTCACACATTACCCTTGCTGATTTTGCATTATGTTTACGAAGCAAATTGTACTATCGTTCATACAGAGGGAGAAATAATCTAGCCAAGTTCTTTGCATACAGTAGATGAGATGCACGTGCCTACTCCATCTTCAGTGACAACCGTGCTGATATTTCATGAAAAATATGAAAAAACACTGACAGTAACAAACCTGGAGCTAGACTTAAGCAAAAACCTGAAGGAAAAAATAGCAACAGCCATGTTGCGTAGGTATTCTTCAACTTTAAACGGGATGCTCTAGTGCCAGAGGACATGGTCTACTCGGTGGGTGAGTGCAGTAAGCAAAAGATTTGTGTAACACCTTAAAGTATGCAGTAAACAAAAATAACTTGGCAGAGATGACCTCCATATGGGTGCATTCTTACTAGTAAGCAAGAAACTAGAGCTTAGGAAGCGCTGGATTTATTCTCATGTTCTCATTTACCTTTTCTCGTACTTCAGAATGGGGCTGCTGTAGTCACGGCGCCATAAGTAGTAGGGGTTTGTAAGATTTTGTGATGTTTTTCTGGGCACTACTCATCAGCTGCCTCTGCTGGGGAGAGTTGTTTTAGTATGTAGTTAGAATAAGCTGTATTGCACAAGTGCTGATTGCAACCAAAACTGGAAAACGAGTGGCTTTATGTTTGCATGGAGAAATAACGTGAGAAAGTACTGGCTGCATAGTATCTTGAGACTTCTTTAAGATTTTGGCAAACTGTTCAGGTATTTTAAAAGGGCCCCATTTCTTGAGATGATAAATCATGATGAAGTCTGATTTAGCCAACTTTCACTGTGTTAAAAGCTCATAAAGATCAACTGCAACTACTATTAGAGAGCAGCTCATGTCTGAGCTGCTGAGACAAGGGGATAACTTTTTTGTGTGGAGATGGCAAAGCTTGCCTTTGTGGGGCTTCTGAGAAGAGAGAGACACACTTTTCACCTTCGCAATCCAATATTTGATGTGACTTTAAATGCATTTTGGAAAATGTTGTAAGGTTCTAATTCACAAACTGATCCTGACCTGCATATTAATGAATAATGACATCAAAGTACTATAGCCAGATTTGGATAAAAGCAAGCATGTATTGGTTTGAAACAAAATACCTCTGCAGTGCAGCAACTTTTGTTTTGATACAGGGAACTGCTGTTGTGTTAAAGAATTCTTGGTCTTTCTTAAATTGTTTTCCTTCATTTTTAGCATTGATTGTGCCAGCATTTCATTCCTACTCAACGCTGTTATGACATTTTTTTCTTCTTTTTCTGGTTACAAATATGTTTTCATTATTTTTGAGTGGTGGAGAAGGAAATGGTACAAAAGTATGGAATTAGAACTGCAGGTCTCCCTTATTCTCACTTCCAATTTATAGTGTGCAATTATCAACATCTTTAACTTCATTAAAATAAGATTTTGTGGAGTTTCTCTTTTCCTGCATTTTCTAAAGGTGCTGTTACTTAGTTGTATGCTTGAGGAATTGGCTTTAATAATTAATGTTCTTATATCTTGTTAACCGTATTACTAAGTGAAACTCTAGAAGCTAGGCTTATGTTAGAATAGGATTGCTCTTTGTAACTAAACTCATTTTAGTTGAAGCAAAATCATTGTTCCTAAAAAGAATGTTCCCTTCCCATCAAACCTCCATTCTATTTGACACAGTGACTGCTCACGCTCTGAGAATTTAAAAATCATTTTTAGTGATTTATGGACTGCTGTTGCTAATATTTCCATGATCCTGTTAAAAATGAGTGTTTTTTTCCCTCAGTGGCCAAGTTTTGTGTTTCAAATAATATCAATTGAACTGAAAACAGGTCTAAATCATGTATATACTAAAATTGGCAGCTGCTTGCTGGCAGATTTTATAAATCATCTGAATCTGTCTATATTGGAGGAAAATTAAAAACAACGTTCTGAATAATGTAAGAGATCAGGAAAGGTGTAAATTTACATGGAATGTCAAGTGAAATAGTCACAAGTGAGTTGAGTTCAAAATATTCCTCATTTGTATTTACAATGTTAGATGCACTTGTCTTATTCTTAGATATGTTTTCGTGTATGTAAGTGTTCTGGTGTGAGGGGTTATTCTGTCCTAGTTGCAGGACTTTGCCCTTCCACTTGTCCAACTGCACGAGGCTCCTGTCAGCCCATTTCTCCAGCCTCCTGATGTCCTTCTGGATGGCAGCATGACCCTGGGCTGCCATCTGTCATTCCTTCCCATTCTCTGAACAGTTTCTCTAGAGAAACTTCTCTAGAGAAGAAGCTTCAGCAGCCTAATAAATCAGTAGGGTCTTTTTAATTTTTTGTCTTTTTTTTTTCTTTTTCCTATGAGCAGTGTGGTTTCTTTGCCATCTCTGGGATTGGTGCACAAAGGCTCTGGGACTAAGGAATCTCCTTTGTCTCTTGGCAGTACAAGAGTTCACAGCCCCAGCTGCCTCATACACACCACAGAAAGACTGGACTTTCTTACTTAGGAAATTTGGCTGAAGGGGAGAATTTCAGGCAGAAGATTTAAACCTGCCAAAAGGATCTGCTTTTCTTGTTTCATCTGAGAGAGACAAGGTGAACTCTCTGTCAGTGACAGCATAGTGATTCTGCCGCTTCCAGCATGATGTGATGGAAAGATAAAAAGCAAAGTTTGGCATCTGTGTAGCGTGAAAACATCTTTGGTTGCATTTGTCCAAAATACAGGACAGCAAACAGAAGTCCTAACCTTTCAGGTGTCCCAGTATTAGCAAGAATTCTAAGTGATTTTATAATGGAATATATGACTGGATGTCTGATAGTGGGTTACTGGACTTGAGTCTCTTCTGTCTCTAGTCTCGTCTTTCCCCTGAGTACTGGATGAATTGATGCGGCAAATATAACATCATGTGATTATGATGGAGTGAAAACTTTCAGCCCTCATCATGACAAAACCCACATCAGAATACCTTCAGGAGTGATGTGTAATGTTCTGTTATTCCCTATGGAAATGTTCAACAAGGCAAGCTCAGTTAAACAATAAAACTGGTGTAGCTATACCATATCTACATTTGTGTAAATGAGGGCAGGCTTTGGCACAGTACCTATGAGGCCAGATGTCTGCCTGTAACTCACAAGAAGCAACTAGTATTGAGGATATTTATAACCAGACACTTTTTACTTCTTAATAAGTGATTCAAACTGGATGCTTTAGTAAATGTACTTTTCATTAAATTATTCTGGTGATCATACCATTTCTGTTTACAAGTGATTGAAACAGTAGTTTTTCTCAGTAAACAGACCTAGTACACTGACCTGCTTCTTTACAATGAACACTATAAAAGCTGCAGTATGTATTTCCTGCAAAGAAGAGTTTTTTTTTCTCCTTTTATGCACAGTTGTTCTCAGTGCATTTTATCATAGAGGAGATCGCTTTGTTAGTAAATCTATTTTAGCTGTTAATGCTGAAAGGGGGCACAGGAATAAAGGCATTCAGATGGGAAGATCCCCACGCTTTGTATTTACTGATGCCGAGCACAGTCTTATAGAGTAAGTGCTGAGACTGAAACATCCCTCCCCACTGCGAATGTAGATAATTTCATTAATATTCACAAGTCTGAGAGCCTAGCTGCTTAATTTTTCATGAGTTACTGCTCTTCATTTAAGTTTACTTCTTAAAATACTTTTGGTGCAACGTAAGCGCTGTGTAGTAAAAACCATGGTTTTGTGATGGGTGATGTTCATTGTTGAATGTTTGTGACTCTTGAAATTCATGCGTACTGTGTAGGTATCATTTTTGAAACAACAGTTTCATTGAATGCGTGTTTCTCCTTAAAATTACAAAAACTCATATCCACTGCATATTTATGTACATGAAATATGATAGATAGTATTGTGTGCTATTTTGATTAAAGCACCAGCTGATCATCTTGGCACTGCTAACTGAAGATTTAAGTTGAGAGTTAAATCATGACTAGCAGTATTTGGGTCTGTGTTTGATAGAAATAGTTCTAACTGACGCTTATGAAAAAAGCAGTTGTTCCATTAGAGTGTGAGGGAGGTCAGCACTGTCTGGTAAATGCTAGAAGGCTGATATTTCTAGAACCCCATAGGGAGTGTTTGATGTCAGTATTATTAAAACAGAGGTCATACAATTGAAGTGTATGATTCTGTCTCAAGAGCACAGTCAAGGGAAAGTACCGGATTATAACGTACAGACATAAGCTATAGTCGGAGTTTGTACATGTGTCCTGTGAAAAGTTACAGGAAGTTTTATCTACCAGGAGTTCTTTCATCACGGAGGAAATGGGCTGATCAGAAGATTATGAACATAAAATACAAAAGTCCATAGAATTTTCTGGATTTATCCAGATTTACTAAATAGAAAAAAAAAAACAATATTATATGCCTGTTCAGCTTAAGTTCTTCTCAACTTCTGTTCTACGGGAAGTTAAAACAAGACACAATTTTAAAATTATTATCTCCTGATGCTTTTTTTTAATAATAACTATATTGTAATATATATAATTTCTGTGCTATCACATCAAAGTTTACCATGAACCTATGTGGATTATGAATTGTATTGTAGTCATATTAATAAAATTCGTGGAAAATACAGGAGAAAGTGGAAAAGTAGATGCTTCTAAGATTGGTTAAGACCTAGATTTAGATGAAGATTTTCTGACTAAGTATGGTTTTGGCAGTAAATATGATTAAATGAAATTTTTAGTGAGAAAGTGAGATTTGAGATTAATAGCATTGGAACTTCACTGGCTTTCATTTTTCATCATAAGGTAATATTTGTTCAGGCTGTAAGAAAGCATTTTGACAAAACCTCTTTTTATAATTTAATCATTTGACATCCTGCAGTATGAGTAGCAACAATGAAGTAGGTAGGCACTGAATTGAAAGCAAAGAGGTAGTTTTCCCACTAGTAGCTGAACAAGACACAAGAGCATTCTAGGTAGGAAACATTTTAAGATCAGAAAAGGTGAAGAGTTGTGTATGCTGCCCAGACGTGTGTGTTCTCCATCTCAGTGGGCATTTGCTTGAGAAAAGATCTGTTCAGAGCTCATTGTGTTTCAGTTGCTGGCAGTGTTGTAGGGGACATTTTGTCAGAGGGGTGAGAGGTTTCAGTCGTGTGAATTGTGGGAGTGCAGCATTCACTGCTACACAAGATCCAGAGCTGGGAGGCTTTAATGTGGCACTTAAGAAACAGGATAATTTGCTTTCTGCTAATCCTGGAAAAGTGACTGCATTGGCATAAGGACAGAAATATTAACACCATATCTTCTGTCTACGATTTCACATAGCTTCCAGAGGGCTCTTGCCACAGTTTAGAAAAAATACTTAAGTATACACTAATAGTTTTCCACTATTACTGTATTAAGTTTTACTTCTGTTATTTTATTTTAGCTTTGTTCAGGCAAATGTTTAAGGAAAAAACAGTACTCTAATTGGAAGCTCATCAAAATGTATCCTTAAATAATTATTTTAATATTGGGAATGTAGAGAAAAACAAATCTGTGGTAAAAGAAACTCTAGTAGTTGATGTCCTTTTTTAATTAGAAAAGATAAAATATTACCCATGAAAACTCTTCTTCATGCTCATTTTGGGCCAAAATAGCTGCTTTTTTTGAAAGAGGGGAAAAATCATTGACTCAACTTACTGTTCAGTATCAAAATTAGTTTGGGATCTTTGCTGCCCTTATAGATAGAGCTTATCACTCACTATCATGGTATGGTGCTAGGCCTTTGCCAAAGTGTGGGGTAAATAAAGCTGTCTTGCAAGTAAAAGACAGCTGTAGTCATAGATATGCCGGGTGGTTCCGGCTCAGCACTAACCTTGCCCCTCAGAGTCCTGCTTTCAGTGTTATCCAGGTCTTCTTCCTAGCCCAGTCGTAGCTGTCCACAGCATGCTTGGCCTCTCCTCCTTGCATGCCCATAGCTGATTTACAAGCAGAAACAGGTACCTGTCCTAAAACAACTTTGGGGACTGTTGTGGATCCAGGTGCAGCTGGGGTTCAGAGCTGATAGCGCTGCGTGTACCCTTCATTGAAGCATAGGAACGTGTTAGGCTTACTTCAAGGATTTCCTCACTGCTCTCTGCTGTGCAGTGCAGCACTTCTCTTGTAAGTGCTGCACTGTTTGGAAGCTTAGTAATATCATTTGTTTGATGGCTGCTATATAATTTCTGCCTCTGTGTTCAGTCATTCAGTTTATCTTCTGAATGTGAATGTTTGTCTTCAGTGGGAGTCTGTTGCTGTTCCCCTGCTGTTGGGTGTGCTTGAGAAAGGCACTGTAGCCAGGGTCTTTTTCACACGTGCTATGAGGCAACTTGCTCGCAAAGGAGGTCTCCGTTCCCAGTGTTAATGACTCGCTCGGTGAATGTTAGCAAATTCTGTTGTGTGCATATGTTCAATATGTCTTTCCTGCATTGTTTAATTAATCCCTAGTGCCTTCACAACTCTTGCACAAGGGATAAGATTGCTAAAAGAAAATTAAATTCCAATAGTGGGATTCTTTCATTGTTTAGTCACTCTTAACGTTCATTTTGCTGTTTTGCTGTGAAAAACTGAATTGTAATACTAACTATAAACAATTCTGAATGAGAATCTTTTGAATTCCTATTAACTGTAACTGGCTTTTCTTTTACTGAATATAAAAACCAGACTGTCTCTAATTAACTTCCAAAGTACTCCTTTTTACACAAAGACTATCCCAGGGGAGACTTGGCAGACCTCCCCGTTGAGCCTTTTTTCCACATTCCTGTATGCAGAAATGTAGTGGATGATTAGTGTAAAGCCACACCATTTGTTTGCTATGAGACTTCCTTTAAATGCGAGTGTTTTCATAAAGATGCCACCCAAGGGAGTGGAACTTCCTGGTCATGCAGTGAAGTCTGGAGTGTAACAGAGGGAGAGTTGTGAATATTTGTTGAGATGAACACAGAGGAATGCAGGGTACGTAAAGAGATGGTGATACCTGGGTAATACTAGGGTATTTGTAGTAACTGCTTGCAAAAAGTAAGTTAGTACAGTGCATCGTCTCTATCACACAAGTAATTAATTTTCCTCTCTTAATTACTGCCTGGGTGTGCTTTCTGCTGTTTGTCCTGTCTTCTGTCCGTTTCACTTTCAGATCTTGGGGTAGGTAATTTGTACTGTAGGCACAGGTTGTTTGAATGTGGTTTTATTTTAAGTTTGAAAGCTGACCCGAGGATCTGTATAAATATAACTTAAGAAAAAAATAGAGATAGGTGACCTACAGGAACCACTGCTGCAGTTGAATTTCTGTAGTGATATGTTTTAAGTTACTATATGTTGCTACACCATATGATGATTAAAATTAATGTCATTTGTGAAAGAGACAATACTGAAGTAGTGAGAACTGCATCTGGGGAAGCGGAATCTTTAGGAGAGGAGCATAGGTAGAAATATGAGCTGGAATTGCAAGATTTTTTCCAAAAAAATTTCAGTGATATGCCCTTAATTGGGTACCTGCATGTTCAGTTAGTTGGCCATTGGTTTTCTTGTCTGTGGTGTTTGCATTCTCTTCCTTAGGCTTAGCATTGCCTTCTGCCATTACTGAGGTTGGCATCCAAGCCTGAGAATCAGTGAGCTTGCCAGTTCTTTATTTTTGCTGTTAATAATTTATTCAGTTTTTTGTTTAATTCTCATAAGCAGTGGAAGTGCTGAGTGATTATATTAAATGGATCTGGGTCTTGATATTTGACCATCTTGTTGATCTTAGTCAGCTAACCCAGGAAAGATGGTTCACTTACTGGTGAACAGGATCGGAGTTAAAAATGTTTGACACTGATCATGTTGATGTTTTTAGTATTTTTAGTAAAGTTCACAAGACACGGCAAACAGTTAAGAAGTCCTGCCTTTCCAGTATACAAACTATTGTTTTTCCATTACTTATCATATCCCAGACATGCAGCTGGTACCAATGTTAATACCACTCTTGAATTGCATATGTTCAGTTTTGTAGAATTAAATATTTTGTTTCCTACAGAGAAAATCATTTTATAAATAAACTCAAGTGATTTGTTTATGTGGGAGACAGACTATACAATTCTAATGCTTTTTGTATCTTTCCCAAGGAGACAAAAACGTCATATTTTGTATATTTTTGTATGAATGTTTTTCCTCTGATTTCTTCTTTTTGTCTAATGCTGCAATAGAAAGCTGTGTTAAAAATATAGTTCAAAGAAAAATGATCTTAAACTAATCCTTTGAGTCAATTAAATAATACTGATCTCAGTAGAACATCCATTAGTGTACATGTGATGTTACTATTAATACAGCATGAATTCATTACAGCCAGGGGTAGCCCAATGAATTCCAGATGAATTCACAATAGCTGGATTCTTAAAATGCTACCAGGTTTACTTCAGGTTTTCTGTTTCCACATATAATTAATACCAGAACCTAGCACTGCTACCTGCTCCTGTATAAAAAATAACAGTTGGGTAAACATATATATAAAATCAAACTGAAAACTTTAATAGGTGAGTCTGAGTCATGGCATTAACCGTCTGAAATATCAATTTTGAAGCCACCTGAAGGCATTAATTTTATGTAATCAAAATTTATTTGTTTATCTCTGTCAGCACAAATCCAGGCAGCCCAAATGATCCAAGCTATTTTAATACAGTAGATCAATAGCTTACATGAAAAGTAATTCATTTTGTATTTAGAGATATTGAAGTGTGAAATTGACTACAAAGCTGTACTTCAGAGATGTCTGTGAAAATAAAAAGCATCTTCTAAGATTTGTTAGCCAGACATACTAATCTCAGGTAGATACCTACCAACTTCTTTTTGTATGAGTGGCAAATCTTTTTCAGTTGGTACTTTTTTTAAAGAGAGAAAATCATGCAGTTTCACCCTCACACTGGTTGTATTGATAGATTATTATTTTTAGAAATATCTTATGATTTTTGGAAACTTCAAATAATCATAGAATCATAGAATGGCTTAGGTTGGAAGGGACCTTAAAGATCATCAAGATTCAACCCGCCGCCATGGGCAGAGCTGCCACCCACCAGGTCAAGCTGCCCAGGGCCCCACCCGACCTGGCTTTCGGCACCTCCAGGGATGGAACATCCACAGGCTCTTTGGGCAGCCTGTGCCAGTGCCTCCTCACCCTCTGAGTAAAGAATTTCTTCCTAACATCAAGTTTAAATCTACCTTCTTTTAGTTTAAAGCTATTCAGTCTTGTCCTATCCCTATCAGATCATGTAAAAAGTCAGTCCCCCTCCTGCTTGTAAGCTCCTTTTAAGTATATGTATATATATAAGTATATATATATATATATGGAAGGCTGCAGTGAGATCTCCATGGAGCCTTCTCTTCTTCAAGCTGAACAAGCCCGACTCCCTCAGCTTTTCCTCATAGGAGAGGTGCTCCAGCACTCTGACCATCTTAGTGGCCCTCCTCTGGACCCAGCTCTCTGTCTTTCCTGTACTGGGGGCCCCAGACCTGGACACAGTACTCCAGCTGGGGCCTCACAAGGGCAGAATAGAGAGGGACAATCACCTCTCACTCTCTGCTGGCCACCTCTCTTTTGATGCAGCCCAGGATACATTTGGCCTTCTGGACTGCAAGTGTGTACACTGCTGACTTATGTCCAGCTTTTCATCCACCAGGACCCCCAAGTCCTTCTCCACAGGGCTTCTCAGTGAGTTCTTTTCCCAGTCTGTACTCTTATCTGGAACTGCCTCAACCCAAGTGCAGCATCTTGCACTTGGCCTTGTTAAACCTCATTAGGTTATCATGGGCCCATTTTTTGAGCATGTCCAGGTCCCCCTGGATGGTGTCCCTCCCTTCTATTTTGTCAGCATTTCATGTGGCACATTATATGTCTTTACTAGAATCTCCTGCTATGTTTGGATCCATGTATCATCATGTGCTTTTAATTACATTATCCCAGCTTGGTACTGGCCATTACCAGAATCAGACCTCCGCCTCTGGCAGATGTATTTACATTTGCAGGCATCAGTAGTCTCTTTTTCCATCAGCCCTTACCACATGGTTCACACAATGTCTCCGTAGCTTAATAGACCAGATACGTGTTTTGTGCACACTTTGTCAGAAGGCACTGCACCAAGGACATGGCAAAAATAATCTCCAGTACCTATTTGATGTCTCTGTTATGTGATGATGGAAATCAAATTATGATCCCATGAGAGCTGTTTGTTTTTCTGCAATGTGGAGAAGATGCAATCATAATATGAACTAGGGAGCAAGGTGGGACTTTTATTTATTTATTTTCTTTTTTGGTGGTGATGTTGCTTTGTGTATCTGATACAGGTATCCTTCTCCTACCAAATTTGCAAAACTAGCCTTTTTTAACTTCCAGCTCTTGTCCCAGCTGAGCTTTGTAGCACTGGAGTCAGATGTGTCAGATTTATGCCAGCACTGTTTTGTTAAACTTTGCTTATCCCTGACAGCAAGGAAAGTTTACCAAGGTCCCCTCAGCTCTATCTGATGACAGTTTAGGGAAGGGAATGAGGGTGAATATAAGAGATAGGTAAGGTATCAACAGATAGAGGACAGTTCCTCTGTTCCTAATAGCACATTTGCTGCAATTCAACTATTAGTTTATAACTCACAGAGGAGAAGAGTACAGGATGCTTTTTCCTTGCACAAGTGTAATATGGATAGAAATGTCACACCAGAGTCTGTGAAATAGTGCTGAATGAAAAGACTTTGTGTTAACATTCTTATCCCTAGGACTCGGTGTTTTCTTTTCTGGTAGAAAATTTTTCATTAATTTTTTTTTTTTTTTTTTTCTATGTGAAGCATGCTAAGAAGTGTGATAGAATCATTTTGCTTCATAAAAGCAATGGGATGAGATTTGTGTTAAATGACCAGAAACAAATGTAGCCATGTTGGCTATTTGCATCAGTAGGCATCAGTTCTAATGTATATGGGTTACCAGAGTTTGGAGAAGTTCTTGGTGGAGAAGTCCCACTCAGTTCTCAGGTTTGACATTAGGAAGAATTTCTTCTCTGAAAGAGTGGTCAGGCACTGGAATGGGCTGCCCAGGGAGGTGGTGGAGTCACCATCCCTGGAGGCGTTCAAGAAACGTTTAGATGTTGTACTTAGGGACAGGGGTTAGTGTGGAAGTATTGGTGGAAGGTGAACAGTTGGACTGGATGATCTCGGAGGTCTTTTCCAACCTTGGTGATTTTCTGATTCTGTATGCAAGAAAGGAGAGTTCCTGCTTTTTACGACACTTGTTTGATTCTACCACCTTGTGTGAAAGCTCAGGACAGAGCTGGGTGGTGTACTGATGCAGGGCTGTCAAACATCAAGAATATTGCATTAGGATGTGCTACTCACAGGCTTGTATCAGTAACAACAATGTTCTGCTAACATCTATATAAGCTCCTCTTTTATGCAGATGTTTCCTTGATTCCCTTGAGAAAAAAAGGCAATGCATTGGCTGGTTTAGAAGAAATTATTGCGGCCAATGTATATTGGTGCTGACAGAACAAATATTCCATAATGTTATTCTTTAGTCCTGCCATGCACTTTGTGCCTCCTACATCAAGAGCACAAGCTCTTCAGGAGACCTTCGCATTCAGGAGACCTTTGGAGACTGGTAAACCAGTGAATCTTTTGTAAAAAGAAAGAAAAAAAAAAACAGCACCTGGAACCTTTTCTTGGTGCAGTCTGGTTTCTTTCAAGATATTGTGGTCATTATGAAACTCATTCCTACTTTCCTGGTCTTGATATGCTTAAAAATAAGTTTTTAAATCATGAGAGAGGGCTGTTGAGGAAGCACTGACAAAATAAATGAATGTAAAGTGGCAATATAGAGGAGGCAAAGAAAGAAAGGAACAGAGAGAGGAAATACCAAAAAAACACCCAAAAAAACAACCGAACAAAAAAAACCTCAATCCCCCAACCGATGAAATTTAGGCCTGATATTGCTGGAAGTAAGTGCAATTGGACTAGTGGAATTGGACTAGTACCTGTACAGAGCTGTACAGAGAGTAACACTGTAGAAGACCACAGAACATCTCTCCTAGAGATGAAACAGTCTTAAATTGCTAAAGGAGTTTGTTGCTGTCTCTGTAGAGCTGTTTAGAGTCTGTCTGTAAGAAAAGAGAAATACCGCAGCCCAACACATTCCTTCACAATACTGCTGAAAACGTTTCTTGTTTTAATGTAGAAACCCCTCAGAATTAACTACTGGATATATCATTTGAAAAACCTGTGAGCTAATGATATTCTGGCTTGGGACTTTTTCAGTCAAAACCACATGCACATTAAATTTTCGTGTGAACATTGGGCTGCAGAGAGGATTAAACACTCAAAAAATCACTCCAGCAAACACAAAGATAGAAGAAAGCAAAGGCATCTGGGTTTTGCGCTTTTTTCCTGTCACACTGGAGGAATGAGCTACAGGCTGTTGATTTAATTGCGCTAAGTGCTGCAGGCTTTCAGCCACGCTCCCTGTGCTCTATGGCGAGCAGCTGTGCGGCTGGCTGGGAGGCCAGCCCCACTGCGGCCTGCTTGTGTTCCCTGAGGCTGGGGCTGCAGGGTCAGGCCAGAGGGCCTTTCAAAGCACCAGACTTTACCGCCTGGAGGAACGGCCTCGTTTCCTTTAATTTTATACCCGCTGTAAAATCAATTCCAAATAATGATATCTAACCTATTATTGACACTTTATCCTGTGGGGAATAGCGGGTTTTGACTGTTATAAGCAACCACTGATTTTCCCCAGGCCCTCAGGGCCTCCTGTTGTGACTGAGGCAAATGTTGCTAATAAACGCCTCCTTCAAAGTGACTTTTCCAGCTGAATCGGAGGGATTCCAGCCACCCATTTGATGGAACTTTAACCAGAAACGTGTTAGACAAATTAAATATGGGTTAGCCTCTTGCTCTGGACTATATCAAGAGGCTATAAATGCAAAATGTTTGAGTCACAGAAGACTGTGCTCTGTAATTAACTATTGTAACTCTCCTCACAAATCAAAAGCAGCCTAACGTGTGGAGTTCTGTATGTCAAGACATGGGTACTAGAATGGCCTAAAGAAAGAGGAAGAGGGAAAGGTAAACAAGAGTTTGAATGTATGTGTATGCTATTAACTAATGTTGTGAGGCTTGGACTTCTCAAATTGTTACAGACAAGCAAAGAGCTCAAGTGCTTTAATGTGCGGACTCGCATTTGATATCTGTCCTACCAAGGAAAAAAAATGAAAGTTTTCAGACTTATCCACTTGGAAAATAATGAAGAGCTGGAAAGGTTTTGCAACTAGATGTATTGTTTTTTCTTTCATTTGGGCTGCTCCTGAAATATTTACAATCAGTTTAAAATCTGGCAAGTTGAAAATGGCAAGGCTGTTGTCAGCAACTATGATGGAGTTAAGTAGGCTGAGGCTGACTCTGTTTTCAGATTTCAGTTTGGAAGGAAAGATTTTCTGAAGTGGATACTTAGTAGCTTTCTTCTGGTTCTAGTCAGGAATTTAGTCTGTCATGGGAGGAAAAGGATTTGATGAGCAAATGGAATAATAGAATAATAGAATCTTAGAATGGCCTGGGTTGAAAAGGACCTCAAAGATCATCTAGTTTCAACCGCCCTGCTATGTGCAGGGTTGCCAACCATTAGATCAGGCTGCCCAGAGCCACATCCAGCTTGGCCTTGAATGCCTCCACAGATGGAGCATCCACAACCTCCTTGGGCAACCTGTTCCAGTGTGTCACCACCCTGTGAGTGAAAAACTTCCTTCTAATATCTAATCTAAATCTCTCCTGTCTTAGTTTAAAACCATTCCCCCTTGTCCTATCACTATTAACCTATGTAAACAGTCGTTCCCCCTTCTGTTTATATGCTCCCTTCAAGTACTGGAAGGCCACAGTGAGGTCCCCCCGGAGCCTTCTCTTCTCCAAGCTAAACAAGCACAGTTCCCTCAACCTTTCTTCATAGGAGAGATGCTCAAGTCCTCTGATCACCTTAGTGGCTCTAATCTTAGTGGCCCTCTAATACTGAGCCTGATATTTTAACTGGACCCAAAATATAGTTTTAATCCAAGTACAATGAAAGATTTCGTAAAACGTTTATTGAAGAACTTCTGTCTTAAATTCTTTCTTTACATTATTTGTGAATGTGCTATAATTCTGCATCCCTCTCTTACCAGCCACCTTCTAGCAAGCATTTGATGTTGATTTCTTAAGCATAAGTTTCTTGGAAAACATCTGAAATTGCAACTATTAGTGATGCTCATACATAAATATTTCATCAGCAATTAATGTGATAGTTTGTGCAGAAAAGCTATTTAGCAAAGATTATACTTTGCTTATCTATCTTTAACTTATAAGTAAAAGCTGATAAAATAGTATAGAGAGAATGAAAGAATAATTTGTTGGTTTTTGTGTTGTTTTTGTTTTTCCATGAACATGATGCGTAAGCTTCCTTCATTAGTATATCCGCAACAGTTGTATCCAGAAAGAAATCAAGAGCTATTTAATAACTTGTATGCACGTAGCTGTAATTGTAAATGGAATAAATAATCTCTGTTTCTCCCACTTTGTTGTACTGGTTGTTTCAGGTATTCATTTGTGATTGTCTAAAACTTTGTGTTGTTCACAGTGGGGTACTGATTCATGACTGCAGTTCCAGAAAGTAGTTGCGTTATCAAGAGCAGTAATACATTTACCACTTCTGTCGTGTGGTGCATTATTCTTCAGACCTCACTTGCTAAACTCAAGGATGAAAAAGAGTGACTTTGTTTAATCTCCATTGTTTTTGATAATATTTTCTTTATGTTATTCACACAGTTGTTAGGCCAAAGGGATCTGTTAGCTCAGTCTGTTGATTCTGTAAATTCAAGCTGACCACAAGGATAGCAAACTGAAGTAACAGGGAAGAAATCTTTTTTCTCGGAAATACAAAAGAATGAAGAAGAAGGGATATTCACAGATACTTGTTTCATCTCATCCTTCTTACTTAGAGTGTATAGGAAGAGGAAGACAGAAGACTCAGTGAGTTGAGATGCTGAATAGCTGTCACCCTGCAGTAGTTTAGACCTGCTTCTTGGTACTTATGTCATGCTACCTACAGCACCAGGATGTAGGTAAAAGGATTCCATATCTCCATCCAGAAAATAAGAGGCAATAAATATGAATGTATGTTACACGTGCAAGTTAATCTGGTATATACAGAGTGGCCAAGAGGATTCTCACATGCATTTTTTTCTATTAGATAACATTTAGGCTTATAATACCATGGCTTTTCATTTGAAAATATATCTAGGAACGATGAATATAAAACCAAGGCAGGACTTAAGCTGAAAACACTCTTGTCATCAGGTAATTATTTTTAGACATTGTGTTTGTTAGCATTGATATCTCCAATGAACAGAGCAAGGAGAAAAAGCACCTGAGGAAATACAATTACTGTGAAAGGCAAACCTGAATTTTTCTAAATCATCCTGGATAGAGACATCAGAATATTTGATGTGGATTTGATATTGGACTGGTAGCTCTTGCAGGGCAGGGAGCAATGAAGTACTGTGCACTTTGATCTGCCCTCTTCACATCATAGGCTTACAGCTAATTAATCAGTTGTAATTTCCAGATGGCCTTCTAAATCAGCCTAAGGCAATGCAAACTCCAGCAAGGAAGCACGACAGAGCTCTGTTATCAAAGTCTCTGTTGAAAGGAACACAATGTAGTGTTTCCTACTGTACACAGAAGGCTGAAAAGCTGGGACCTATAGCTTCAGAGAGAACACATTGTCTGAACAGGAGTAGACCAAGCAGTGACACTTGCAATGAAACGTGGTTTTCTGTGATGTGTATACTTTTCATAAATAAGGTCTTTTAAAACACACAGAGCAAAGGAAACAGACCTTTCAATATCATGGTAGTGCTAGGAAACTTTTCATCTTTTTGTCCCCGCACTGCACCATATTGAGGACAATTTTGAATGAAATGGCTACTCAGAGTTCTCAGATTGCTTTGATAATTGACTACTTTTGTTTTATCTCAAGTGTGATAGCATGCTGTTAAAAGGTAAAAATGCTAAATCCTATGCTGCAGTGCAGTTGTAGCTATTTGAAAATTGAACATGAGCACCTATAAACTTTGCCTTTATTTGAAGAATATCTATAGCTGTAACAAAGGGTGTCAAATGTTGCACCCAATGGTGGGCATTGCGGTTAAATTTGTTTTGATGTATATTGGCCAGAAACTAGTATTCATTCATGGAAATTAAATGTTTTTTAACATCGTGTCTTATTTCACCTAACTTTTTCATTTGATGACACATATTTAGTCACGTTACTGTGAACAAAATCTTTTTCCTCCATTTTAGAAGGATGGATTTATATGCCGAAGCCAGTAAGCTAATCTTCAGGTTATCTTTTTTTTTTGTAGTAACTACTGCCATGCAAAGTATGTATCATAAGGTCCTGATTCATATGCCTCTTTTAGCTTCAGGGTTCATTATATACTTAAGGGTGAGCCTGGACAGAAGAAAAAAAGAAGATTGTTTATCACGGTCCCTTTAATAAATCTTATCCAAATAATGGTGTTAAATCCAACTTTTATTAAACTCAGCACCATGGAAAATTTAGGTGAGATGTAGCTGGGGATATTTATTATAAGAGTTTGTGTGACTTTCTATCTGAAAATTAGATGTGGGAGATACAGATTCCCAAAGATATGTTTGCACAAGCCCCTGCAAAGAAAAATCAGTAACTCTGAGCAACTCTATTGCATAGTCTGAATATTTCTATGATCTTCTTGTGTTTGGAATGTTTTTCATGCCGTGACTTTTAGGGACATTAACTTGCTGCTTAATTTAGTTATGAGAAGAAAGAAAACGGGAGAAATTCTGGAAAGTTGCTCTTCCTGTAGCTGTGAACTTGTGAGTAATAATAAGTGCTTTAAGTTGAGTTCTGTTGTTATTTTTGATATATTTGTTTTTGTTACGCAAAATTCTTTAAAGAACTCTTGATTTTTAGAGTAAAACTACTGCTGAAAATTAATTTTTCTTGAGTTGTTTAAAGTGAGACACAGTAAAACTGAGCTTCACTAAACCACTGGAATTTTTGAAACTGTAATGCTGAACATACACAGCAGAATGATTCAGGAAAGTGAGCATTTTAGATTGTATAATACATAACATTTAACGTTAGACAATCTATGTATGACTGATAGTTAATGTAAAATTACACAGTTGGTGGCTAACTGTAACTGTGCCAGAAACTGTGGATTGCCACTGTGAATCCTACCTAGTAAAGGGAACTAGATGGGATCCTGGGAATTACAGACCACTGAGACTGACTTTTTTTTCTTGGAAAGATGAGAGACTGTAATAATGAAAGAGATATCTAAATTCATGAAAAACAAAATGAAAAATTCATTTTGTTTAAAGGACAAGTGTAGAGTCCTACAGCTGGGGAGGAATAACCACATGCATCAGTACAGGTTAGAGGCTGACCTGCTGGAGAGGAGCTCTGCAGGGAAGGACATGATGGGGGTCCTGCTGGACAGCAGGTTGGCCATGAGCCAGCAGTGTTCCCTTGTGGCCAAGAAGTGGTATCCTGGGGTGCATTAAAAAGAGCATGGCCAGCAGGTTGAAGTAGGTCATCCTCTCCGTGATGAGGCCAAATCTGGAGTACTGTGTCCAGTTCTGTGCTCCTCAGTTCAAGAATGACAGGGATCCCCTAGAGACACCAGTGGAGCGCCGCAGATATAATGGGGGACCTGGAGCATCTCCCTTAGGTGAAAAGGCTGAGACCTGAGACTGTTCAGCATGGAGAAGAGAAGATTGAGAGGGGATCTTATCGATGCTTATAAGCATTTAATGGACGGGAGTCAAGTGGATGGGGTCATGCTTTTTTCAGTGGTGTCCTCTGGTAGGGCAGGAGGCAACAGGCACAAACTGGAACACAGGAAGTTCCATATGAACACGACAAAGAAATTCTTTCCTATGAGGGTGACAGAGCATTGTAACAGGCTGTTGTTGTGTAGTCTCCTTTTCTGGAGATATTCACGAGCGCCCTGGGCTCTTTTCTGTGCAACATACTGTAGGGAACCTGCTTTAGCAGAGGAGTTGGACTCAGTGATCTCCAGAGGTCCCTTCAGTCCCCTACCAATCTGTGATTTTGTGAAATCTGGACTGTGGCCATATGCAACAGTGACATGAAGGTTAAGAAGATTTAGGTTTGTTTGCTGTTGCTCAGCTTTTATCTAAGCTGGAACTTCCTGCCCCTTACGGAGCAGCAGACCTACCCTAACTGATACAAGTTTGAGTTAATTTTCTATTTACTAGAAAAGGCAAGGTGTGAAGGGGCTCAGAGCCAGTTCCTCTTCTCATGAAGTCAGAGGACTAATTTATAAATTAATCTAGGTAAACCGATCTACTGTAAGTTAGCCATATATGTCTTGTAACAGTGGCTTCCTTTTAGACAAAATGCTCAGATTTTACTGACTGGACTAGTCAACAAATCCATTTAATTTAACAGAAAAACTTACTTTTAACTCTCTAGTTTTGGTGTATGTCTTCTGAAATAGCTGTCAATTTTTGAACCAAATGATATGTTTCATGAGTGCTTTTGAGGAATAAAAATTGGCTTCTTACGATCTTACAGCTTTCTAAGGCAGTATTACAAATTATGAACAATTTATGCATATTGACACAGCTGGTAACACTGTTCCTCAAAACCACCAGTAATAATTGAATGCCGGTTTATATAAAATGATGTATCTGCATATTTTGTTCTACAGTTGTTGTGCTGACGTGTCTCTGTTATTACTTGCTGTCCATAACTGTCATTAGTAAGAAAATAAAAGTAAATTCACAGACATCTAATCATATTCTTTGCATGCTGTACAATACATAAATGAATTTCCTGGGCAGCTGATACTTATCTGACAAGAGTTTGTTTCTTAAATGTGTTTTATTAATGTAGGCTATGCCCGAAATGGTGAGAACCTACATATTGAAATGAAATAGAAAGAAATTCATCCAGTTATTTAGATTCAATGTTTTATTTTCTTCTATAATTCTTGATAGACTTCTAATATTTTTTTTCTCTGTGTTTAAAATTTGATCTGCACTTAAAATATTTGTTAGACAAAATGTCAATATCAGACTGTGGGTAAGTAAATGGAAAGCATTTTGATTCATTTTGGTTTTATGCATAATGTTATTTTGAAAGGGGCTTCTGCATCAGACCTGACTGCAGGCAAGTTGCTTATTTGTTCTGGTCATATATGGTGAAATCCTAATTTCCTTTGGATCAGAACTCAGACTTGCTAAGCATGAAATAAAAACTCAAGTATGTTATGTAGCTTCTGTCTCATTCAAACCCCTTTTGCATTTCAACCAGGCGTTACGTTGGCTGATGTGATTTTGTAGCTGTACTTGTTTTATGTTACCTTGATGCAGTTAACATTGTCCTGCCCAAAAATCTTTACAATATGTGGGGAAAAATTAACACTAAAAAAGTGTACATTTTTCATGAACATGCATGGGTATATTAACCCAACTGATGTAAATGACAAAACTGCCATTGGATCTAGTGTAGGTGAAGGTGTTTGTCATGGAATTTGATTTTGTGGTTGTTGTTGATTATTTCTTCAGTGAGTAGAAAAGAAGAGAGTTTGAATTTCTTGATCTCTTACTCATTCACTAAGTCTTAGCTCTATGTAACCAAGATAGGAAGATTTTAAGTGTGGGGCAGTGGAATTTTCTAGACAGTGAAATGTTTTCCTAAGGAATCAAAACAAGAAAATGACATATTGCATCATCCAGGATAGATAATATGGATACTCATAGAGCATTAGTATTATTGCTTATAAAATATTAATATGTCTTGCTAAGTTCTTCATATGTAGGTGGATTTCATGGAATAAAGCTTGCAAATTTTGGCTGATCAGGCCTGCAGAACTAATTTTATTCCTCAAATTAAAATACTACAATGAAACATTGTCATGAACCAGAATAATATGCTACAATGAGCTTATTCTCCTTGTAGTATTTTCAGAGCTGGAAACTTCCCAGTTGCTTTTTTTCTCTTGCTTTTACATTACTGTTAATCAATATTTTCCTATAATGGTTTTTTTTTTTTTACAAATGAGACACATACAGAAATATGCTCAGAGGAAGGGAAGCAGCCAGTAAGGAGACAGATTGATTAAGAAACTAAACATTTAAGACCATGATGCTGAAGAATAAACATGACAAATAAAACCTGTAGTAGAACAGTCAACTGATTTATAGAAAGAAAACTGGAGGGAAGAGAAAGATAGAAGAAAACTATTCCTGGCTTGCTCATGGGTTTATCTATTATACAATCAGCAGTGTGTTCACCTGTTTATTTCCAGGCCTCAGTGCCTGGTCAGACTGAAAAAAAATTACTAAACTCCGTCCATTTTTATCCAAAATCTTTTGCAAACCAGAGTCCTACTGTTCACATATGATTTCAATTGCTATGGTCTCCAACAGATGGGCCATAAAGCTGTGCAGTACTCAATCTTTATAACTAAAAATAACAAGAAAAAGAGATGATTGTACTGTGCAGTACCATTCTGTTCCAGTGTGTCTCAGTACTTAAATACAGTGCTTACCTGAGCCAAGTCTTTGTTAGTGGCTGTTGCAGCTGCCTCATAACTCAGCACGACTGAAGTTCTACACGGAGCTTGAGGCATCTCTGATCGCTGTCCCTGCTCATCTCCTTTGACCCATCCAACTGCACTTGTCTGTTTGAGATCACGTCTGGTCTGGCTGCCGAGCCTCTATCTTCTCCTGATTTCTCTTATACCTCCCTATTTATTCCCTCAGCACATCTTATGACCAGATCCTCTCTGATTTCCTTCTCCTTGTCTGAGGCACAAAACACCAACAGGTTTCCAACTTCTGTGTCTCAACTTTGGTTAATTTCTCAGCAAGGACATACAGTTGTCCCTGTTGGCTCAGACTGAAAACTTTTGTCATTCTCCATTAGCTTCCACTCTTAAATGATTTACCACCAACTTGGCTCAACATCTCGGTTCCTCTTTTCTCTTCTGCAATTTCTGTACAAGCCACACTGCTCTATCATTGCTCTGCTACTTCTAACAAATATCTCTCATAGATTTCTGAGGATATGAGGATCTTTTTTTGCTGTTAGATTGCTAAGCAAACATCTGTTTTTCACTAAGCTATTTTTCATGTTTAGAAGGATCTCCACTTGCGCTGGCAAAGCTACTTCAAAGCTCTTCATTAGCCTCTGATATTTCTACTTTGTCATGATGTTTACAGAAATACTGAAAACAAGTATGCAGATGATGCACTGAAACAACTGATCATACTGCAGTCTAATTTTAGTTTCTTTTTTTGGAGTATCTATTACCTATTTGTCTGTATTTGGGGGCAGCAGCTGTATACTTCACCTTTATTTGGCAACTGGACTCCTTGATCTTGACCATGTTCCAAGTAATACAAATAATTATTTAGTGATAAAAATGTTTTTTTTAATTGTGGTGTTGAGTATATGCAACAGGAGTTACAAATGCTAACCTAGTGTATCAAGTAAATTGTATAACATTGAGACATTTATTTTCACTATATAAAAATCCAGTGCATGCTGAAGTCTTTCTGTATTCCACGACATCAGGCTTTTGTTTATGTTAGTTCTCATTGGATGTTGCTTTTCCTCCACCCATATATCAGTTGGGGATGCTCTCTAGAGGTCGCAGGATATTGCTTTCAGGTTCTTTTCTAATGGCTTTTACTTGCTTTTCATAGTACTTTAATTCACTGTCTTGACTGTACCTTTGTTTTTCCTTCATCCTTTTAAGGAAATGTCTGCACTAGTCTTGTTAAATTAGTAAGCCAGTTGGACATTGAACTTTGCCAGATCTTCCTTACTGATTTATAGAACTGAAATCTCCCCATCCTCCAGGGCATGCACTCTGATTTTTTATTATTATTTTTTTAATGTATAATAACCTTATTTACATTGTTCTTACTTGCTTCTGGCCAAGGAAGCCTCTGGTTCTCCCAGATGGAGTACTATGACTGCTGGAGCACAGTGTATCTTTTTTAGTTGGCTGGCCTTTTGGAGATCTAGGAGTTCATAATCACAAGGGTTTTCTAAATGATTAACAAGCAATTCATCTGTCCTTTGGACTCCTTTGAGTGACAAAGAGCTGCTCTATTTAAATGCATCTGGGTTTCCTCCATCTGCACAAGATTATTCCCATTGAACTTTCTGTATTTTTCTCATCTACTTCATTTCAGCGAGAACGGAATGTGAAAGGAAGTGAAATTTGGACTAGATTTACTGTTAGCCTAATGGATCTGTTGCTACATTTGACATATTAAGGTATTGTATTCTCCCAGAAAGAAAGTTTTGATCCAGAAACACATGCTAACGAGGACAGGCACAGCAGTGGTGTTTTAAGAGTGGCTGAAACTGTAACTAATTGAAAAAGAAAACAAAGCAAAACACTTCAGGAATAAATACAGTGTGATGGGCTACTGCATTCCTACTAGTAACTCTTAACATAAGGTAGGCTTTCTTCCATTTCTTTGAATGCTTCAGCTCTGTATTTATGTTCGATTTGTCTGACTCGCTTTTGAGAGGGGAGAATGGTAATAAAAGGACTTTATTACAGAAGCGAAGGTCTACTACCAGAATTCTAGCTAAAAACTCTTTTACCTAGGAAAACATCTTTTCTTATTATTATATTGTCATCTAAAGACACCAAGGCATTTTAAGAAAAATGGGCATTTGGTGTCTAAACAGATTTGCTAAAGGCAACGTATTCGCTGTCTGTATATCATCAATAATCTCTGAAAATTCAATAGGAAAAAAAATTTCAACACATATAATAAGCAAGAGCGGAGAAAGCTGAATTTTATGTAAAATTTAATGAAGAGATCCTGAGTCTCAACACTGAAAAAAAAATCCCAGAAAACTGTCTACTGGGATGTATCAAAAAAAGACTGACTGTTTGGTCCACATAGATGTTCACATATCTACTTTAGCCTTCCATCATTTTCAGGGACTGTTCACCATTACTGGTTGTAAGTTTATTGCTGTTTTATCATGAGGATTAACATAATCATGCAGCTAGCCCTAAAATTCATGAATAATAGCAGAAAAACTATTTGCAACAGACAACAGTCATTTTGAGCTAAATCTGAGGCTTTATTAGGCTTACTCAGCAAATAGCAAGGGAAATCTTGCATTTCAACACTTATAGCTCTGTATACTCTTGGCTATGGAATATGAAGGGTATGCAGTGATTAATCAAATTTATACAATTATACAGTAATGCTTGCCTTAAACGGATGGGCAAAGTGAAAGACTGCAACACAGTACTTCTTAGTGTGCAGCAGTGGGGTCACAAATACTAGTAATTCCAATGTCATTCTTTGTGCAGAAATTCAGAAAATAAGATATTGCTAGAATATAGAACAAAGTACATGTGGAATTACATCTGATTAAAAAAAAAAAGGACAGTATGGTTCTGTTTTTGATGCTTTGGGGGTTTTATCTTATTACGTGAACTTCTCCTAACCCATCAGGCATAGCATCAGTCCTGTCCAGATTCTGATAGACACTCTGCTTCTCCCCTTGTAAAGGAGATGAGTATAAAATATGGTCTTTGATCTTCATATTGCAGTTCTCATTTTAATGTCCTCAATAACTTTACGGCAAGAGTTTTAAGGAGTCACCTGAGATACCATATACTGTTAGCTCTTTAGTCAAATATTCTGCCTTTACTGGTAAAAGGATACCTTGATGTTGTTTTATTGATCTTCCTCCTTACATTTGGCTGGGTGATTAACCTGTGTACTTTGTGGTTGAACATCTGGGGCAACATTTATGATGAGAAAGCCATAAATTTTACTTTTTACTAGCTGCCCCTGTTGCAAACAGATTCTTATCTGAAGATGTAACCCGCATGGGTCACAGAGACTTAAATATTTTGGCAAGATTTGCTATCTCACATTACTCCCAGTTTTCAGTCCACCTCCTTCTCCCTCCAAATATTTGAGCCATTCCAAACTTCCATCTTTTATTGTACGGGCCCCACTGTAATTTGCTTGTAGGACATGGACTTCCCTTCTCCATTTTTTTTCTCTGCCATTATCTGCTATTATCTGCCATGGTATCTGGAATGGAACTTATTACATAACATTGTGTTATCACAAACTCTAAATTTTACATGAAATAACGTGTTTTGTTTGCTTATTGAAGTAAGCAAATTTAGCATCACAAATATCGATCATTCAATCAAACCTAGCTCCCTGTGTACATTTTTGTAAGATGCTGATTCCTTTTAGAATTTTATTAGCTTAAGAATTTATTGTTCTTACCCATCCCATGTTAGTCTGAAAAATGATAAATATTGATCTGTGATTCCATAAGGAGTCTGTTTTATTTCCTAACCCAATGGGGGGATTGCTTGGATAAAGTATTATGCCATGCTTTCCAGTGCTGGCTGCCTACTCCATTTGCTCCTTTTTTTACTTCTCGTGATTTCGACCTTGTCCCAGCCTCACACTCGTGCCATCCCCTTTAAGACTGACTCAGATAGGTATCAAACCATCTGCTTAGGTGCTCTGTACGACTTGCTGCTGTAGTTGCAGACTGACCAAGTACCGTCCCTTTGTGCATGTTTCTGGCTGCACTTCACTGCTATCTCTTGTGCTGTTGTTACCTCTAACCTCCATCGCTCTCCCGCAGATCAGACAGTACAAAGCATATATAGTCATTTCTTTATCCAGTTTGAACAAAGGTATCAGGAAGTAGAGTAATGATTATATACGTTATATAAACTATCCTGAACTGAGTCAGGGCATGTAGGAAGGCCTGCACTCCTGCAAAGCCAGGAATCCTCTGCAGAGGAGATGCACTGGGAGGAGTGGTGAGTATTACTTGCTAATTCAGTTCAGCTTCAGTCAGAAGAGCATCTGACAGTTCAGTCACACATTTATGCATGTTCAGCCTGTAATCAGATGCTCTTCTGACTGAAGCTGAACTGAATTAGTCATCCTAATGTTTGTAGTTTTCTACTACTGAAAACGATGTATACATGGAAAAGTAGCCATGTGAAAAGACGGGTAGAATGTTATTGTACAAACAGGAAAATTGTTCTTGTAGCTTCCTATACCGGGTTTCTCGAGCCTGTACAAAAAAACACTTGTGAACCTCATTTTGTTCTGATGGTCAGGTGGATTTGTTTTTCTCCCAGCCTCTGTACAATCAGCCCTTTTTTTTTCAAGGGTAAAAGTCCTTTGTTCATACTGAGAAAATCAGTTTCCCTTCCATCCTCACTGTCAGCCCACACTGCTTGCTTGCTTTCTAGATTGAGTAACTTCTCTTCAGCAAACAACTTCCATGTTGCTCGTATATATGCTATTAATCTACACTAACAGGAGTCAAAACAAACACATTGGGGCCTGTCTTCTTCAATATCTTTATTGATGACCTGGATGAGGGCATTGAGTGCACCCTCAGTAAGTTTGCAGATGACACCAAGCTGGCTGGAAGTGTTGATCTGCCTGGGGGTAGCGAGGCCCTACAGAGGGATCTGGACAGGCTGGATAGCTGGGCTGAAGCCAAGGGATGAGGTTTAATAAGACCAAATGCCGGGTCCTACACTTTGGCCACAACAACCCCAAGCAACGCTACAGGCTTGGGGCGGAGTGGCTAGAAGACTGTGTAGAGGAAATGGACCTGGGGGTGTTGGTTGACGCTCGGCTGAACATGAGCCAGCAGTGTGCCCGGGTGGCCAAGAAGGCCAATGGCATCCTGGCTTGTATCAGAAGTAGTGTGACCAGCAGGAGCAGGGAAGTAATTGTCCCCCTGTACTCAGCTCTGGTGAGGCCGCACCTTGAGTACTGTGTCCAGTTCTGGGCCCCTCACTGCAGGAAAGACATTGAGGCCCTGGAGCGTGTTCAAAGAAGGGCAACAAAGCTTGTAAGGGGTCTGGAGCACAGGCCTTATGAGGAGCGGTTGAGGGAGCTGGGATTGTTCAGTCTGGAAAAGAGGAGGCTCAGGGGAGACCTTATTGCTCTCTATAACTACCTGAAGGGAGGTTATGGTGAGCTGGGGGTCGGACTCTTCTCTCGTGTGACTGGTGATAGGACTAGAGGGAATGGTTTCAAGCTGTGCCAGGGAAGATTCAGGCTGGATATTAGGAAATACTACTTCTCTGAAAGAGTGGTCAGGCACTGGAATGGGCTGCCCAGGGAGGTGGTGGAGTCACCGTCCCTGGAGGTGTTCAAGGGACGTTTGGATGTTGTGTTGAGGGATATGGTTTAGCGAGAACCATTGGTGATAGGTGGATGGTTGGACTGGATGATCTTATAGGTCTTTTCCAACCTTAGTGATTCTGTGATTCTGTGATACATTTACTTCCTAAGAGGTATTGGAGCAATATGTCCAATCTGACCTTTATCTTTGCACAGAATTCCTGAGGTAATATTGTGCTAACCCTGATTTCAAGATGGAAGTATTGTGTCTTTTTAAGTACACATCAGTACCAGAAATGTGCCCTCATTCTTCCATTATCTTACTACATATGTTGTAATGGCACTGTTTTTGAATTTTAAATGACTGTATCATATTTTTAAAATGTGTTTTTTATCTAGGAGAACAAGTAGTAGACAGTGTCCTGAAAATATATTGGAGGCCCATAATTTACTTCATGCCTGGATGAGATTGCCAGGTGGTTCATAATGATACTTAAAAATATGAAAAGAGAATTTGACTGTTTCCATTAGTGTTTCTAGTGAAGTGATGTAACATGGAGTGCATAATCAAAAAAGATCTCATATGTCAAAAGTACTACGTTAGTAGTCCCAGGTGCATTAATTCAGAGAAGAAGAATGTTTGAAATGTATCACTGCAATCCAGAGTGAGAAACATTTCATTCATGAAAAAGGCATTATGATTTTCTCAACTTGGTAATTCATTGAGGGCAATAGTGGAGGTGAAAGTTGCATGCCCCAGCTAAAAGGCCATTTTGTTGTCATGGCCAGGTAAAAAACAAGAATTGAAAAGCTGTATGAAGAACTGGGGTCCATGTTCTCATGTTCTGTGACTAGACAGGAAGCTGTTTACCCTGCTCCAGGACTTACTGGTCTATGTTCAGTTAGGAGCTGAGTCTACATGAGGCTCCAAAGTTGTGTTTTCAGACATTGTGAGCTGTGAAAGTAGACTCTTGGTAACCTGGTCTGAGGGGTGGTGTCTCTCCATGAAGTACACAGACACATCAGGAAGAGGCTTTAGCCACCACTTTTTGGTTCAAATCAGTAAGGTTTCATTTGTTCTTCTCCAGTACATATCCTTTGACTTTCAGGACATAGTTTAGATTTCGGCTATTTGTATGGCCACCTGTTGATGTCTAACAAGCCTGAGAGACTAGATAATTTCCTGTGAATTGATTTTTTCTTGCTGCCTTTTGATGTTAATTCAACAAGGGCAAGTGTAGAGTCCTACACCCAGAGAGGAATAACCACATGCATCAGTACAGGTTAGGGGCTGACCTGCTGGAGAGGAGCTCTGCAGGGGGTCCTGCTGGACAGCAGGTTGGCCATGAGCCAGCAGTGTTCCCTTGTGGCCAAGAAGACCAGTGGTATCCTGGGGTGCATTAAAAAGAGCATGGCCAGCAGGTCGAAGTAGGTCATCCTCTCCCTCTACTCTGCCGTGATGAGGCCAAATCTGGAGTACTGTGTCCAGTTCTGTGCTCCTCAGTTCAAGAATGACAGGGATCCCCTAGAGACACCAGTGGAGCGCCGCAGATATAATGGGGGACCTGGAGCATCTCCCTTAGGTGAAAAGGCTGAGACCTGAGACTGTTCAGCATGGAGAAGAGAAGATTGAGAGGGGATCTTATTGATGCTTATAAGCATTTAATGGACGGGAGTCAAGTGGATGGGGTCATGCTTTTTTCAGTGGTGTCCACTGGTAGGGCAGGAGGCAGCAGGCACAAACTGGAACACAGGAAGTTCCATTTGAACACGACAAAGAAATTCTTTCCTATGAGGGTGACAGAGCATTGGAACAGGCTGTTGTTGTGGAGTCTCCTTTTCTGGAGATATTCACGAGCCCCCTGGACAATTTCCTGTGTGACCTGCTATAGGGAACCTGCTTTAGCAGAGGGGTTTGGAGTCAGTGATCTTCAGGAGTCACTACCAGCCTCTGTGGTTCTCTGATTCTAATCACTTTTCTGGTTTTATTCAGTTGTTCTGAATTATACTTTAAGCATTCTCTTACAGAATTTGGTTTTGATATATTTTTGTATTTGCTAAAATTAATTAATGGATGATTCATAAGAGAAAAACTGTGACTTTTAGTGAAGTTTTGTAATTGATTCTCCTTACAGGATGACCATAGTAGGAATAGTACTTCCTACAGTCATAAAAATACTAGTGTCTGGTGCTCATTGTGACGTTGTTGGAAGGTATCATTTATGTGTGGATTTTTTTTAAACTTGATCTCAGGAGCAGCCTGATTATCAGGAATTAAAGTGCTGTTCTGGAGATGTTAAAAAATAATGCTTGCTGGAAATTATGGTTTGCATTGACTATGTTTTGCTACTTGGGACCATCTTTTGGGAGCTAAAGAAGAGCCCATACGCTACTACAGCACTACAGTTTTTGCCTTTCCTCTCTACAGCTCTTTTAGTGATGTTCTAATGGCTTTTCATCTTCTTCTTAAAAAATAGATGAATAAATTAATAAAATCTGTCCAGTGCTTTCTCCTGATGAGAATGTCTAGAGGTGCTGTAGTGGTTGTGGGTAATATCTTTTAAATATGTAAGCTTGAGGATGTTGATAGCTTTGCGAGATTTAAGGTTACTCCATTTTGTTGTGTGTTGGTTTGAAAAATGCTATGAAATGATTTCTTTGCTAACTTTTTCAGAATTTATGGTTGCCTCGTTTCATCCAAATACTGCTCTTTTTATTTTTCCCATTTCTTTTTGCATAAACAAAATAAGTCTTTGGTCTGTTAGTCTAACATACGCTTGTACACTTTTAATTCTGGCCCTGGGAAATATATTCATTATTGTATGCTCTTTTGTTCCTCTTTAGATATGACATGCTAGAAGAGCACAACGCAGTAGAAGAGGATATGTTGTTTTTTTTCTGTGACCTTTCAGGATTTTAATTCCAGTAATTTCTACTCTAGAGCATAGAAAGAGATTATATACTCCAAATATTCATAGAAAATACCAGCTGGTATGGTGCTACATCTCTGGATGATTGTCAAGTCTTACAAATATTTTATAGGATATGGTCTATAGACCTCAAACATAGCATAAATCAGTATGAATTTTCTTTCTTTGTATTTCTGTTGATATCAAAAGTCTAAGTAATGCCTGTGGAACTTGTTCTCCCATTAACCGTTAATTGGAAATATTGTCAACACAGCTTGAAAGACTAGAAAAAGTAAACATACTTTAATGTTTATTTGATTTTATTTCATGTACATTTACGTACAGTCAGGGTGTTATTGAGTTTCAGTTTGATTTGAGACTTTATAAAGTGACAATGCTATTCAAGGATTCAATGGAGATACTATGATATAAAAAGAAGTCAGGAACTACTGTTCATTCACTCAATCGGGATACATGTACACAGGCACTATTTAAAAATAATGTATATACTCTTTCCTTTAAAAATGCTTGTGCGTTGTGAGTTACATCCAATACTTTCCGTAGGTAGACACTTAGCTGTTTCTCTTCTGCTACTTGGAGATTTGGAGTGTATTAACTTTATGAACTTCATGGAAAAATTATTGCTTTTTAGAGGGATTATTCAATTACCCACTTCAGGCAAAATGCAATAAATCTTATATTATGCTAAAGCCAAGCATTAATCATCAGACCCTGCAAGCATGATGGCTCTGTTCTTCTCAATGTCCAGCAGGCTTAAGCCAATATTCCTTGTCTTCATTTCATTCCTCAGAGGTATAAGTAATCAATTTTTATTAATTTGCAGCATTTTTTTTTCTTTACTAAACTTTGTCTTCATCTTCTGTAGTTTCAGTAACCCCTTGTTGTCCTTAATAATTTTGCTTGCAGTTTTAATTCTTGAGTTCTGTGTAAACATACAAAGGCAAAATATTACCTATTTTCCCATAAGCTCTTACATTTTTAAAATGCTTGTCTTCTTTGGAAATTCTAAACCAAAGCAATGTTTGTGATAGAAAGAGATACCTTACAGTACTTGTCTTGAATACCTAAATTCTTGTGGGAGATTCCTGATTATGAGAGATTTGATGTTTGGAGTCATTTCCAATATTGTTGATGTTTTAAACATTTTTAGTACAAATGCTGTTTTCTGTTTCAGTGCTGTGTTTGAATTGTGGCAAGAGTTTATGAAACTCAATTTTCAAGTAACCATAGAAAACAGGTGAAAATCTGGTATTTGTTAAGGTTTTGCTTACAAACATTTTCAATTTGAGTGTTAATCCCAGAATACAGTTCCTTATTACTTTGCTTTTTTTTTGTTAATGCACGGCAAATATATTTTGTCTAGAAAGAGAGAATGAAATGTTTAGAAAGGCACAAATAAGAAAACTGTTTTCTAAACTGTAACCCTTTGTGTGAAGGTGGGTTTGTTTTTTGGTTTTGTTTTTTTTTTTGCGTATTAATATTTTAATGGATTTTGCACAGCTAAGAACATTCCTGGCAGTTACACTGAAATAGCTTCAATTCAGTGTCTGTGTGGTGAAAAATTGCTTGCAAAGTCAGTGCAAGCAACTTTTTGTTTATTTGTACTGGTTATCTTACAGACTGGAGAGATCCTGTTACATTATATCATTGCACTCTGTTGAATGTCAGCAGTAATGAGAAGCTAAGAAAATATTTTTCATGGCTGTAAGTGAAAACCTTCTCGATGATGAGAAAATAGAAGTATTCATACTGCTAGAATAAATTAGGGCATGTTTTCTCAATTAATATGTTTTCTTGGTCCTCTAGCCAGGCACTTTTATTCACTTTTCAGTAGATGGTGCCAGAGTCAAGGTAACCTCTCGCTCTCTTTGAAGGACTTCATTGTGTTTGTCAGTGGTGTTAAAATGTAATTTCGAAATACTGTAAAAATATCTTTAGTGGATACAGATGTGTAAAAATGTTTTTATTGTCAGGAACCTCTTCTGGAGAATTTGTAGATATTTGATTTCATCAGCTTTAAACTGTTGATAGAAGCTAAGCATAGAGAGCAAGTGTCTGGTATGTCACTATTTAGGAAGATGCTGGTACTGAACCTTCTTTACCTGATCTCTCCAAATATTACATGGGAGAGCACTGCTGCTGGAAAAAGAAGGAAATAAAAATTATAAAAAATGAGACTATGAAAGAAAGCATCTCAGGGAGGTAAAACTCCCCAGGCATTCCTGGCTTTGAACATCTCACAGTATTCTTGTGGCAACTAATAATATTTATTATTTCTAACATTCACACAAAATTCTCCTAGTTTGTAGAAAAAATTCCCTGTCTTGGAAGAGGAAAGACAGATTAGCAGCTCTGTCTATTGAGTTGGAGATTGAAGCTCCCCTAATTATGGAAAAAGTAGAAAAAATGCCAAGATTTTTGTATTTGATGTGTGCGCTTCACTCAACAATGTGGTAGCTATTAAACTCGCTAAATGATGGACTATCCTATTTCCTGAGATTTGGAGAGACTGTGATGTAGAATAGTGCCTTATGAAGAAAAAATACATGAGGGTTAAAAAGAATAGGAAAGAAAAAACTTCAGTATATAAGTATATTTCAAGGAGATTTGAGAACAAGCATACTTTGGAGGCCTAAGGTGAGAAGTACAAACAAGCAATAGTGTTAGTCAAAGTCATGCCCCTGACTATTGCTGTGGTCTTCTAAAGTAAGTTCTTCAACTAGTTTGTTTGTTTTTTTTTAATTACTTATTTAAGAGGAAAAGAGCTGAAAATTCAGAAAATTTGTTTTGTCAGGAATCCCACAGTATTGCATGCGGGAAAAGTTTAAATGTGGTATTTCTATACCTAACCTTGTCCTCTAGTTTTCTTCACAGCTGCTGGTCACTGTAGTTTTTGTAGTTGCCCTTCTCTTGCTCACTCTGGTGATATCACCAAATGAATCAGGTTTTCAGGGCAGATATTTTAAATTTACCTGCCAGCTAGCTTCTGGCTTGGCTTTACTTCTGGAACATCTGGGGTCCTTGGGATGAGGCCTCCAGTTGAAAACTCTTGAAATGGCATTCATAAGGCTGGAGCCAGGCCCAGCTCTTCCAGAAGAAATAAATACATCCCTGTGAGAAATACTGCTTTCAGGGAAAATGAGTAATCTCTCTGATATCCTCTAGGATCATTTCTAACCAGCTCAAATTAAGAACATTTCTACAAATATGTTCTACTATTACAAACATCCTTCTCTTCATCCATGCTGTTGTCTATACTTCTAGTCTTACTTTGGAATTTCCTTAGGTATTTGTTTGCTTCTGTCCTTGTACAACATACAGCTCAGCCTTTAGGCTTGCTCATTATTAGACTGAAGATCCCAACTGGAAAGCAAATGTGGATGCAGCAGTACAGATGAAATAGTTCTCATTAAGCTTGACTTGCTGTCATTGTATCCAGATGACAGTCATTTATCTGCTTTGGTAAAAGTAGCTTTCAACTTGTTTGATTCTGTTTGATAGCTATGTTATGCCAAAAGGATTTTTTAAACTTTAAAACCAGTTGAAGGAAGATCAAGTACTTATCTAGCTTGTTTCACACATGAGAAGGTCAGTACTTATTTCACAGAGAAGCATAAATATTTTTAGCATTCATCTGCCCTGAAAGGCTCTTCACAGATGGAGAGAGGCAGCATCGATAGCATTCACTTCAACATGTTGGCTTTCTGCCGTGCTTGTGATTACTATTTGTCTGTTTATATAACCTTGGTTCATATCAGTAAGGCTGCAAACTTTTGCTTTCCAGTATTTGGACTGAACTAATTTAAAGCAGGACAAGCAAGGTCTTCAGACATGCTGCATCTTCACTCAGGTTCACGCATCCTGGCAGCACAGCTGTGCTACCAAGGATTCTTTCAGTGTAGTTCCCACAAATGTAGTGGTGTTTGTTCTTCAGTGTCTCATCTATCGCATCTGTGGTAACAATCATTTCAGAGTCTCCTAAATATTGCCGTATTGTTGTTCTAGGTACTGCCTTCAGAATGGGACAAAAGAGATTTGTGGATTAATGTCTGTGGTCCAATTTTTATTTAGAACAGGCGATCGTCTTTTGTTACCCACTTTGAAATACAGTTAAATGAATGGCCTAGTTTAATGTACATTGTGACTGAAATTTCAGCCTGGGAATTGATTAATGAAATGAATTACTCAGGCATTATTCTGTCAGTAGTGAACTAGGTCAACCATCTTCAACATAACTTGGGTTGTCTAGAATATCTCATCACATACTAACCATCCAGATTCAGCCACAATTATATGTTGTTTATATCTGACTCCCACTGAAAGGCCTATTCAAATAGGTCAGGTGCTTTCTTCTGTTTTCACAGCTTTTTGGTCAAATAAATTAAAGCTGTATTTATTACTGCATATTGTCCCTGAGTGTCCAACTAAGAACTTAGAGTGATGTACTCAACCACCAAATCTATTCGGTATCTTCCTATTCTGACACCTAAAACACTAAGACAAGTCATGCATTCATCCAGGCATATATGTAGCTGCCTGGAAAAAAATAATACATTTTAAAATTTAGCCACAATTACTTTAAATTACTTAGCTGGCAGTAGGTACTTTGGCCAATAAAACACTGATCTTGACTATTACACAGTGCATTTTTAACCTTTCCTGTAGTTTGCGGGAGTATGGAAAGCGGAATATTCTGTAATAGGAATGACTTTTTACATATAATTTCCTATCCTTAATTAACTCTGTGCTTTGCAAAGAGAAATAGTTAACACCAAGAGGAAAGTGGCTGATCCATGCTGAGCAGCAGTTCCTGGACTAGAACTCCCTTTCCTAAATACCTTGGTGTTGGCTACAAGGCAGCTTGGAGTTGCTGCTCTAGGCATAACCTGAAAGATTTACAACAATTTATAAACAGAACATCCATATGTTGATGGATATCAATATTTCAGAACATTTGTCTGTCTGAAGGCATTTATATACAACAATCTACATGACTTTTTTGCTTTCAGACTGCTCTTCCATTATTTATTTTTTTTTCAGAACATTCAGGGGGAAGGAAGAATATGTGGCCTTTTGCCTATAGGTAAAGCATATATTACTTTCCAGTATTATATTCCAGCAGAGTCTTGAATTTAAAGAGAAGGGAAATCTGTCCACACTACACTGTAAGTTGCAATAAGGAAATAGTATGGCTGTTCAATTATGTCAAGTCCAGTGCTGGTTTTGCATAGTCAGTTCCTGAGAGCCTAGAAAAGCGTTGAACTAGAAGGGACCACCCAGCTCACTGACTGCAATCTCCAGTCACATGCAACCACTCAGGAGCTGAATTATTTCTAGCACCTTCAAACAAAATTTAAACTCTAGTGAAAGGTCAGCAGGCAAAAACTATGGTATCTCAGAGAAAGAGCATGAGGCCTAGCAGGAGGAAATCAAGCAACATAGATGATTATGTATTTTTCATCTTGCACTGTGGCATGTGGCAATGTATTTTCATCAAAGTTTTGTGGATAAAATTGGTTGGGCTAGAGAAAAGAGACTGAGGAGCCATAATCACCTAAATCCCGTTTAGTTTCCAAGGTCTGAAACCTTTGTAGATGCAATACTCTGATGGAAAATATTTGAGGACTGGTTAAACTTGTGCCTGTTGTGACTGAAGATAAAAGAAATATTTAATAATATGTTCCTTCTGTTGCTCAGCACATTACTGCTTGCATGAAAGCATGTGGAGTCCTCTCCATAGACAGTGGAGGTAACCCAGTGCAATGGTTTGGGAAAAAGGGTGTCACTGGTTATGATTCAATTGTAACAGAGTGCCTGAGGTTATTCTAGCAGACAGTGTGTACAGCTTCAAGATCTGAAAGGGCTTTGGGTGATTTGAAACATGCAGTTGCTAAATGCTGGATTTGATTTGTTTGCTGAAAGCTCGGAAGAAAGAGCATAACTTTAAAAGGAGTGTTAATTCCTTCGCCAGGAACAGTTGCCATCTCACCAGAGGCACATGTGTGTAAGATTAGCTGATCTGTAATATGAAAGAAAAATGCTGAAACAAGAAAGATCTGTGCTGACCTCCCGTATGAGGGCTAAGACTGGGCATTGACTTTTTGGGTGGTAGAGCAGAAGTTTCCATGAAATGCGGGACCTTCTCTAATAGTTTGCATTTGTACTGGTTCCAGTCATAGGAAGTTCACTCACTGGCAAGGTCAAAGCGTAATGTTCCAGCTTGTTTTTTACTGCTTTTTTATTCCCACTTGATTGTTTATCTAATGTTGTTTTGGTATCTAAAAAATGAGAACCCTTCTTATACAGTGTGATTTCAAGTAGAACTGGTATGAAGCAGATTGAAATGAAAGTGTACAAGGTGCTAATCTTACTATCAGTGTCACTGCCATGTTCATTTGATGGCAGTTCTAATTGGGTTGAGTGATGCAGAACCAATACTTAAAACAGTGTCAAAGATGGCCGTGTAACACGTGCTCATTTCATCAGAACATACACTCATTGCAGTGGAATGATGTTTCATCCAGGAAGAGATGAGAACACAATCACAGCTCTGACAAACAGATGAGTCATGGTTTCACGAGTGTGCATTGCTGCCTCAAAACCCAGCATTGTTTAGCCATCATTGTAAAATCTTAATGGTGGAACACTGTTTCAAAAGATACAATCTGCAGATGTTCAGTGGGGGCTCACGTTTCCCCACATCACAATAAACTTTTAGATGAATTACCTGCATTTGTTATCCATGGTGAAAATGAAAAACAAAATATTTGAGAAATATGTATACTAATAGGATTTAAAAAAAAAACCAGTTGTGTTGATTCATCTTATCCAGGCTTTCATCTCCTCAGGTGTATGTGTGGGCATGGTCAAACTCATTCTGACTGACTTTGAACCTATTTGAATATTATAAGCGTAAAATTGTGACCACGTGTTATATTAACACTTTGCACATGAAACTGGTGTGTATGTGAAAGAAAAATCTGATGCATATATGAAGTGGAAATAGAACTAGTTGAAAAAGACTGGAAAGAAAAGAGAGAGAAAAAGGTTCAAAATAATATCTCGTGTGTATGTAGCTAAATAGATAATATGAAATTAGAGTTATCTCGACCATCTTGCCCTAGTCCAGCATTTGTGAATAATTCACAAAATGGTTCTAGGTGTGAGAAATAAACCTGCTTCAAAAATTACTGAATTACTATTTTAGTAAAAATACTGTAGGGAAGCCTTTTATGATACAGGCAGCAAAACTATGATGGACTTCAGGTAGATTGAGGAACATAAAAAACAGACATTAAGGCTATCAAAACTGTGCAGTGGGTCACAGGATTTTTCTATTTTTGTTGCAGTAGAAATGTAAGCTTCCTCTGTAAGCCAAGAAAAAAAAAATCTGAATGTCAATAATCTTTGAAGGATAGATTCTGTCTCTGTCTCCTATTAATTATCAGTTTAAATATATACACACTTCACGAGGAAGCAATGTATGTAGTAAGAAATATTTCAGATGGCATCTTCTTTAGGCTGTGGGTTACTTGAATACTTTTCAATTTTGAAGGTCATGTCTTTCTGATGTTTTCTTGAAATTATTTAATTCAACATCTCAAAAAAGACTTACAAAACCAGATTTTCTCTAATTATTGCAGCTTGGATTTTGAATGGATTTTGCTGGTTCTCATACCATAGGCGCTTTGAAATACTTTCACTACCCAGAAATCTACTGAACTCAGTTGTTCTTTCATTTCTGCTCCTAAAATATTTCCTAAAGATTAGTCTTGAGCATGGCTTAAGCTATGTTTTCATTACAGCCATGCTGAGTACATGGTTTGAGTATTCCCTCATGACATGGTTGCAGTCATGTTTTGTAAGCTGTCATGGAGCAGGTTTTGAGAAGCCCTCAAAACCATAAAACAGAACATCAGGTGATGCTCTGTAAAATCACCAAGAAAGGAGAAAAAGAAATCATCAATATTTACAGATGGGAAAAAAATTAGACAACAAAAATCAAGACTTGAAGTCGAGTCTATTTTTTACCAGTACATAAACAAAACTCATAGTAAAATGCACAAAAAATAGCTTTATTTGCTTTTTAGTTTCTGAAGATCAGATGGTCTCTTGGTTTTGCTTGTTTGTTCTTTCCAAGGCTGTTAAGTAGCTGTCTGAATAATGAAAATGATCAATATTCCTTACAGGGAGTGCAGGCACCTTGAAAATCACTCCTGAGATTTTTCTCGAATTGCGCAAGTTGAAATGAAGACTCATTTTGATAAATGGTCTTCATTTGAGGCTATCTTGTGAGGTTTTAAGCCACTACAGCACTGCAAGCCACAAAGATACCTGCATTTACCAAAAAAACTTCAGTAGTGACCCTAGCAGAGAAATGGAAGCTCCTAGGAAGCATGCACTGCCCCTTTGCATTTATTTCTTGAGAAAAATATTCAGTAACCATCAGGCATAGACAAAGTCATCTCGTGGACTTTGGTCACTTCACCGGCTTAGGGCAAGCGGTAGATTTCTGCAGAACCTACTACAACCCAAAGAAAATCATCTTATTAGCACAGATAGCACGTTCTGATGGAAAGTGCTGGCATTTTTAAGCTTTCCAAATAGGGAATTTTAAGGAAGAGAAAGAACATGTTGAGAACGGGCTTCCAGCCAGAAGCAGTGATATAGTGATATCTTTCATTGTTTCCTTCCCCTACAGAATCTAGCATAAAGCAAGGGCAGTGACTGTGGTAATAAAGGCAAACTATAAATGAAAGAAGGAGCACTTCAACATAATCTAGATAACAGGAAAATTTTAAATGGACAATTTAACATGAGAGTCTGCATGGAATTATTTTTCATTAAACAATCAAAGCTTGTGGTAATGCAAATCAAATCCATTTTTAGCTGCAGGAAATTTTGACAATTTCAGAGGAGTAAAAAATATGAGAATAATAATATCATGATGGTAATTCACAGTAATTACAGAAAAGCATAATTGCACAACACAAGCACTAATCAAAGCTCAGAAGAGTACTTTGGCAGTCATTAGGATTTCAGAGCCATTAGCATTTACCTTTGTCATTGGGCACCACACAACAAGCATTATTAATTTCACGTCAATCTACAGCATAATTTCCCTGATCAAATATCAGTTCATAATAACTAACCACAAAGATTGGCTTATCTGACATTGATTTGTGAAGCATTTTAGAAAGAAAGCTTTGCTGGTGATTGCTTTGGAAGCAGCAATGCTCTTGTGAACTTGTGTTATTTCTCAAAGTTTGAGGGCTGCCCTATTTGTGTACAACTTTCATCCATTTCATTTGGACCTGCTGGCTTGAAATACCTTCAGAGCATTGTCCGTACTTTTCTCTTGATATCTTACAAGTATAATTTTTCTGAACTTCATGCGTCTGGGAGTGTTAGGAACCAAAGTATTATTGAACTGTGTATGTATTTTGTGTTGCTGCATAACTCGTGATTTGTGCTCAGTATAATTTACAATCTGATGTGCAGCTAGTCCTGAATTCTTCTGTGTATAGAATTCATGCCATCTGTTTGCTCTTTATTTTTTTGCTACTGACTGGCTATGCTTTGACTCAGACTTGCCTTGACTGCCTTATATGAAGAGAAGAACATTTTACAGTTGACACCATAAAGAGATGGAGGTGAAAGAAACATCTGAAGTAATCAAAATTGAATTTGAGAAAGAAGAATATGTTTCTGGAAAACATACCATACCCATGGAGAAGTGATCATCATTAACAGGAGAGGAGCTGGTTTTCCAGAAACCTCAAGAGAGAAATAAAAGCACAGGTAGATAGTTGAAACCAAGAACAAGTAATTGGAAATTGTCATTTGGAGAAAGGATGTCCTGTAGTGACTAAGATCATTAAGGGCATGTGTTTTTTTTTTCCTTGACTAGAAATAATGAAATGAACTAGAACCCAAACAACTAAAGCAGAGTTTTTAAGCTGTTACTACTTATAAGTATTTGGTATGTGCACACTATTCTCTTACACTCAATAGAAGAACAGTTGGTTTTTGTGCAATAAAAGAAACGGACCAAAACCAGGACCCTAAAAATGAAGTGCCATCTCTCTCAATCTTCTCCTTATGTATACATTTAAGTAATTCTATTCTCTTACTGACATTTATAAGCTTTAAGAATGTAGATATATAGCAGTGGTCTATAGCAGAAGACATTGGCTGGTAGATAAAATTATATTTCAATTTGGATTTCAGCAAAGTAAGATACAACTTGTCATGCTGGTGAGATCATTTCCCAGGGTCAGAAAGATGAGGCATTTGAGTATCTTTTCTGTTTCTCAACTGACTCACAGTCACAGTACTTTTCTTTTGCTTGTGGCAGGATTGTTTTTCTGTTAGCAACTTATTTTTTAACACACCATTCTGACACCTTGACAGTTCATGTGCTAAATCAAACTTTACAATCACTGGCAGGCAGTTATTAGATGTATTGCACTTAATTAACTTTGCACCTAATTACAGGCAATGCTGGCCGATTACAAAGGGCATAAATATATTAGTGCCCTAGCTGTCACATCATGAACATGGCTGTTTGAACAAGTCAAGCAAAAGCAATTACCACATTGTGTGCATGGTGAAGTGTAGCAGAGTGCAGAAAGAGGAATGAACTGTTTTACTATTTGTCAGAATTTAATTTTGCCCTTTGCATTTCAGGTGACCCAGATGAGCAAAGAGTAAGAAAAAAGATTTCCTTTCGTCTGTATAAATACTTCAGGATTGCTTTGTGTGTGTAGAGGGAAAACAACAGTTACATGGTAGGAGGTGACTTAGTTTTTGTTAGATACCCACTCTTTGCATCTGTAGATGATAAAGTATGAGGCTTATAGCATTAAGGGAAACAAAAAAACCACCTAAATAGTCTATAAATGATAAGCAAAATTTGTGATTCAGAATTGCACTGTGCAACTGCTACTTAAGCAGCAGTTGCCAAAGTGAGAAGGAGAGCAGAATTTGGTATCATCTGTAGAGGAATAGGTTGTAAAGAGAAATGCTAGTGCTCATCTGGTGTTCTGCAGAAATCTGTCTTGCATTAGCACAGGAAGAAAACATCTGTGCTTGAAAAGTAAGCTAGAAATGCACAGTAAATTTCTAAATTTCATAACTGGCTTTGCGGACATTCTATATAAGAGATGTTTCCTTCTGCATCAAGTATATTTTCTAACCCACACATGCTGTTTCTCATAGGAAAATACACAAAGCATGTTACAAGTGTCAATTAACTGTTGTTGCACATGCAGCAATAGAGGGATGTTTCCTTCATTTTACAAGAAGCCTGGCTAAGGAGGAAAACTGAAAATGTTTAAATACATTTCATTCCTTAAAACATCTACTTGTGTGCTTAGCAGAAGAATAGCCTCTGAATTACGAATGTTTTGGAACAAAACTAAAAATGTTTGATTTCCTTTTCAACAGAGTTTGGTTCAAGACTTCATTTATTCACCAATGCACAGACATCCCGTCTTAAGCACAGTCATAGGAGTTTCACGGTCAGCAGTCTGTACCATCTGCTTTGTACAAGGTATTTAATACTTTGCACAAAACAGTGCCCAGGTCACATGAACCAATTTCACATATATTGGCCAAAAAAAGGTCACTAGAACTTGATTTTGCTTCAGGCAAACGGAAGAAAACAGAAGGATTCACAGTGTGGTGCTAAATTAGTGGCTGTAGGGCTTGCAAGCTGTTATTTAGGAACTCTGAATAAAGTGAGCTGTGAGAATGTATGTAAACCTTTCCCAGCCTAGAACAACTACTCATTGTCATGCACTTTTAAATAGGCTGTCTGTGTTGTTTCTGATAATTCATGGAAAAAGTAGGTGGCCTTTAACAAAAGTTTAGGATGCCTTTGCAATTGTATGTACATAAAAAAAGTCAGTTGACTCCTTTGTGTGCAACAGCAGAAAGTAAAAAATGGGGAGATAATGTATTTTCAAATACAACATTACATCACTGCTGAAATCATTAACGGATGTGTTAAGAACTTGGGTGGCCAGCAATTTTTACCCAGTTTAAAATTAGAGACATTACTGTAGAAAAATAAACTTGTGCAGGAAAATGTCCTGATGGAGTGATCTCAGAGAAATAAGTACTGTCAGTCAGGTAGCTTGTGCAAGAGCACTTTGGCTGTTTGGTTACTCCTTACTACAAGAGTCAAGAGCTCAGTTTAAGAGAGAAGTTAAATCATTAAAGGGTTTAGTGTAAAGCTCTATGATTAGTCTTCAAGGGAAAAAACACGCTACTAAACTTTCCACTGACGAGGAACTGCGGGGTATAAGGATTTAATATGAAATAATCTGGACTTTTTTCTTGCAACATACAGAGGGAGTTGTGTTCCACACAAAGTATATTGAATTGTCGTTTTCTTACTTGAATGTATTAGAACAAACAATCCATCAATAACTTTTAAAAGTTAACCTAAAGCTATGCTCCATCCATTTGAGCATAATCAGATAAGACAAGGAGAAGTTGTTATAGTAGAGAATTACTGTTTTTTATGTGCTTGAGATTTTTTTCTGTTTTTTTTTCAGTTGCTTTTAGTTAAAATATTCAATGAATATTTTAGTTGAAATATTCAGTGATCAGTTAATATATTTTTGTTTTGCTTTCTGATGTATTATAGTCCCATGTTGGGGGGAAATGGATATATGAAGTGTATGTCTGAAATCGTTTCTTCTCAATTTTGAAGCAGGATGTCACTGTGTGTGAGGAGCTCTCTCTCCCTGGACAGGCTGAGGGTTGCAATGACAGGCACTGCCCTGCAGGGCTGGGAGTCAAGGCCCTGCAGAGCATAGGGGTCCCTCTGCTGCTCATGGCTTTCAGGCTCCTAGCAAGAGCTTGAGGTCCAGCCTCTTACAGGTGAGATTCTGAACGCTGCTAGTATCTGGTGCTCCCACAAGGTAGGGACTTCCAATCCTAGTGGTGATGTCCCATCACTTGAAACAAAGCTGTTCATTAAGTGTTGATAATGTGTAAGCATTGAACAGTTGCCCTGTTTTATTCCTGCCTTCCACCCCATACACAAATGAGAATGTTAATAGTATGGGAAAAGCTAGGAAGCCACCTGTGGCAACTATTTTCCCTGTTCTGTAGCATTTCACTGGCCACTGTGGAGTCTTCAGCTTTTCTGTGTGTATCATGTTTGCCTTAATTGAACACTGACAGAAAACCGACCTTGCTAGTTATTTTCTGTAGATTGAGAGATTCCTCAGCCATGATTTCAAAAGGATCTTAGTCCTCTCCTAAGTCATCAGGCCTTCTAAGATTCAAGAAAGTAATCTTCGGTGGCTTTTATCCTTTTTTTTTTTTTGAAGTATCTAAAAAAAACCTGGGAACTACAGTGATACATGAAGAAAAATATGTTTAAAAGCCCCCTGACTAGATTTTACATCTAAGTCTGCTTTTTTTTTGTGGAACTGCATGGTTTGTAGTTTGACTTTTATAGTCTGTTATAATGACTCTTTCCATCTGAGTGCATCGTACTATAGGAAGCTAATTGACTTTGACTTCTCTGCTTCTGTTCCCAGTGGGATAATGCCAGTTGTAATTCTTTTATTGATTGTTTAGAGCAATTAGCAGAAAACAAATTTCTCCGAAGAACATATAATTTGGTTTTGTTACTCTCTACCATTAAAATTGATCAATTTGTTATCTGAAAAAAAAAAAAAAAAAATAAGAAACACATTCCATCTGCTTATTAGCTGAAGAGAGGCAGGTTACCTCATCATTAATGTCCATTAATGTCATCGGTAATTAGCACACTCGTGCTGCCACCATCTGTACCAGTGGTTGGCAATCTGTCAGCAGCTTCAAATGCCAGAGCTGATTGTGTTTATCTGTGCCAAACAATGGGCAGACCATGTGTGATCCTGAAATTTGTAAACAGTGGATGGCTAATGTAATATAACTAGGCAGTTTTGTTATATGTGTGACTGCAGCCTTGGGAAGGACATGAGACTTTAAACCTCCAGGGCAATTCCCAATCATTGGGTCACCAACACTAGGCCCAGAATGTCATTCCCAATTAATCAGGTTTCTGATGGGCAAAACTGGTTTTAGTTTCCACTTGGGATGAGGTCTGGAAAGGCGCTGTGATTGGGGTGGTGGGACCTGTGTTCACATTCCATCAGCATCACTGGCCTCCATGATAACCTGCTGATAAACCTTGATGTATTTCACAGAGGCCTCATTAATTGGATAGGCTTCTTAGTTGTTATGTATAGAGAACTTCTCATTTCCACTCCAGTCTGGATTTTGTTTTACACTGGGTAAAGTTTCCTATAAAAAATACTAACAACAAAGTAAGTCAGGGAAAAGGAAGTAGTTCTCTAATATTTAGGCACTAACCTTTAGTCTTTTACTGACTTTTTGTTATGTTATTTCTGATATAAAAAAATACATCACATTTGATTTTGAGTTTGTTATTTTATTTTGGGGAGAAAAAAGATCTGAAAAAATCTGACCTATATATCCTATATATATATTTATTTTTTATTATTATTTTTTTACAATGCCCACTGAATTGGGATAAATGACAAAACAAGCTCATAACATAATTTTTCAGTTAGAAAAATGTAATCATATTAGACTATTATAAACTGTTTCTTGCTTGTAAATAATGTTCATTCAAACAATGAATAATTAATTTTGTAGACAAAGATCAATTAAGAAAAGTCATCTTAAACTTGACTTATTTTATTTGTCTCTGTGTCATTGCCAGCCAAATCATTACATACTTGTCAAATGGCAGTTCAGGAAAGATGGGTTAAATGTCAGTGAAAATTGCAGAAATATATAGTTCTTACTACTTTAATTTTATGGTTGTCTGTTTGTTTTCTGATATTACAACTAAAGCTTGGAGCAATCAGTGATCATTCAAAACGCTCGAAATACCAATTTAATTTTAGTAAGACTTTGACCTAACTGTAGGAATTGAAATGTCTCATTAGAGTGTATAAAACCTTAAGGTTGTTCACTTTATGAAGATGCAGAATAAAATTTAACAACAAAAGTGTTACTTCCTCTAACAAATGAGTGAAGGAATGTCATATAACTTCACTGAGGGCTTCTAGAAAATTTTCAGGCCTTTCCCATTTGCTTTATAGTTGGGCAGTTTCATGCAGCTTTTGGTGTGCTTCTCTGCTCTAAGAAGTGTAGCACTTCTGAACTTTCAGGTAGTTCAGTTTGAATTTCAGCTGCCTCCTCCTTTGACTGATGGATGCTTTGTACAGCACAGTGATTCAAGAAGAATGTAAAGTAGTAGTGTTGAGATTCATATAATGTGCTACCAATGATGGGACTCTTGAGCAGCGTGTCAAGTGAACACACTCCTCAAGAATTCCATCCTTGGTAGCATTTTATATGAATTTTTCTTTAGAGAGTGTAGCACAATGGGCAGTGTCCTGTCTTTATTTGTGTGAATGCGCAAGCACATGCTCAGAATCATCACCCTACCAGATAGATGTTAAGAGAAATATCTGTAGACAGCAGGATTATTTGCCAAGTTGCAAGGTATTAGAACATTTGAGAGTCGTTTTAGTTAACTAGCTCTGGCTATGTTCCTTCACCATTATAGATACAAGGCTAAGCATCCTGCATTATCTAGGACTGCTAGGCTCTTGAAAAAGCGTTAGGCAATTTTCATAATAATGAAGAGCAGCTCCCAACTTTGTAGCCTCTTTTCCTTCTCAACCTTTCTCCTTGCTCTTCACAGCTTTTCTTCATTCTGTGCTGTAGTTGGATGCATCTTCAGACTTACCATGTCAACAGTCAAATTTAGAGATTTTTTTGAGACTTGCTGATGCTGACATTTTCAATGAGTAAAGCTGTCCAGAACATGTCAATATAACCCTCTTCTGGCAGCGCTGTGAGTTGTGCATCAGTGGTGGGTATCAGATCTGAGCTAATACAGGTCAGGTTTCTTGGTGCTTGCTGGTATTTATGGGGATGGAAAAAATAAAATGGATTTGCCCAGTATATTGCAGCGAATTTCAAATGCAAGTAAAGGGGTCATGAATCTGAATCCCTCATCCATCATAACTCTCTGGGGCACAGGATAGCTGGGACAAAGCCAACCCCATGTGGTCTAAGTCATGAGTTAAGGAAAAGAGGATTTAATAGGAGTGGTTATTGACAGAAATCCATTGAAGGCAGTAGATATGTATTTGCTCTACTGATGCAATCCTACTGCAAACTTACTTTTTGCCTCCTTTGATCACAGAAAGTAAAACTTCACTGTCTGAAGCTTCATTTTCTTTTTTCCTTTTCTATCACAATACATTCCATGACACAACAAGTTATGTCCCACACCAAAGAAGAAAATATCTAGAAAAAATGTACTAAAATTTCTTTCAGCCCTTTTTCTTCTGAAAAAGATTAACAGGGACATTAGATGCATCACTTGGCTTTTGTCACTGCTAATATTGACATGTGAGCTGAAGAAATTAGTGTCTCTATATATTCATATATATACTTATATATTTACTTGTCTGCAAATGTTTGGATTGTGGCAAGCAGTTTAGTCTTGGGTACAGATCACACTTTGTTAAAGGTAGTTACACCAAAAATATGCTTATTTTTTATAAATCAAAGCTGCATCTTGTTGCAGAATAAACTGGCCTCAGTGTCCTAATGGAACCGAATTGATGACAATCAGGCACTCGCTCTAGTGCTCAGTGATAAAAAGAATGCTTTATTTTGTCTCGCATCCGCTGAGATAGAATGAGTTTTGAACACCAATTTATGATGTACAGTTTTACAAGTGCAGGTCTTGAGTGACATCACCAAATTCTTTGCACAGATGTGCATACTTACTTATGAATGTTAGATTAAAAAAAAAAATAGAAAAGCTTTGAGACTGATTTTTGGGGTTTTAATCTGATATAGGAAAAGAAGGTAACTTTTCCAAAATAGATGCATAGACTACATAAGCAAACAGGAACAGAAATTGCCTAGAGAGCTTTCATGCTACAAGGACATTGTGTGATTATTTTTGTATTCAGCCATATATCAGAAGATATTCTGTAGTAATATTCTACTTCTTGTTTTACAGTATTGAATGAAGGCTGAGACATTAAAAGCAGGGTGTAAGAGAAAAGAAAAAATATCAGTAAGAGCAGCTAATGAAAACGTTATTAAAAAGCCATGCATGTCAGACTGTTCCTTCTGTGATGTATGTGTTTGTAATAGCAGATCTGAATTCTGCAGGGTCCTATAAGTAATGAAGAAAATTGATCAAGCAAAAAAAAAAGTTTTTTGCAAACTTGAGTGCTGCTGAGTCCCTTAGCATGCAAACTGTACATCTGCATAAAATAAAACTGTGCCCTGCTGGTGGCTTTTATATTGTTCCCCTTGTATGCATCAATTTGTTTCCTTGGTTGAGCTTACTTGAGTAAATGTTCTATGATTTTGTGGGCGGAATGATGTTTACAGTTTCCCTGAGTAGTTAGTAATGAGGCAAAATGTAGAACTAAATGAGGCAGGTAGTGTCACCAAGGAGAAGGTTACTCTATTACCTCCAACAGGAATCTTCTGGTCATATGATATTTGCCCCATTTAAGGAATAGAATAACTGGAGTAGGGAGGGGGAATGGTCAAAGAATTGCAAATACTGCCTCTGTGACCTAATGTTGGAAACCTGCTTGAGCAAGGGAGTTGGATTTGATGATCTCTTTAGGTCCCTTCCAATCCCTGCAATTCTGTGATTCTGTGAAATATTCCAAGGAAGAAGCTGTAGTGTGGATATAAGTCAGAAGATTCCAACATGAAGAATAAGGGTGCATGAAAGATAAAATCTGAGAGCAAAAATGGTAATGAACTTTAGTGGACGGAAACCACTTACTTGCCTACAAAGGCAGAAACTAGGGAGGCAGGAATAGATTCTGAAGTTAGAGAAGAAACAGAACCTATTGACTTAGAAAAAATTTGTACAAAAGTTGTTCCCTTTAATGTGACAGAGTATCTAAAATTACTAGTTTGAAGTCCTTAGATTAATGTAAAGAATTAAAGGGAAAACTGTGTGCTCAGCAGAGATGGGACAAACATGTCTTTACCAGACAGCCTTAGGCTCTTTCTTGGTTTTACTCTGTCAGAAAAAGATTGTTGATCTTAGGGGTGAGTAAGCCTGATGATAGCAAGCTGGTAGAAATTATGAAGCTAGAGAAGTGAAAGAATGTGAAAAGTTCACTTTTTTTTGCCTTTGAGAATATAGAATAGTAGAAGTCAGGAAGGAAGAGGTGATTAAGACTCCAAAAGATTATGGTTTGTCAGAAAAAATAGCTTGCATTTCCCTAGATGAGATATTTGCCATGGTGAATGCAGTGCCTATCAGATGCTTGTAAATGTGGTCTAGAACTGCCATCCTGGTCTTCAGCCATGGACTCTTAAGTAAATACTGTTTTGAAAGCATGGCATTATGGAATCTGACTGTAGAGAGCTGGCTTTGCAATAAGTAGACTTTAAGGGACATACTCTGGGGGAAGAATATGATTTATGTACTGAATAATCTTTCCTCTTGTCCAGTGAATAAATCTTCATACTGGCTGGCAGGCCTAGAATCAAGGGAAGTGCTGGGCTGCTGCTGGAGAGGTGGTATGATATGTAGGTCACTCTGAAAGTACATGATACAAAATGCAGGTAAATTATTTGTTTTATATAAAAATATATGAATGGAACAAGTCTCTTCTTTAGTGTGACCTTAGCAAATTCTCAGTGTAATTTCGAATTTAAGTGCCTTTTCTTGTTCTGAAGTATTAGATAACAAAGAAATGTTAAAGTATGTTAATACTAAGCAGGGGAAAAAGTAAAGGCATCTATGGTAATTTTGCAGTTGATTTTCAGAGTATGCAGCCACTTACATACATGTGAATATTACCAGCTGCATCTCCAAATTATTTGCTACTTTCTCTTCAGGTTTAGCTGTGGAAATATATGTAAACTTATTTCTATTTGATCGTGTCCTTGAAGAAAATCTCCTAAAAAACACAAAAGACCATTACAATTGAAAGAGTAAGCATGCTAAATTGCTCCAACTAAAACTAAATTGGTTTAAATATGCTGTATGCAGGCAGCATTATTTGAACACAGGTTTTATTACACTTTCGAGCTGATAACAACGATTCAGTGATAAATCTTCCCCCTAATCTTGTCACTCCTCCAGACAGCAATACTTTAAATAGGCACAACATGTTAGGAGAATGCCCAGGACACTAAGTCAGTCTTCGTCAATTTGGTGTTGCACATCAGTGAACTAAATATTGATTTAACAGCTCCCATAGGCTTCACTGCACACATCATCTGAAGGTACGAGAGATAATGCTAGGATGGTACATCAAAACAGTAGGAACTGTTCCTTTTCAGTAGAGTGGATATAGTGTGCACCTCACAGAATAACATTAATTGGTTTGTCCTTAAAGAACAAGAATAAATAAGAGCCATTAAGAGTCCTCTGTGTGTGGTATCAGGGTGTATGGCACAGTTATAAAGTGTGAAAATTAAGTATTTTTTTCCTTTATTTATTCTACTTGTCCCAGGGGTAATCTGCTCCAGCGCCACACTAGCTCTTTTCAGTCTTGTGCAAAACCATATAATACATCAAAGAATTAGGATTCTGTTCAATGAGAGAAGAGATTCAGGTTAAGGAAAGTATGACATAGTGGTTTTGTTTGCATTCCCTTAACAACTGTAGGGTATGGAGAAGCATGCAAGCTATTGAGTTCAAATGGCTGTTAGCATTATTATTGAGTGCTGACACTGTAATAAGGAAGTAATGCCCCAGAAATTTGTAATAAAATGGTACATTACTTTCTCCTTTTGGGAGAATTTTAAACTGTTAGCTGGGACGTGAGATTGGAGAACAGTTTATAAGGATAGCAGTCCTGGTACAGCAAAAGACAAAGTACTTTAAAATAGTGATTTTCACTTTTTTTAGACAGAGTGTTTTCTACTATCCTAATGCTATAGTTCTGCTCTTTCCCTCTACCACACTTCCAGCAGAAATTTCAGCCAGTGTTGAATCTTGTTGATGTGTTTGGAGAGCGGAGGATGAAGAGCCTCTGCTCAGTGGTGTCGTATCTGAGATGTGCCAAGGCGTTCTGGGAAAATTAGTGATCTTAAGGTGAAATATGTTGTGGCACAAATGCAAGAACTTTGTTTCACTCTTCACCATCTCTCCATAATATCTACAATGTGTGCTGATATTTGACATAAAATATTTGTGAAAGTTAAATCTTCAATTTTCAGTTCCAAAAATCATAAGGACTGGCAACAGATTTAACATTTAAGATTTGAAAGTGGCCTCAAATGAATAATGTGCTTTGACATATTTCTTTGTTCTTTTAAAGTAAATGAAACAATTAGTCCAAATGAATTTCCAGAGGAATTTCTTGTCTGCTGAAAAATCATGAATAATAATAAAAGAATAGAGTGCAGAAAGGAAGAAGGGGTCATTAGAGTAACTAATCTATGGTTGAGAAACAAAAGCCAGTTCCAAGGACTCTTGAGGTTCTGCTGAAATGTTCAGTTTCTGTTTCAAAGCAATCAGTAAGACAAAAGTGTTACAGTAGTTCGTATGAACTTCTGCAAAGTGCTTCATGCACTCATTTTATTTCTGTCTTAAATAACTGATTATCCTCCAGTTTTGTCTGAAACACTCACTGCACATCCTTATTTCTGTTAGTAGAAAGCATGTACACTTGCAAATGTAACTTGTATCATATAAGGGCAAGCTGATCTTTCTGTTTTTCTGCTTTCTCTTAAAACATATTTACCTTATTTTGCAATTCTGACCATCTCCCTCATATGTTTATGTTGACTAACCTTTCTGTCCTGCCTGACTACAATTGCTTAGAGCACAGGCATATTATTGTTGGATGTCAAGCTCATTTTATTTGCTGAGTTTTTCACTGAACAGGGCACTTAAGACTCTTCCTGCCGCAGGAATAAAATATCTGTCTTCAGACTTGGCGACTACATGTTTAGTGCCAGGACATTTCATGACATATGTGTAATAGTCCTTTGCCTCTTACTAGTTTTATTTTATAAGTCAGTAAATTTTAGGAACAGTAGTAAATCAGGTATATTTAACTGGTGACAGGCAGTTATCACAGAATGGCTAAAAATTTGTTTGGCTACAGAAGAGTAGCCAAATCTCCTACTTTGCTGCTGAACACCTCATCTCCATTCTCTCTGTACATAAACCATCCTTGGTACTTAAGACTTCAACAGGACTGCAGAATTTGATATCGTTTGAAAGAAGAGAAAGGAAGAGAGTTCACTACCATTCAGCAGTACTTTTGTTCATCTTATCATATGAACTGTTTTTTGTTTGCGCATATCAGGAATCTCAGCAATGTCAACACTTGTTAGCAATTTGTATTTTAGGGGATGCTTGTGTGGGTGTGTATCTGTTATGCCCTCCCTGGATGTCCTCACCACGGGGCTTGCAGAACCGGGTAAGCTAAATCCTTGCTTTGGAGATGGCTTAGCTAGTGGGGACTCAGGAAATTCTTGATGTTGCAAGAAATCAGGTGGTCTCTAATTAATTGTAGTTGAGCTATTTGATATTTTGGAGCAAAATGTTGATCAAATTCACAATATATTTCCTTTTGAAATAGGATCTCCACTCTATGCATTTGATTTAAGATAAATACAATTTGTTAAAATGATGAAGATATTCCTGCAATTCTTAAAGTTTTTAAAAAATTTCTTGCAGTTATATGTATTTTTCCCATGTTCATGATTTTCTCGTCTATAGACATGTAGCTAATTCTGAAAATTAATGCCCCCCTGAACCAAAATGTGAGGCTGATAAAAGAAGCATAAAAAGGAGGGGAGATAAGTATAGATATGAAAATCTTTAAATGAAAGATTTTTTTTTAAGTGATTAAGCAAAAAGGTGAGAAACTTCAAAAAGGGAAAAGAAAGCTTGAAATCCAGTGAAGCACAAGCAGGGGAAATAGTGTGGAAATGATTAATGGAATTGTTTTCCAACTTCTCTACCATTTTGTCTTGGCAAGGGGAAATATCAACTCATCAGCGTGGTTATAAGGTTGAGATTTTAGTGTCTCCTTCACAATCCCATTTCAGCACTATGGAAGAAAGATCCCAATCTTTATTAGACATGTGCCTTAAAATGGAATGTGCCTTTTTATGATAAATATAGAATTATCTACATACTTATTGTTCTTTTCAGCTTTCTCAGCAAGGAAGATTGGCCTCTTTACACTGGAAGACCTTTGTCAGTGATATGTGCATTTCAGAGCACTTCCACCTTCTTTGTACTAGCTTGGTGAAATACATCAGTAAGTGACATGATTTTCACATAAAACTCAATTTATTATGTAGTCAGAAATAATTAAATATGTGAATTCACAGATCAGTTTAAACAAATCTATGACTATTACTAATCCAGAATTAATAGAAGATTAATTCAACGTTTATTAGCATTTCTATGCAAACAGATATAATCGTGTTTTGCATATGAAGTATAGTTCTACTCATAATTAAATGTTTGCCTGCTCTCATATTTTATCAGTAGAGTGAAGAATAGCTTTATGATGAGCCAGAGTAGAGTAGAAGTGTACTGTGCTAAGTCAGTCTTTCTCAAACCTTCCTATTCCCAATGCAGGAACACATTGTTGAGTGCAAGGGGCATCCTACTACCTTCTCAGCATCAGGAAATAGATAAGGTCAAATTATTTATACAGTACAGAATACATTCCACTGACTTTCTGATAATACTAAAATTTAAAAGCCCTTTAGGTCAGTTTTAATTCTGGCTATGTGGCATAAAATAAATGTTTTAACAATAAATGTATATACTTAATTTCTGTGTTGCCCGATCCAATTAACTTAAATCAATCTGGCATCTTTGCATTAATTAAAAAGAGAAGGCTGGTTTGAGTACTTGAGAGCTCAGTCAGAAAGATTGCCCTGAAAGTATGAGTACAATCAGAGGCTTTTGTTTTTCATGACGTCCTCTAACTTATACTTACCATATCAGGTGTAAGAGGCCTACCTTAATAGTGGCATTTTTCCTCCATCTCTGCTGTTCATAGTTTTGCAACATCCTCCACATACTGTTCTTCAGAATATTAGAACAGGAACAGTGCGTACCAAGAAGGCAAAAAAAAATTAATGTCCTGTACAGCATGATCTTTTTCTGTCATTACTTATCTGGTTATAATAATGAAAAAAATGTTGGGCTCTTCAGAAAATAATCAGTTCAAAGCTCTTGAAAAGTGCCTGTTTTTACTTGAAAAGTATTAGTTGCTTCCAGTGGGGTTGAACATTAGTGAAGGTAAGTCTTCACATCATCTGGGACTAATGATGACAAGTACAAAGGAAAGAGAAGTAGAACGAAAGTTGTTCTTATTATTGTTAATCTTGCTTAATCATACTATTTATTGTTCTGAGCCTAACAGCACTCTTCTCTGTTTATGGCTTTTTATGTTACTTTTTAGTATTGTAAACATTACCTAGCTCAGAGGACTATTTTCCTTTATCCATCCTTATTTTTTTGTGTATACATAAATGCTACAAAGTGCTGTTTGGTTTTGATGCAGCTTGCAATGGGAAGCCACACTTAGGAAGATCAAATACGTAAAAGCAGTTTACTGTCCAATACAAGGGACAAAGCCACAGCTGAATAGCCTGAGGTCAGTTTTTCCATAGTGAGTTTACACTGACAGGTATGGGAAAACATGGAACACGCAGTTGCTGAGGAGGATGTACTGAAATGGCAAGTTAGAAACTTGGAAATTTAATTTCTGCATTTCTGTGTTCAGTCTCTCATACAAAAAGGATTTAAAAAAATGATGTGCTTTGGAAGCCTTTGTGCGACCTTGTTTATTACAGTATTGTTAATACTGTAATTGCTACTACTATTAGGTACTATATAAGATATTATAGTTTTATGCACACAATTTATGTAAAGGTAGACTCTCCTGTTTAGTGTGTCTTTGTGTGCAAGTAAGCTGCTAGTTTCACAGAATCACAGAATCATGAAGGTTGGAAAAGACCTCTAAGATCACCCAGTTCAACCCCAACCCATCCCCACCGTTACAGCAAATCACATCCTCGGTGCCACATCACTACGATTCTTGAACACCTCCAGGGTGGGTGACTCCACCACCTCCCTGGGCAGCCCATTCCAGTGCCTGACCACTCTTTCAGAGAAGTAGTATTTCCTAATATCCAGCCTGAATCTTCCCTGGCGCAGCTTGAAACCATTCCCTCTAGTCCTATCACCAGTCACACGAGAGAAGAGTCCGACCCCCAGCTCACCATAACCTCCCTTCAGGTAGTTATAGAGAGCAATAAGGTCTCCCCTGAGCCTCCTCTTCTCCAGACTGAACAATCCCAGCTCCCTCAGCTGCTCCTCATAAGGCCTGTGCTCCAGACCCCTCACCAGCTTTGTTGCTCTTCTTTGAACAAGTATTTCTTTCCTCAAACAACTGTGCAGTTGTCATTTAGTCTTGAGCATCTCTCCCAGCTTGCTTTTTGGACTGTTATGTTGGATTGTGTCAAAAACTTTGTAATGTGATGTAAATTTACACTACAACTCTTACCCTGTTTACCAGGCCAGTTGTTAATGAGGATAAGTAAACTGCGTTAGCATTTTGTCTTAATAACTCTTTGCTTTTCAGTTCACAGTGCTGTAGGTGCCTATAAATCGACTGCAATAATTTTTCTAAATGTTTTCTCAGATAGGTAAATTAATTTGTCTGTACTATATTTTCCCAAGCTGTCTTTTTTTTCCCCTCTTTGTTTTTAAAGATTGTTTGATCTGCAGTTTTCTGTATCTTCACTGAGTGAGTAAGGACTGCAAATAGAAGTCCATGCTCTGAGGAATAAGGAAATAGGAAACATTGACATAAGAAACCAGAAAAAAAGTCATGTTTTAATGAGGGACCTCAGTAATTATTCTTTTAATGGAATCCTTTTTGTAATTAAGTAAAAAGCTTGTCATGTTCACACGTTCTTTTTTATATTCCTTCATTTTGTTTCTCATGCAGAGGCATGGCTTCAGCTGGCTACAAGTAAGAAACTGGTTTATTTTTCATTGGGGGCTTTTGTGCCACACAGGATTTTGGTTTGATCTTTCCGTTTTCTTCTTAGGACAAGAGGCTGAAGCCTGCAGGATAAGCAGTAATATCTAATGCGGCACAACTGCTCTGAAGATAAACTAAGTGACTGTTGAATACAAGTAGTAGTAAACATCTGGGTGTCATTTGAAACTGTAGCTGCTCACTCACTATGAAAGACAGAAAAGAAATAGTTAATAGGTAGGGGGGTTGATCTTTATCACAATTTTCCCCTAACTGTACTAATAACAATCACCCGAGGCAGGAGAGGTACGCATATTTTAAAAGGCAGCAGTAGTTGCCTCAGGTCACAGAAGTAAAGGAGGAATTTGAAACTGAGTTTTACTTGTTTTCTATTCAGAAGCAGGAAACTCTTTTGATAGTAATAATTTTTGTGTGAAGTTTGACTGAAGTGTCTACAGATACATGCAAATCCAGATAACAAAAACAAGAAAAAAGAAAAAATTCTTCCTCTAAAGCCTCCAAATTAATTATTTTTTCTACTGTACCAAAAAGAACTGTAAATCATATCTATATATATAACTTTTAAAAAAACAAAACAAAAACAGCTTTTGTTAAACAGCCAGCTTTGTTTGTGTGGAAATGAAATAGAAGAGGGGAGGAAAATGAATAGGAACAAGGTAGTCTTCTTCAAACAGACCTGGTGATTTCAGTTGAGTCTATTGGTGATACATCTCATTTTGGGAGTGCTTTCTTGTAAACCCACAAAACCATGCAGAATGGGACTTCGGAGTTCTCATGCATCTGCTCTGAGTTATTCTAAGTCTTCCTATCCTGGTCCCCACTGACCAAAACAAGTGTAAACGAATGGCATCCAGTTCCCTCAGAGCTGTCCCAACTATGTCCAGTACTGTGGAATAAGCAGGCTCAGGAGCTGTCCCATCTGCTATTCAGCAGTAAGAGAGAAGGGCTTCTAGGTCATCAGTACCTCTGAGATGTTCATGATGAGGTTGGATCAACACAGGAAGGGGATTCCCAGAGAGGAATTCCCTCTTCTGGAAATCCTCAGAATTCAACAGGACATTCTCTTAACAACCTGATCTAACTTTGAAGTTGACCACGCTGTGAGCAAGAGGTTGAACTAAACAATTTCTAGAAGTTAATTGCATCTTAAATCATTCTGTAATTTTACTTCAAGTACTGGAAACTTTATACCTCCTCCATAATATCTGAGCTCAGAAAAAATGGGGAATCCTGCTGCCTGGAAAGGCCAGAACCTTGGCTGGTTAATTGGAATAGCCTTTTCCCCAGCCTCTGAACACACTGTCCACCTGTGTGATAAATGAGTTGGCCTTCTTGTTTGGAAGATTTTGAAGACCATATTCAACTATCAGACATTCCTGATCTCAGAAGTCAGCTATGACCACTACTGCCTGGCTGCTTACCCATTAGCCTAGCTGTGAAGCTTTAAGGATGGCTTTAAGGATCTTGAGATCAGAGGATAGTGGAAGCTGAGAGCCATTACTAAGAGCTGTTGTCTCAGGGAAAAGAAGCTGCCATTCACTCCTAACAGCTCCTGCATGTCTTCCTTCCTTTTCAGCTCTTGAAAGATATGCAATGTTACTCTCCCTTCCTTCTCTTTCCACTGTCATAATGTAAGATGTAGCCTTCTTAATTCTTTCAGTACCGAAACACAAAGGGAAAAAATTGTGGCAATCTCACTTTTTCTATGGGTATAAATGAAAATCGGTATTTATGCCATTAAATTCTCACTGAGAAAAAGATGAGATGCTGCTTTTGCTGATGTAGTGAAATAATTAAAGTACTGTTCTAAATCTTTAAAAGTACATCTATTGGAGCATGAGCTAATATATGGAGTGAATTTGCCATTTCAACAATCTAAAATACCCCATGGGTTTTTATGTACCTTGGAGAATGTTGTCTGGGAAAAACTTTCCTTAACTTTGAGGATGTAGTAATGTACAGTTATCAAAAGCGACGCTTAATATTGATCATGTAGAAGATTCTTCTCTAAGCTTTTCTTGACTGTTTCTTATGAACCTTTTCTACACAGCTATGGCAAGGTAAATTTCCAAAGCAGTATTCTTGAGTCTTGCTACTACTACAGATATTACTGGATATCACTTGGTTGAGCCTTCCAGTGGTGCTTTGAAAGGGTACGCTTGTGTGTAAAAAATTAGCTTGTTTCCTTGTTTGTGGATTTTCTGGGGAATGTAAATACCCATTCCTCCTGCATTCCTCCCCATAACATAGAAGCAGGGTTCGCATATCAGAGTCAATTCCTTCCAAGTGGGATATTTGCTTTACCTGGAAGGAATGCCAGGATCCCAGCTGATAAAAACTTTATTTCAGTTAAGTCAGAGGGGAACCTGAAATCACCAGAGGTCCAGACCACATTTAAACCTAGCAGCATGAATGAAGGAAAAGTTCTTTTCTGTCACAGACTAATTAGCTGGAACCTACTGTTTCACAAATCAGATCTCTCCCTGCTGTTCAGAAAATCTTGGCTAAAATAAATCTGTGTCTGAGTAATTTATACGTTTATGTATATATCTGTTCATAGATCACACCATTGCCTACTCCCTACAAGCCCCTTCCATTTGCAAGCATCATGACTGATTTAAAAAGGGAATATGTGCATCTATACTAAACAGAATTTGTAAAGTTGGACACCGTGCTCATTCATCTTTATTAGGTCATGTCTGTAAGAGTTCTGTTAATTGCTCTGTTATTTTGAAAGTCAGTTTAATGACCGCTCACTATAAAAGTTAAAGCAATTATATATAATGCATAATTAACAATATGACTTCCAAATGTTCATATGTAATGCATGTCAGATTTCAGTTGAAAAACCAAACAACCTTAAGGTTGCCGTCTGCTCTTCAGAAGATCCACATGTTGTAACCTTAAAATATCAGCTGGTTTCTATGTGTGACCAGAGCAGTGTAATCTGTACTGCATTCTGTCCTTTATTTTTCTTGAATCTGGCTGGAGTAATGATCAGAGCTGACTTTTGCCAAATACAGTCAGTGTTTGATCCACATGTAGATCTGTGAATTGATCAATGCTTTTTTCTCATGGCATATCTCCTACTGGCATTATTTTTGTATAGGATATAACAAAGATAAGCAAATGAAGAATGACCTTTTCTAAAATTCAGCTGTGCTTGCTCTTATATTACTGCTAGTAAAATGAATACATCTAGAGACACCAAATGAGACTGTTGACCACTGCACTCATACTGGCATAGGTAGCCTTTTGCAAAACATTTAAAATCTAAATACTCTCCACAGATAAAGCAGCTTTGTACCTAACTAGAATGAAGAGTAGAAATGATTGGTCATGGATGTCAAGAATGCCTTGCCTTTGTCAGAAGAGTCTGTTGAGTGGGCTAGCTGCTCTCTTTCCAGCCTTTCAGCACAAATTTCTATCTCCCACACATCTTTCCTGTCCTGTTTTCTGTGTACTTGTTTTTTCTGTTCTTATCCACCTCTGGTGCTTTCTTCACAAAGTGTTAATTTTTTTAATTAACAGAACTGTAGTTTCAGGTTACCACATATACAGGGATTGAGTAATCCAAAGCTGCTTGCCTGTCCCTTCTGGCTCACCTGTTGCTTCCCCAGAGGCCCTGGCAGATGGGCAGGATTTAAGGCTAAAGGAAAGGAGAGCTGCTGCCTTAGCTGTCCAACATGGTCTGTTTGTATTCATGAGTTGGCACTCTGAAATTACACACCTGTTCAGTCAAAGAATAAATCAAAATAAAGACCATTCAGTATATAAAAGACAGTGAGAAAGCCTAGCTGGACCACTCAGTCTCAGAGCGGACTTCTCTGAACTATTTGTTTGCAGATGTACCGGTTATGTTGGAAAAACAGCTTCAGGCACTAGAGTTTTGAATATATTCTTGAAATCCATTGATGATGATTTTTCTAAGAATTGCAGTATTCCTTGAAAAGTTCATATGAGGGGTTTTGTTGTTGTTCATTTTTTCTTTTTTGGGGGGGAGAGGGGACAGGAAGATTTGCATGTACTGAAGTGTTGTGCTCTTCTGTTCTGCAGTTCATCAGCTTCCTGGAAACGTTGCAACTCTGTTTAGAGTAGTAGTATCATAAGATACCCAAGTTTGAAGGGACCCACAGTGGGTCCTTGAACTCCAAAAGCTTGGGGATGCAATCACTGCCCTGGGGAGCCTGCTCCATGCCCACCCTCTGGTGCAGATCATAACACCACACCTGACGCTCACTTGAAGCTCACTTGATGCCATTCCTTTGAGTCCTGTTGCTGTCACCAGAGGGTAAAGATCAGCACTGCACCTCAGCCACCATGAGGCCTTCCCTCAGCCTCAGTCTTCTCAGAGCTGAGCCAACCAAAGGACATCAGCCATTCCTTATATGTCTTGCTCTCTAGACCTTTCTCCATTGTCATAGCCCTCCCTTATTTGCTCTCTAATAGCTTCCTGCCCTTCTTATGTTATGGCACCCAAACCTACACCCAGTGCTTGAGGTGAGGCCACTAGTGCGGAGCAGCATGGGACAATCTCTTCCCTCGCCCAGCTGGCAGTGCTGCGCGCCTCGGGATATGATTAGATTCGTTTGAGTTTCTTAGGGTTTCTCTTTAAACAGAGAAACAAGGAGCCAAAGAAGGCATTTGAGTATCACATTTGGAAGGAAAGTTTTTTATATACTAAATTAAAATTATTTGTGTGGAATTTTATTTAATAGAACATTGATGTGATTTTTGGTGAAGTTGTCCAGCAAGGTCAAGTGATGCTTGAAGAAGTTTTTATTTTACTTCTTTGCTTATACTGCGGTTGGTATAAACTGCTTTTGTTAGTTTAATAACGAGGGTGGGAAGAGGTCAAGCGCTGAGAGATTAATTTAAAAACTAGCTCAGAAGGATTAGTCACTGGAGAGCAACTCTGGGGTGTCTGGCATGTATCAGCATTTTGTTTCATTGTAACCAAAATATTGCACATGTATTCATAAAACACATTTGTTGAGTTTTCTTTTAAGTTTCACAGTTTGTTCTTTCTTTAAAATTTGTGGTAGGTCAGAATTAATGGTGGCAATTTCCTTTACTAATGACCTGAATTCTCTTTTTAAACCCTGGTAGACGCCTGTTTAAAGGAGAGCTGGAGGCTCTTCTGACAGCATCAAGATAAAGCATGAAATAGCACTTCTAAATTATGTATCTACATTTGTATTAAAAACTACAGTAAACCTTGAGTTTTTCTGAAACCACTACAGAATGTACTTGTTGTTCATAGGTGAAACTTTATATATTTATATAGAAATATTCTGTACAATGATACTAACATTCATCTGAAAGTTATATGTGAGATTATAAAAAATACAGTGGCTATAGAAATGTACAGAAGCTGAATCAGATATATATATATATTTGTAATATTATCACTCATATTCTCCTGGTAAGTCTTTCTTCATTTGGGGAGAGGAAGAAACATCACAATCCTTTTTTTTAAATTTTTTATTTTTATTTTTTAAAGTAGCATTTTGTATTGACTGGTTGATTCCTTTCTGTATTTTAAAGTGTCCAAGAGAGTAGTTGAATAATTTGTCAGCATTCTTCATACGAACTTCATGGGTATAGAGGACCTATCTCCGTACAAAGCTTTTTTATCTGTGGACAGCTTTGAGAGCATTTTCATAGTAGAAAATTTTGTTACTGGAGATACTGTATCTGTTTATGGCACAGTTTAAAATAATCTGCAGTCAAGTTATTTTTTTTCATATTTTAGTTTCTAGTTTTTAGAGGTTATGATCATTATTAATTCAATTCAGACTAAGCACTGATAAATGTCACAGACCTATGGGCCAAAGATGGTACTGAGTGACTGTGTTCCACAAAGATGGATGAACTAAGCTACTAACTTATGGAACTAACTTGTATTGTGCAGATTCGGACTGTGATTCTGTAACTGATAATACAAAATCTTTACTGATGCACACAAAAACACAGCTGTGATCTGGATCGGATACAGGAATTCAATTGCACTTCAGTTGAATAAGCCAGCACATTTACTACAGTCTTTAGGCCATCTTTATGCTTTTAGATATTCTTGAAAAGCTTACAAACACCCCAACACACCTTTGTGTCTAATCAGTAGTTGTTATTGTATGGCTACAGCAATTTCAAGCCTGCCGTAAAAGCCCATGAAGTGAAGCTTCTTGTTTGATCCTTGATTTAAGTGGGAAACAAATGCCTGAGAAGGCTACTCAGTTAGTAGACAACTGATTCATCAGTGTCTAGATACAACCATGGACATATTTATTGTTGTTTATCTCCAGTAGTAGAGAAGATGCTAAGTTCTGTCTCTGGCTGACATGTACCAGCAACCCTCTGCTAGCTCAGCCAAAGACCAGGAAATCTGATTTCTAAGGTAGGGGAAAGAGATCCACTCAGTTGAGAATCTTGTATGAGAGGTTGTGAGAGTGAGCCACGGCAAGCAGCTTAGTCAGGCAGGCTGTGTCCTACAAGATAAGTATTTTTCTTTGCGCTTAAAGGGATTCTCAATGATAGGTGTACTTTGGTGATGAAAATGCTCTATTTGAAGTACTCTGTTCTCCATTTTTTCCCTCCTTCCAAATGACAGCTTCAGATGTCATCAAGGTCACAGCAACACTTCATCTTTCTAAGAAAGATTAACAGCGTGCCATAACGTTTCCCTTTCCCTTGTGTCTGTGTGTCTGTATGTCTGTATCCATCTGTGGAGCCTTTAAAACCTTATCTTCTCAGCAGGTCTTTTTTTTTTTTTTTTTTAAATACAGCAGTAGGGGCTTGCCCCTGTGACCTGACCCAGTTGCTTTCCACAGTTGTAGTGGTTTGTTTTCTGAGTGTATGCAGCACTTCACTTTAGAGGTGGCTGCCTTTTAATTATTTTGCTACTATTTGTAAAGAACTGGAGGAAGGTAAGGTATACATTGAGTTTTTATCAACAGAAATGACTGATAATCAAACTTACTCCTTATAGAAGTCAGTCAGTCACAGGTTTTAAGAGGAATTGAAGTAGAACACCAGTGGATGTGTATGACAGATGCATCGCAGCACTGTTGGGCTGTTTTAGTATAAACAGGAAACAAATGCATCCTTTTGTTTCCCTCTTTATTACTTCTACAGTGTTTTCTGGTTAATCGTGGCTGGAAAGAAATGATTCACCTCTCTATTTTCCAAGCATGGAAGTGTCAATGGATTCTTTCCTTTCTGTGGGTGCTAACACATGGAATTGCTGTTTCTTTGTGTCTATGGTGGGTTGGACTCTGGCACAAGTACAAAGACATGCTTTGTTTATTTAAGGGTGCTGTTTACATAGTTCCACTAGAACTTGGACTGATGGTCCCTTTTGGTTTACCTGCAAAACTTAACATCTTCTCATCTGTCTGTGCAATTGACTTGAAATGGTTGAAAATTGAAAAATCATTTAAATACTTTTATTTGTCTTCCTTTTGCTGGTGCCATTCCACTGAACAGTGTTTTTAAAGGAATGGTGAGATTTTTCACACGTTTCTGTATAGTTCCACACACACACGTTTTTATTTAAATACATTTGCAGTCAAATGTTCTGTGCTTATCCTGATGGAGCTTGTTTTAGGACAGTTTTGTAGTGCAAGCAAAGTGCTACTGCAGCACCTCTGCTAAAGCTCCACCAACTGAGAGCCCAGCTCTGATTTCAGAAGTTTGTGATGATGATTTGTTGGTGGTTTTTGTTCTTAAGTGCATCACATACCCCACCCTATCATTCTAAATAAAGTTATTGCAAAGGTTCCATAGAACAGAATACCTGAAGGTAGATCCAGTTGGCTTTAAAAAAATTTTTTTATTAAGCTCCCTATTATGGATGATGGCCTGATCATTATTCTAGAAACTTGTTTCTCTTTGCCCTTTAAAACTGAAATGAACATAAATATATGTGTTGAGCAGCAGATTTGTCATGTGTTTGCACAGGAGCAGTGTGGTAGCCACTATCTTCACTGTCCCATGTCTTTCAGCCTTCCTCTCTCAACAGCGTCTCATACTTTGATTTATGAAGTAATTTCTTCAAAGAAGAAAAAAAAGTACGGACAGTAGCTGGTGTACGAGCAACCTCTGCTTTGAGGATTTGCAGCTCACAACAGAAATGACAGTGTCTTCCATCTCTAGCTCCTCAGACTGAGCCAGTGCCACTGGCTGCCAGTAGCATCATGGAGATGCTCCATAGGGTGGTTGCCTGTGCCCCACAGAGGCCTGAACACTCACAACATGCAACTGGGTAGAGCAAAGCAGGGGCTGAGCAGAACAACATCAAAGGGTCCTTTTTGTAAGAATATGGACAACGCTATAAAACTAACCTTGTGTTAACCCACTGAGGAACAGAGAGCAAGAATTCTGAATGCCAAAACATAAGGAGATGTATGAAAGGGAAAGCTTATACAAAAGTAGGCTGACTGAATAAAACTATTTATCTTTAAGCCACACAAGTCATGGTAATTAAATTAGGTCAGGCTGGCTATAAAGATACAAAAAGCAGGCTGTAACTAATTTAGAAAGAGACAGAGAGGACCTGAAAAGAAAACAGATTGACAGGCCCCTATTTTTTTATCTAATCGAGGCAACAGAACTTAAGAAAGAGGAAAAGAAAAAAAAAGCCTTGATTTATCAAGATTTTCTCTCAAGCCATTAGGATAGACAAAAGCACGTAGTCACATATTTGATGTGTGAAGGTTTTCACATTGTCATTAGTGTTAAATGAGGGATACATGCATATAGATTTTATCCTTGAGAGAGACAGAATAATTGAAAGCCTTAAAGTTTAGAAAGTGGTGGAAAGTATGAGAAAGTTTAAAGCTGATCTGAGCTTTATCATTACAGTATCATTTCACCGAACCATTCTGAGCATCCTTATCATCTGCTTCTATATGAAGAGAAAGTTCTACACATTTGCAAAAAGAGGACAATTAGGCTTTCATTTAAAACCACTTCTTTGTAAAAACCACCTGCTAGTTTTGATTGAAACAAACCTTTGGAAACGTTTTCAAATTTTTGCTTTGAATTTTAGTTTCTCAGAATGTACAGAGTGTGGAAATGCCATTATTGGAAGAATGGAAGGATTAAGAGTTTATTTACAGGTGTGAATCCAGGCTCATTAAACAAGGTTTAAAATAATATTTTGGTTAATTTCTACAGCAGTTTTCAGTCCCCAAGTGATTAGAAAAATTAGCATTCCAAGGCTGTCTGAAGGGTGATAAGGACTGTGTGAACGAAATGGGGGAAGGGAATAGACAAAAGGCCCAGCTTGGTTTGTGTTCATGTTTAATAGCAAACAACCCTTTCCCACCCTGCTTCTCTTTTATGCCTGTTTTTATTTTAAGTAACTTCTAAAGGTTTTCTGGCAGCTGATAATGCTCAGCCACTACATTCATCTGAAATAAGATACGAACTTTGCCCTGTGAAGAAAATATTTGAGGTTTTGTAGCATAATTAAAGGGTTGCAAATTCTCTGTGAAAATGGAAATTCTGTCCCATTCCTGCTGATAGGTCCTTCAGGGTGAAGTTTTGACCCTGCTAAAGTCAATGGAAACTCCATTCTCTTTCATTAACACAGGAGTCATCCTTCATAATCATACTTGCGACGATGAAGTAGATAGCAAAGGAGAATCTGTCTGGCTGGATATTGCCATTAGGTAGCACTTCTTCTAGCCACTGAGAGACAGACTTTAAGAGATGCTCAGAACAGATACGCAAAAATGCATCTAGTCAGCAGGGAGGGGAAAAGCAGCATGAAGCATTTCTCTTTGCAGGACCTGATAGCTCGTGGGTAGAGACAGAAGGAAGAGCAGTCCTTTGGAAAGGGCCCCAGGAGGGGGAGAGTGCTCTCGTCACTGCAGCAAAGCATGGTACAGAGAACATGCACAGTCTGAGCTGCCTCTCAGCTTCGAGGCTGAGCTGGCTCCAACCAGCAAGGTTTAATTTTGCTTTAGGGAAGAAGGGAAATAAGAAACCCAAAGGCTATGGAATTGCAGGACCAGACTGTGTGTGGAATGTGGCTAAAAAGCAAGAGTTCAGAGAAATAATTAATGAAAGTGCTAGAATGAGCAGAAAAATGTACACTTATGAGGAGGTTGGAAAGCAAAAATCTTAATTCTGAATGAATTGTGGATTGACAAAAGAGTATCCATTTTCTTTACCTTTCCCTCCATCTAGTCTTTTTTCTTTTGAAGGCAGAAATTGATTTTAAAGAGTGAATCAAAAGGCTTTATATGTAATTTAGGGTTTGAGGTCCCCAGCATCGGAAATTCCCTTGAGTGCTGGATGTATGTTTTTGTGATAAAAAATGCTCATTCTTGTATTACATCTTTCATCAGTAATTCTCTATGTATTTCAGACACACACAGCATCTCTGGTGGGAGAGAAATATTGTGGATTAAGGGCATGACAGCAGAGGCCCTCATCCTTCAAGATGAAGAGCACTCAGAGCTCCTCATCACTAGACAGAAGCCACTTATGATTGTTAAATGTAGGTCAGACATTCTGCCGTACTCCTTCACTTCTTAAGTAACCTGTTTGTGTGTCTGATGTTTATGGAATGCTGTGGAACTATCAATATATCAGAAACTGACAGTGGAGATGGGCTAAGACACTGAGATCAGACAGAGCTGTTACCTCTGTAGGCAGATGACCTTGATTACCCAGAGAGCAACATAGAGCTGGATTGTTCAAGGTAAGCCACATAAACAGGTCTGAACTCCTAGATTTCAGTGTAGCAATATACTGCTCTGTGCAATGTTCACATACAGCCAATATGAACCAAGGGACTGAATTAAACCTAGTTTTGACAGATAGGCTATACTCTATTTTTTTTTTTTTTTTTGCTTATTGATAAAAAGGGACCTGCCAAGCTATTATAGATTCTGGATCTACAGAATATGGATTGCAATATCTTATGTTCTATTGTGTTGGTTTTTGTTTGTTTGTTTGTAATTACCCATCTTATTTAACTAGAAGCAGTAGTTTCTATTTTATACAGAGGATAAATTGGAGACGGCATGGAGCAGTGGAAGAGCAAAAGTCTTTAGACACTCTCCAAAATTAGAGTTTGTGAAATACTTTCCAAACATCTGCATGAGCAGTACTATATCAGCCTTCCAGCTGACTGCTTAAAAAAAAAGTGTCCTTTAATCTGAACCATGTTCCCTTGGATTTCCTAATGTAGTTAATTCTTCATCTTCTTTTTATATTTTGCCAGTGAGAAATGGACTAGTGGTAGTTACCACTGAATCCTTTCCACTGTTTCTTTCAGTTTTGGCATGCTGTTGTGGGTTTTCATTGCATGGGGATCTCCTCAAACAAAGGAAAATTGTGAAACTGTCAGATCAGATTTCATATATTACTCTTGTCATTACATTCACTAGACCCGGTACACAGTGAATTTTGAAAGCCTCTGATCTTTTATAACCATTTCCAGTCTTATACATACATTTTAAGTTCCTCATCTGCAGTCACTGGGAATATGATTATTAAAGCTGAGGTAATTTGGATATTTTCTTTCTGTAAAGATATATAGAGTTATCCATTACACCATTAATCATTACCAATATTTCATTAACCTTTCTGCTACACTTCTCATTGTTTTATTAATACTGGCTTGGTGTTTTTTTCTTTTACTTTTTTCAAATTTCTGCTTTGGTTATATAATATGGTAGAGCTTATAATCAAGGGTCTTAGATGTAGGAATAGGATAATTTAATTTAATTTATTTTCATCACCTTCAGCTTTTAAGTCAGATTAATGCTTCCTTTTATTATTCTTTTTACTTTGTGGTTTTCTAAAGTGTTATTTTATCTCCAAGAATCTTTGCTTTAATACATTTACGTGCTTATGTAAATGGAAAAAATGTTAACTGTTTCAACAAAAAAGGATATTGCATTTTTATATATCTCTGACATATAAGGTGGGATAAAATCAGTGGTTTTTTCACTACTTTGGAGAGCAAAGTTAAGGCTTCTCAAGTATTGATCAGAAAGTGTGCTTAAGGGAATGAACACTGACAATGGATTAGAGCTTTGAGCTCCTCCTAGGACTTTTAGCACAGTAAATATTTTCCTCCCAGACTTCTGTGTTGATCCGAAGGCCTAACAGTCATACATTAGCACCTTAATTTTTACCATCTTGTGGACTGGGATATGTGTGATTTCTCGCACCATAGTGTTCCTCATCAATCCAAAGAAATCAACCAAACTGAGGCTGTGTTGACCTTTTGAGGCTTAAATAGAAGATCCCTTGACAAAATTCTCAAAGTTTATTATTGTGGTGATTCCCTTGGCCAACTCGATAGGCCAAACAAAGGATTTCCAGAGCTGAAAGAATGAGTTTCAACAACTTGGGCTATGGTCTAGATTAAGTGAAAAGTCTAAGCTTGCTGGAGAACATGAACAGGCAGAAATCCCTTGTTATTGTGGGATCGTAACTCAGCTGTTTGTTTGAGAGAGCAATCACACATCACTTATTTAGGAAAGAAGAATAAGTTTTCTGGAACAATTGGCTGAGATGATAGATTATTCAGATGTCTTTTCTGAATGCAAACAAAACATATTATCTTCAATGCTTATGTTGTAAACAACTTGCCTCCACATCTGAGTCCTCACCCTTATTTCTGTCATGAATACGAGCACTTTGATTTTAAATTGAGAGGTTTTTTGTAAATCTGCTTCAAACTTCTGATTGTACTTCTGTTCTTATCTGTACAGCCCGTAGATAAGTCAGCACAGAGTATCTGTATCCATTTGTTGTGAATACAGTGGACTGTTTGATTGAAGCGGTCACTGTTTCTAAAACCATTTCTTAGTATTCTTTCTGTTCTATTTAGGACATTAGTAACTTTCCTAGATGGATTATTTCTGTTCCGTTTTTTAATTCCTTCCTATTTTTCTTGGCTGCCTACTTACCTATCTATATGAATCTGTACCCCAATACTGTATGAAACATCAGTTTGTTTCTATTTTTCTGCCCTTTTTTTTTTTGATATACTATTCAAGTTTCATTTGTTTTTCCTAGCTGAGATGAAAGCCCATCCTTGTCTTCATTCCAAATGTTGGTCTTCAACCTCTGTATGTCTTTTGGCTGATCCTGTTATCAGTGCCATATCCCAATCTTTTGAAATTTCAGATAGTATATTCAGCTCACATGTCAATGTGGATACTTTTATTTCTCTGTGCAGCATGCCTAACTGACATTAAATCTGTCATCTGTCTTTGTGTATTGCTCTGCATGAGGCATGAGTAGAATTTTTTTCATTTTCTATCTTCAACACATTAAGCATTTCTATCTCTTTTTCCTGTTTTTTATCAGATGACTATTTTTTCTCTACATACTGAAATACCATCGTGTTTCAGTTTGAGTAAGCTGGTGTTATCCTTCCAAAGCAAGAAAAAAATTTCTCTAGCACAGTTGTACCTCAAGAGTGTGGTTGGGTTGAGCTGGAACATGTCAGAAACAAATCCTTCCCAAGCCATCAGGGAATAATTCCTCACGGATCCTTCTCTTAGCTTAGAGTCTCTTTATTACTTCAGAAAAATTCCAAATTTAGCTCAGCTATTTTTTTTCTGCAAAGGGAAGATATGTGTAATGTCTCTGAGAGCAGGACATTGAGACATTTTCCCTTAATGAGGTCTGTGGAGAGTGTTGCCTTTTCTGGTCTTAACAACAAGCATGTTGTTAAAACAGAAACTCTGCAAGTCATTAGCTAGTTTTATCTTTCTTTCAAAGAAGATAAAAACAACCAAACCAAACAAAACAAAAGATCTGATCAATGTGCCCATCCAACAATATCTAAAAAGAAACTGTTCTTCAGCCGGATCATTCTCTTCTGCAACATCAATGACAAACAAAGAGAACTCATTCATTAACTTTTTGATTCTCAAAGAAGAAAGTCTAAGAAATGTTTTAGATTTAGAAAATTTGTATAGAGCAAAAGTTAATGCTCAGGTTGGGCTTCCATGGTATGCGTATGTCAGCTTTAGCACTGTGCATTAAATTTTTGTATCTAAAAAGTAGTTTTTGGAAGCAAATATCAGGGCACTAAATAAAGAACAGTGCACCAAAGTGAACGAGAAATATGATAAGGTTATCAGTGAGTACAGCCTGAAGGAAAGTAGTCTTTAGTAGGTAGAAAGGAAAGTGTTTTAGGTGGGAGTTCCTGTGTTTGACAGAGCCCCTAACTTTAAGTGATTTGGGCAGAAAATCCGTGAGGTTGGCTCACAGAGGTTCACCTTGTGACCAAGCACATCAGGGAAGCTGCTATACAGCATCAAGTTCAGCATGGAGATTATTACACCACTTAACCTTATCCTTAGGTCAGGCCCTCCTAGATCCATTTGCTGGCGCTTGGTTTCCTCCCACTTCCAAAAGCCCTTGAGATGGTCTGAAAATAAAGGGCCTGTTTTACTTCAAATCATTTAGCATGGACCTAGTTTTGATCTTGTAACCTTTAGCAATGCAGGGCAGCACAAGAGCATTGCAACATTACTGTGGTACAGAGTAAGCAACTTTGTGTGACACTGGTAACCCTGGCATTCAAGATACCATTTCCTATTATCAGGACTTCAATCATATTGCTAGCTGGTGAAGCCAGTAATTTCAGCTTCTGGAAGTGAGTATGATTCTCACAGAATAATGACTGAACTTAATTCTATTTCATCTTCAACATTTTTTGAGATTCGTTCACCCAAAAGAAAAGAAAGGTGAAGGCTGTGATGAGGAGGGGTTTGGCCTCTTCTCCCAGGCAACAAACAGAACCCGAGGAAATGGCCGCAAGTTGTACCAGAGGAGGTTTAGGTTAGACAGAAGGAAAAACTTTTCCCTCAGAGAGTGGTCAGGCTCTGGAATGGCCTGCCCAGGGAGGTGGTGGAGTCGCTGTTCCTGGCAGTGTTCAAGAGGCTCCTGGATGAGGAGCTACGAGATATGGTTTAGTGGCTTGTGGTAGCAATGGGAATGGGAGGACGGTTGGACTGGAAGATCTTGTAGGTCCTTTCCAACCTTGTGATTCTATGATTCTATGATTCTAAGGTATTGGGCTGTACAAGGCGAAGGAGGAGGCATGGCAAGCACATGTCACACTCCAGTTGTTCTCAGCTGGAATATGGTCCCATGAAAGCCCCTGATGGTCTCTCACCTTAATCCGGGGTCCTGACAGAGAATTTGTAATTTGGCCTTAGGCAAAAAGCCTAAATTATGGTTCCACTGTATATAAAATTGATCCAGTGGGTCTTGTTTAACTAGGAGAATTAAGTTGTTTTTAATTTTTGTAGATGTGCATGAATCATTTAGATTGAAGACAGCATACCACGTGTAGTTCATTATTATCTTAATAGCTAAATTAATTGATTAGTCTTTCCTAAGTGAATAATGAATGGAAAAAAAGCTTTTGTTTAAGTAAAATGTTGGCTTATTTTGCTATGATTAATACAAACTGTTGCTAGAGGTGATCTTAATAGAAGTCTCATGGTGTCGTTAAGCTGTAACTCTTGGGGCCAGCTCCTTTCTTACAACCTCTCCCTTTCTTACAGCCTCTCCCTGAGAGTGCTGTGGCGGAGTGCAGTACAGTGCTGCGTGCCCCATTCTGGGAGTAGCTTATACAGCAACCTGGGTCTGTGGAACTTTGGCAGGTAAAGAAATGCTGTGGGAATGCTGATGACCTGACAGTGATTTATAATATTGCCTTAGAAAAATAAATACCTGTATGATACATCAGAACCTGTCAGGATGGATAAAACAAATATCTGCTGTTAACCATACTGTACAGCTTTCTAACCTGCTGAACCTGCTGGTTAGCTGAGGCCTTTATTTCCTCCAAATCCCCATATGAATTTATTACAGATGGGTACTAGAGAGTCACAGGAAAAACCTTCACTGTTCTAATACTATCTCTGCCTTATGACGGTCTTGGAGCACTTTTTTCCCCTCCCCTAGCCAGAAGGATTCTCTCCAGCCCTACAAGGTTTAATCTTCTCTTACACATGGTGGAAAAAAAAATATTAGCCTAGCTGGGATAACCAAGGGATAAATTACCAAAAAAAGCTGCATATTGAACAAGAGAGGCTTAAATTACGCTTGCAATTGCCAGCATGATATCAGCTGCTGTGCGAGGAGCTCTCGCAGTATTCTCAGCTCAGGTATTGTTTTGCTCAAGAGACTAAACGTAACTAACTGCTTGATATATCAGAACAAGACAGTTTCATGGCTTCTCTTCTCCTATGTGTTCATCAAAACATCAGGAGCAAATTGAAAGCCCAAATGAAAGCCAGCCTGTAGATAGTGTGATTTGGAGCTGAGTGAAAGCTTGCACAGTGGGAACCCTCCCTGGCACATGCTGTGGTCTTTAGCTCCACTCTGTGAGCAGAGACAGTGTAGGCCCAGCTTCCAGATCCAATTGGACATGCTATCATGATAAAACAGGAAATAGCTAAGGAAGTTAGTGGATTATATTATGCTGTGAAGGTGTAATATAGTTTGCAGAGTCATAGTCCCAGTGCTCTGATTCGTCCCTTTGAGCCTGATACAAGTACGGTCCTACTTTTTAAACGTAAAGATGATCTGTCTACATCTCATTGACTTAAAAAGGCCTGCTCCAGAACTTCACGATGTGCACCTGAGCAGAACCATGTCTTGTCTAGCAAGATGTTTGAAAACAGATCCTCTGTCATCACCGAGATAAGAGTCCAAGGTTGAAAGGGTAAGTTAGCCTGTGATAATGATTTTTCTTTTTCCCAAAGGGAAAACCTACTATATCTAGATTTGCAGGTTACTGATGTAGTAGGTGCATTTGCCAAAATGTTTCTCTGTGCATACGCTACTTTAAAACAAGTGAACATTATATATTTTTCTTGCCACTTACCATAAGGCATGGTGATTCTATTGGGAAATTTCACCTCTGTGGGATTTGAGGTTTTACTCCTCAACCAGTAAAGTCTGAGAACTTAATGCAGCATTTGCTGAAAACATCAGGAGCAACTGGAATTATGTTAACATGCAGAGTTGCACCAAGTACCAAATGCTAGTAATAGAAATCTGTTCAAGCTGTATTAATTTTTTCCAAATAGTCACTGATACAGTCTGAATGCATATATCACATTTATTTCATTGTTAACAACTGTCTTTTGTCATGAAAATACACGAAATTTAAATTCATCCTGTAGATTCTTGTTAAATAAAAGAATTATTAAATGCTAAAAATCCAAAATAGAGAACTTTTTACATGTGAGGAAACAAGTATATACAAAGATTATGAGAACTGATTGGCATTCCATAATGAATAGTATGTGAATAAATTCTCACAGGCCAAAATCTTATTAAAGGACACTGAGAAGCATAAATCTTGCTTATTAAAAAGCGAACAATAGGACAAGTGCAAGAGTTAATCAAGTATGTGGTTCAGTTACACATGCCCTGAATCAAGATTAGATGTTGAAATGTGTTACTATGATTTTAATATTGTTATTCTAACTATTTTCATGCATTAAGGGTTATAAATATAAGAATATAATCTCTTCCATCACAAGAGAAAACTTTTTGCTGTATTACTAAGACTACAGATCTGAATACATTTTACATGGAACATGAAGTGTCCTTTGTGCATTCCTGGCGACAGTAGGTTAAGTCTTTAGATAACCACTTCAGACTGGCTGCATACTTTATTATTTTTTCCCCTTTACAGTTGTTAAAACTTTATAGAGCCTCAAAACATATCCAGATGGACAGTTACTGTGACTGCCACTTGTGAAACCAGTATAATCTAGCACAATACACAAAGTAGGGTAAGTGTGGAAGGAAAACAAGTTCTGAATAGAGGACCTCCTCAGAATATTGGATCAGCCATCAGACACACCAATTCTGTTTAGACAGGCCTGTTATACACACCCAAATGTTCTGCAAAACAAAGCAAACCCCCAACATTTCACCACTTTCCTCCTAAACACTCTGCCCAAGGGTGGTCTTCGCTCTACTTGATGCAGTATTTGTGCCTACATCTTTATTCACAAAATGAAGCTCTCGTTTCCATAGTTTTTTGGCAAAGCTGAGATACATAAACCATTTTATTCCTCTCAGAGGAATATCATATCTTGGCAGTTTTATTTGAATCTGACCTTTTCAAATATGCAACAGCAAAATATGAACAAATAGATTACTGTACTGATGTGTTGCCATGCTTTTGCTAGTGGATTCCCCTGCACACCTCCTTCAGCCCGCTTGCATGAAACTAGGATTATCACAAACCGTATGAGCAGAGAATTTGGTCAAGATGAAAGCAAAGTTATTTGAAAATACAGTCTTTGTTCACTTGCTGGATGATGGCTTCTAAGCACATTAAAGTAGCAAAGTATAGTGGCTTCTATAGATATTTTTTTTGTGATGGGTGCAAAAATAAAACTTTCTGTTTTTTGTATACAGTATACAAATATCTCAACAGGATGATTACATAATGTAGTCAAGAAATGAGAAAAACAAAACAAAACAAAACAAAAAAAAAAACGAGTTTACAGGATCTTTACAGCAACTAAACCTATGGCTTCATTCCTCACTCCAGCTAGAATGGGTGCTTATTTCAGCAATTCTGACACCTATGTCTACTTACTTGTGTGTTGATGGAGACACATCTCAGTGCAGCAGGCATTCTCATTTACTTTTTTATTAGTTACATTCCAGAAATTTCCCACTTTTGTGTTAACAATTAAGAAAATTGTTTGGGAAGTCACAATTTTAATTCATGGAATTTCATCTCCTTTTCTGCTTTTTCATTTCAATTCCTTGTAGTCAAATTACGTGTTACAACCCTGGTGCTACAGTTCAAGTTGTATGCCAGTTGCTTCCGGAGAGATTTTTTAAAATGCATTGTGTAAAAAAGACACTATCTCTTAACACATGGTATTAGAGCTGTGTTGTAGTTTGCTGTTTTGCAAGAAAAGATTGCTTGCCATATGTCTTAACAGAGCCTTCTTTTCTTCTAAGGATGTTGAGGTTGGTTTTTGCTTTTGTTGTTGTTGTTGTTGTTTTTGTATGTGTGCGTATGTCATGATTAAAGATTGATTGTGAAGTATTTAATTAAGCTATTACTACTGCCATCTGTTGCAAAGCTAAATGCTGTGTCATTCAGCTGTACTTCCAACTAACTTAATGAAACACAAAGAAGTTAGGTAAAACCTAAATAATCTTGGAGCCTTTTAACCAGCTTCATCTGTACAACCTTATCCTACCACGTAAGGAATTTATCATTTAAGGTTTTTCTCAAATAAATTAATTAACTATTGAGACTTATTGATATAGATATTAATTCCATAGTTATATAAATATATATAGTGATATATATATTAGTTCTGATGTTTCAGTTTGTTTGTTTATTTTTTCCATGTTGAAAACAAAGCTCTAATCTCTAGTATTTCATCTCCCCTCCATTTTGTACCAGAGGTGACCACACAACTTGAGCAGTTAGTTGCATGTGTGTAACATGAATCGGATCATAAACAAAAGCACACTGGGGCTTCAATAGGCTAAGCACAAGAGCAGAATATTAACCACAAGCCCTGCCTAGGTTAAAAAAAATTCCTTTATCTTGGTCATGGCGTATAACAAGGTTTCATGCCTCTCTTTCTGGCATGTCTGGTGCCACAGACTCCCCAGGAATCTGATTTCATTCAGATGCCTACTTCTTGAAGTACTGGTGGTCAGAGGAGCAGCTATTTGCTGACACATTGCTGGGTTACACCTTTACCACATGATTTTCTCTCACAGTAGTTCATGAAATGGAAAACTCAATCAAGCAACTGGAAACAGAAGCTATTGCAAGAATATTCATGCAGCCAACATTTGGACTATGTGATTTCCCCATTTACCAGCAGAGTTTATTTAAACATTGAATACAGCAGTCAAGTTGGTTAAGAACTAATTAGAGATTCTAGGGTACATTACAAAATATGCTGTGTTGTTAATCAACGCTGTCATTAACCAGTGCTGTTTCAAACATCAGTACATACAAAAAGTGATAGAACTGATTTAAAATGACTTTACTCACTTCACACCTTGTGGCTGTATCTACTTTACGCCTTTTAATTTTTCAGCCTTCTGCCTTTGAATTCGAGGAACCCTTAACAACATAGAGGTTAATTGTTTCGATATATTTCCTTCCAAAATTCTCCAGACTTTCCTTTAGTGAATTATGTCTGTATGTGTAATATTTGGGAAGGGAGTGACTGAAGCCCTTCAAGGACGAAGAAAAGAGAGACTTGGCTCCTCCTCCCTGTATGCCTCCTGATTTTTCAAGTCTTGATTTTGAGTATTTTGTTTAGCTGGAGGGAATGCTTTTCTAAATTCCATAGAGTATTAGTGAACTTGGGCAGCTAGATTACATATAAACAGTGTTTTTGCTCTAGATAAACCACTCGAAAACTAGACAGTCTCTGCTGATTTCGCTGAAATTGCTTAAATTTAATTCACAGTAATTGGAACTGGAGATGATCTATATAATGAACTATGTGTAACATCATTAAAAATAATGTAAAAAGGCTTGGCCTGACAGAATGTAACTGAAGACTAGCAAAAATAGCACATTTCAGTATGCGAATGCTGTTCTTTAACAAGGTTCTGCACCAGAAAAATGTGAATCTGAAGTAATAATTAGTGTATTTTTTTCTAGATGAAGAAGAAGGAGTTAAGGGTAATGAAAAGGTGTGTTAGTTCTGTCTCCATCAACAGATTGTAAAAATACAAAAATTGAAAACAAAGAGGAGAGAGAGATGTTTCCTGAACCATTTCTCTGAAATCCTCCTATCTCCTCCCGTCTTTTCTTTTCAGGCTCACTTGGAAAAACATCAGTCAGCCTTCTTACTTTAGTCCTTCTTGCTGATGTTCTGTGGGTTTCCACTTTATTTCTGCATTACCTGAAAAAATCGTATTTGCATCACAAGCTGACCAAAATGTTCTTTAATTACTTCCCAGGAGCTTTGCTTCATTCTCTGAGTGGGTACCACTTTGTTGCTACAGTGAGGAGCTTGTCGACACTCCCATTAGAGATGTCTAATTTTACAGGATACTGTAACCCAGCCAACATGTGTGGAGCTACAACTCATTTTACAAGTTTTCAGGAACGATGCCAGTCGTTTAACATGCTTACACTGAAATAACTTGGCTTTTTTTTTCTTTTTGTTTTTACTCAGATGTGATGGAAATAATCACAAACCACAGCAGACCAAGAATGTGCCATGTCTTTTCTTGTCAAGGTGGCCCTTTACTCCTGGCTCTTTGCTCCCTTTCTCAGACACTGTCTTTCAGACTTGAGTGTCTGTCACTTCTAATGCCTTACTTGGGAACTCACTATCCAGCTGCTTTTTGTGTGATGTCTTTGTTTGTCTCACTTTTAATCCTTACTTCAGCTTCACTGCTTCACCTGTGCACCACAAACCATTTATTTGTAGGCCCACATTGCATCTATATTATTATGAGTAGACATGTAATTGGCTATCAATTTATTTAGCCCTGGGATGGCTTCTGCTAGTGGATAGGGAGAGCATGTTAGGTTCTTTTGAGCAGTGCTATGGCCACCACTCAGAGTTCTCCCCTCCTTCACAGGAAAGATAGGAAGTCTCTGCACACACGAGGCCTTCAGAAGTTTTCAGAGCAGTTGGATCAGGTTCAGATAAAATTCTCAATTTTTACACATGAAAAATCTGTGAATGATTTGAAAATTGTCAGTAATGCCTTTTGTATTTGTTCTGCCCAAGGGGATTTTAAAAATTCAGATTGGAGCAGCTGAGGGTGAAAGAAAGTTCAGCCCTTATCAGTCACCTGTATTTGCTGAGGCAGTTTCATAAAAGCAGTGAAGTGAATGCAGAAACAAAAATTGGGGACTGCTCAATAACGTTGTAAGTCAGAAACAAGGTAAAAATAACAATAATAATAATAAAAAAGCAGGCATAGCTACTACAGCTTGCATCGTATGTGATTCAAATAAAGGGAAACAGAGTCGATATTAAGAGTGTGGGTGAGGTAGGCAGACACATTACATGGGAGATTCAAGGTCAAACATGAAAATGATTCTTCCAAATCGAAGTCCAGGGAATTGCTGATGAGATCTAGTCCACCTGGAGCAAGTGAAAACCTGCTGGTGAGGGGCCTGATGATGACCCTTGGACAAGAACCTCTCTCCTTGAGCCTGGCGTGAACTCAGAAATCTGCCGCTGAGCCAGGACTGCTTTGCCTTGCTGTTAAGTGAAACTGGAACAGAGTTGAGCCCTGTGCCGTAGCTCACTTATCCCAAGGGTGAACACATGCATCTGTTTTAATATTCAAGTGTTTTCTTGTACACTTTGATATTTCCTTGCTGGTAACCTTTGGAGTATTTAAACAGGGTGAACCTTTTTACCTGCAAAACCGTAAAAAAGGAAGAGCTAACGAGGGGCTATGAGGTGTTATGGCAGAGGTGATGAGGTGTCTTTATTGGACCTCTGCAAAGTACTTTGCACACTGGGGATAAAACAGTTTCACCGATTTCTTGGAGAAGGTGGGAAACGGAGCTTTTCCCAGCGATTGCTCTGCTGCCTGCATACACGTAGGCAACCTGTGAGATGTGGCATGCTGGATGCCCAGGAAGGGGTCTGCGTCCCTGGCTGCAAACGAGTGGTAATCCTTCAGGCACAGGTTTCAGCCATCTTTATGCTCTAGTAATGGTAGATCAGTCTTAATAAGGAAAAGCTCTGCACCGGTTTCAGTTACCTTCTAAATGGTGTAATGACATCAACTGCTGTACTGCAGATATTGAAACTTCTCACCAGTGGGAGGGCACTGGCAAATTCTTCACAGCCAATTTTTATACATGATGAATGCATTAGCTTCTTTTCTTGCCAAGGAAAGCCTAGGATCTTGGCTTTCAGGCTCTTGAAATTTGGCTTGGCCAAATAGTGTAGCATTGAAGTCTCAACGAGCAGCACACTGCAGCCTCTGCGGTATAGCCTTGGAGTCCAGTAGCAGAGAGATTTCTCTGCTTCAAGACTGCAATATTAAAAGTGACTTTTTCTGCTCAGGTGATGTGCCTCTATTCTGCCCAGAGCATGCCCAGCACCTTCCTTGAAAAAAGATTTCTGTGAGACTTCAGCCTGCAGAACATTGTTCGTGTGTTTTGTGTGCAGAGTTTTTTGGGCCTCATTTGACAGTTTTTGCCCTAAGAAGGAAGTGATTTGAGACTATTGCAAGGCCAATAATGAAACATAATCACCATGGGAATCAGTTTGTTGGAGCTGGAGGTAAGAAGGAAATAAGGGTGTTTCACTTAACCACATTTTGGAATTTCAATGATTTGATCAACTCATGAGAAAAATTACATCATTCCAAGGTCAGATTTAAAAAAAAAATAATAAATCAGAATTTAAAGAAGTTAAAATTACAAATTAAACTGCAACTTTAAAAAAAATATGAGAAAGTTCAGTAGACTTTTTAAAAGGGTACTTTTAGTATTAGGATGATAAGTAAGAGATGCGGAAGTATGGCTAAAACTCTTGCAGCTTCTTTCAGAGCTCTGTTATCCTGTGAATACTGGATATGTTGCTGTTTTTGTAATTAAAAACTAGCTTTTGCTGGGATCAGGGCTTTCTCCTCTTCTGAATTATGCTCCTAGCCCGCTTGAATGAATAGCATGGATAAAAGCTTTACGCTAGTCCCCACAATTCTTTATGTACTATGTCATCCAGTTTTTATAAAATCATTCCATAGTTTATCATACAAATATTTTTATATGTTTTCCCTGAAGTGGGAGGGGAAAATTAGATCCCACGGTATGAAATATTTGTTGAATAAATAGCAGGTAACTGTGAACTGAAGTGGCTAAAGTCCTGCTGAGAGGGGCTTTGACCATGTGCAGAATGTTAAGCCAAGTTTGCAAGTGGTTTCTGCCATTGTTGATACTTTTTTGTCTCCTGATTTGCTTTATGACAATCTGTCAGTACTAATCTGAACTATGCATAGCATAAAAAAAAAAAAAAAACCACAAAATAAAGTAAATAGAACAACAACAAAATAAGAGAAGTAAAATAAAAAGGAAAACAAAAATACATTCAGATGAAAACAAAAAAAAAAGAACAATAACAAAACAGAAGTTGCTGTATATCTGCAATGTACACGTTGAGGGTACCAACTTAAAGTAAAACTTATGCTTATAGGCATGGTATATCAGTGTTGCACCTGTGGGTGTACTCTAGGATGGCGTAATATTTGTATGAGGCCTGCTAATAAAATCAGTTAGTGCTGATAGAGGCAACAGCAAATCAAGACTTGAGTCCCCATCACTGTCCCGAGGGCTGTGTGTGAAATGAAATATGAGTGATGGCCAGCAAATTTTCCCTGTCACACAGCTCTTCTCTAGAACTTCAGTGCATTTGGCCATGGTGAACACTCACTGGCTGTAACACTGAGATGTGCAGACAAAAATGTCGTGGAAAACTTCTCTTGTTCTTTCTCTTTGAAGTGACTGTAAACACATCTAAGATAAAAATATACTGAGAATTTATATTATGTTGTTTGAAACTAGGTATTCTATTTCCCAAAGCTAATGCAACAGTTAATTTTATGCTTTAGTTACAGTGCTTTTCCTCAGCATCAGTTGCTACTAAATAAGTCCTCATCATTTTTCAAGGGCGTAACTTGCAACAGGCAGCAATAACAATTACATATTGTTTTCAAATAAGATGCCATTTTCCTTTCTGGCTGGCTGCAATGGTTTTTTAATGTGTAACATTTGTTTAATAAAACTCACAGATGCTTCCTTGACAGTTGCAAAGGAAGAAAAAAGAGGAAAACAAAACTAAAGAAAAGGCAGAAAATATAAAGAGCAAATGAAAGATTTAGCTTCCATCACAACTATTCACATTGTGTCCAAGAAAGATTTGTATACTTTTGTTGGACCAGATATCTGCTGAGCATAGTTTGCATAGCAGGGATGTCCTATCGCTTGATTCCATGTTTTGTTGCAGCGTTGCTTTGATTCTCTGCAAATGAAGGAATACAAGGAGTATCCACGTGTTATCAGAAGACCCAAACTTCATGAAGATCACAGCATTTTGGCTTTTGTGTTTCATAAGGCAATTCAGCAGAGCAAGACAGATTTTCCTCTTGATTACTCAAGGCTCCCATATCTCCATGATCTGCCTATCTTTTCTAGTTAATAGAGCTCACTAATTTCTTCCCTTTCTTTGGAGTAAGAGGTAATGTGTTAAAATTTTCCACCGATTTACTTCTTTTTTTTTTTTTTTTTTTTTTTTTTTTTGGTAAACTGAAAGAAATCTCATCCTGCTCTCAAGTTTTCTGATCTTCAAGCAAACAAACACAAAAGGAAATTCCACTTTGATTCCAAAGCTCTTTTAGACATAACCAACAAATCTCAGCTAGTAGCTTCACAGCTATAAAAGGATGTGGGACCAAGAGCGTAGTTTTCCTCTGCTCCCCCAGCTGGCTGCAGAGCTCGTGTGAAATCTTTGTGTCCCAACTTGTGCAGCAACCTAAGTCTTTCAAATGTGTACTGTGAAACACTATGGGAAAGAAATGGAAGAGGTTTATTGTACAAAGAGGGCCAGCATGGTGAAAGCAAACATTCACAGTGAATGGAAAAGCCCACATGAACAGAAGAGGAAGGTCAGTAGCCCTGGCTGTTTCTTACTCCATGTCTCTTTTTGAGTCCTTCAGGATATCTGGAGTGTGCTGGTAAGACAGAAATTGAGAAATGAGTCTGTCAGCAAGGCCTAATGGCTGATGCCTTGAAGGAAGAGCTGGTTGACTGTGGGTGCTGTGGTCAATGTGACTGGACAAAATATAGGAGCCTCTGTATCCTGTGTTAAAAAGAGAAATGGATGTTTGTATGGGTGTCTGCAAAGCAATCCTGCTTACCTACAACAGGTGTCCTCCCCAGGCCTGGGAAGAAGCTCTCCAGGGAAGATGGCATTGTGTTTGTTGTTCCAGCACTCGCTCCACCAGGACATAGCCCTCAGATGTCCACTATTCCTCACTGTACATGGAGTTGAGTGTCTGAATGTCAGATGAAACAGGTTCAGTGGATTTTCACTCATCACAATCCTTGAATTTCAGCAGGTATCTATACAGTACAGTATTTTCTATGGTCCAAGGAATATTGCAGTGAAAATACTGTTTCTCAAACTTAGATGATGTGCTAAAGTTTGCAAGTCCAGTTCGTATCACAGCGTGACAAGGGACCATTATAATTTTTAATTAAAAACTGTATCCTTTCATAATGTCTTCAGCTCTTTCAGATGGCTGTCAGAAAGCAACACAAGTCAGGCTCCATAGGGAATGGGGCATCACATCCTGACCTTGGCACACAGACATTTTTATTTCAGTCATCACACAAACAGCACTCTGGTGCAAAAAGCAGTGGGCAGGCATTGCCTGGTAATGGATCGCAGGCTGGAGAGGCAGCAGTTCCCAGTTCACAGAGCTGCCGTGCTTTCCCAGATCGGCCTGTAACTTGTGATAATGTTGTGCTCAAAATCTCCCCTGGAAAAGGGATTCCCCAGACAACTGCAGATCAGGAGATAGATACTTTCTCATTACCCACCAGAAACTATGAGCAAACTCGCTGGGAAAAATTCAAAGTAAACCCAGAAACGCATCTAGTTTGTTTGTATGCCACAGCAAGTCCATGTATTTTTCTTTTCATCCAGAAAGAAAGTGATAAATGTTTTGCTTTTGTGTCTCATTTCCTGTCAGTACCTATTAGAGCTAGATATTAGAAATAACTGTAAAACAAGAGGAGACTGCATTTATTTTTTTTTTAAAGCAGGATTTCAAAGAAGAGATATCTCGTAATAATCATGTTCTAACTTGCAGAAATGTCAACATCATGTCCTTGTAAGTCTGAAGGATTGTTACGGGATTGTTTTCTGGGGATGAGACAGAAAAATATCAGCCAGATTCACTAGTGTCCCCTGATGGCTTAATGTTATTTTAAGCTGTAAAATTCCCATTAGTTTAAATGGAAATATGCACAGCTTTTAAAACAGGACAGCTGTATGTTCCATGTACATTTTGATGTACAGTGTACTTGCATCATTGCAAACGTCTGAGCAAAAATTCATGGCCATGCTCTGTCCCTGCACTTCTACAGCCAGCCCGTGCTGTTCCCCAGGCATGTCTTTCCTGAAGCTCTGCCTGAAGCAACTGTGATTCTTCATATCCTGGGACTCCATCACTCACTTCCCTTAGGAGGTTGTGCCACAGTTTAGTACATATTGCTAAGATATTATTTTACTTCCAGCGCTCATCCAAAATTTTATTTACATTAATTTAATTCTGTTCTTTTCAAATCATTTTCTGTTTTTCTTCATTGGTGTTTTGTGAAGGTGTTCTTTTCTTATTCCAGATAAGGTCAAACCTTTACTTGCAACTAGAACACAGTATTATTCCTTAGCTGGAGGGAGCTCATCTGAAACAGGTATAGGTAATTACGGGCTGCACTTAGGGGTCTGCTAAAACTGTCTGCTTGATTAACTATCCCTGCTGGGCTGAAAATTGCTGTTAGGCATGAAAGCATCCAGTGCCATGCAGAGACACGGCCCCCCAGCAGCTTTCAGGGCTGCCAGTCCCCTTGTACCCCAGCAGAGACTTGGCGAAATGTGGCTATTCAAAGTTACTAAAAGAGGAAGGAATGGGTTGTATTCTGGTTTCATATTGGCTGGAACCAAGAGCTCTTCTAACAAGCCTAGGAAATTAGGTGGGTTTCTGCAGCCAAAGTAACATGCAGCTCAGTCAGACCAGGGTATGCTGCTTGCTTTTACCTATTTAATTACTTTCCCACCAGTGATGCTCAAAAATCAGTCAGTGACAGAGGACTCCAGAAGCCCTTCCCAGCTGTTTTGGGCTGCATCCCCCAAAGCTTGCCTCTCATAATACAGTTTTAGCCTTAGGCACTTTAAAGTTAATAGACTTATTTGAGCAAATGGCTTATTTGAAATCTACGCTGGAAAAAAATTGAGCGTAAATGTGCTCGTGCCAAGCTATAAACACATTTATACAGTGCAGTAATTTGGTGCTGCTGCCTTTTCTTGCAGCAACCAGGCCAATTACACTGCATGTGTAGGACAAGAGGGTGGAAGTGGTTCAGCTGATTGTGGATCCAGTAGCAGGGATTGCAGCCATATCACCCCACTGGTTCTCATTTTGGTATTCCCTGTGTGGCCAAATTTTGGCCAACTTGCTCTAAGCTTTCCGTGTATTGACTGCCAGAAGAGAATAAAGATATTTTGGAAATTATCTGAAAAAAGTGATGGAAGTGTAGGAAAGGGTCCAAGGCAGATGATAGGTGATTGTTTCACTGTCTGACAAACTTGAGTATACGTTTTTTTTCTTGGAAGATCTGTTCAAGTATGCGCTAGGCTGGGAACGCCAAGGAGTTTTCCTTTAGTCAGTATACAGCAGCTGCTTAAGTTTAAGCTTGTGTGTGATCAGTCGCATCTATTGAAATGTTTGTGGGTTGGCTGTCATTCTTTGGACCCCAGATCCCATTCTCTCTGAGCAAAAGGAGCATAGAGAAAAAGATAAAAATCTCGTGGATGAGCTGAGGACTGGAAAGTGATGCCTCTCTGGCTGCCTCTGTAGGATGTGTCATCTCTGTTATTGCCCTCAACATGGTATGGCATGGCACTCAATCTTTCATCTGGAGAACTCTTATTTTCTCAGTATTTTGCCTGCTTCTCCTAGTACGTAAAGTAGCCCCACTCTCTTTTATAGCTAGGATCTCTCATCAGCTTAATTTGTCTGACGTTTTGAAGACATTTAGAAAAGCACCTCAGAAACTTCTCTATCTGCCTGTTTCCAAGTATGGAATTGTTATTCCAATGTCTGTTACATTAAGTTTGTGTTGTCCTCACTACCTACAGGGTATGGAAGTTTTCATTCTTTGCAAATCCATTCTAATGGCCAAATTTCTTGGTTGGTCTGGCAGTATATTTCTTTGCTAATACGCCTGCTTTTTAAAGCTGCCAAAGACTTCATACAGTACCAGTCTGGTGTAGCTTCAAATTTGTTTTTCTCGAACTCACATTTAGCCTTTGTAGAACACACACTGCATAGACACTTACAGTAAGTAACTTTACAATTACTAGTGTTTATTCTTTCATTCCTTCACCATTTCCCATTTTTCTGTACTTTCTGCAAATACACAGAGTAAAATATCAGACTAATTATTGTCTTCGTATGAAACAGCTCAGACTAGCATAGCCTCCTTAATCTCCCCTCCTGTAGTATATAGAAGAATGGCCTTCATAGGTGATACAAAATCCTCAGTGGGGCTATAAGGTGCAAAACATTTCAAATAAGCCTCACAAACTTATTTGTGACACGTGATGTGGCATTATGTGTATGTAAAGTATTGGGGGTGCATTTCACCATCAGTTCCACAACAGGTTAACTACTTTTGCTTCCTGTTTGCTTTGCTACAATTTAACAAATTGAAGTTATTAGTTTCCTGACAGTTTGCAGTCCATAGAGATTTGAGAAAAAATAATTTACAGTATGTACGTTTATTTACTTCCACCATAACTTCTACATCTGCTTTACTGACACTAATTAATTAAGCCTAATTTAATTAATTCTGCTCTCTGGGGAAGGTGCTGTTGATTTTTGTAGCTTACGATCAAGGCAGAGCTGAGGAACACAGGGCTCCTAGCAGTACCTTACATGAAGTCCTTCAACTCTGTACCTGTGTGTGTAGACCAGATTGGGCCATGAAACTGGAGCACACTGGACCTGGTCTCTCAGTTTTCCTGAATTCCTGAGATCTAGAAACTGCCAAAATAACTTCTAGTGGAGAAGTTAACATTCCACATGCTGAGCTAAATAAACCCCAAACCCAGAAATACACATGCAGGTACGGTGTTTCCCTTCAGCACCCTCAGTGAGACTCCCTCCTCTATCTATTTGATCATATAAAGTTATTTAACCTTGCTTGGGTAAAACACAGCTGCAGTGGGACAGATCTTCTGTTGTTCTGGATCAGAGTGACACGGCCCCCAGGCCTGCCTTGCATGTCACTCCTGTGTGCAGCTGCATGCTGTGTTCTACATAGATGGGCAATAAAGCATGCAAATGCTCCTATAATTTACCCCAGAGTTGCTGAGCTGTTTACACAGGCAACTTTCCATCTATCCCTCACGCTCCATATCCTACAGAGGTGTTTTCTCTTGTTCCCAAAATATTATTGCTCATCAATTAAATTTTAGTAAAACAGCTATATCTTTGAGAACTGGAGGTTCTTAATCTCCTAATAGGCTCTCTGTGGTTAGGGAAGAAACAAAAATCTAATATTTCCCATGCTGCAATATTGCCTGCTAATTTCTTGTCGATGTGATATGTTTGTCAATGCTACTCTATTCTCTGATTTGAGTTTGGACATGAAATCTTAGTAAGCAATCATTTTACAAGCAAAAACTTTACCTTTCCCCTTGAATGCTATTTCCAGGAGCACTTCCTTTAATGAGAAGCCCTTCTGTAATTGCACAGCTCGTGAGTCCTGCTCCCAGCCTGGCATTGCTGACTGCTGCACCATTACACCGGGCACGAATGCAGTTCTCCTGATTGTTTCCTGTGGCAGGATGTTGCATGCATTTAGCATATCCCTGGCAACAGGGAGGCTGCCTTATGGCCACTTCAGAAGAAAGAAATAAAGTGAATCAGAATAAGCCATAGTCCCTGCAAAAAGGAGGAAGAAGAAAAGAAAGAAAGAAAGGAACAGCCGCGGAGTGGGGTCTGGGAACATCAGGCACTGGTGTGACCACAACAAGGCAATGAACTGAAATCCAAAAGAGTGCTTGTCTACTTTCCAGCTGCACCAATAGCCATTTCTCTGCTAATTACTGTCCCTTTTGTGGAGGCGGTGCCATTAGCAGGATCATGGCAGTGATGCCACTGTACTCATGGCAGTCTCCAGGTGTGCGTGAGGCAAAGTTTATGCAGTGAGTGTGGTTGGGGACATGCTGCGGGATCAGCCACCAGACGGGTTTCAGGAATGAGTCTAAATGCCTGGGTTTACTTTGTGTTGCTTGCAAACATCTTAACTCTTGAATTTGGCAAAAAAATATCGTACTGCTTGTAGCTCTCTATGAGGCTCCCTGTAAAAATCCTGCCAGTGGCTTATGAGGAGCAGCTCGGTTGTTTTCCTAGCTCTGACATCTCTCCTGCTCCTGCTGTTCAGTCAGATGGAGAGTTTCTCTGAACAAAGCCTGGTGCAGGACTGTGTGAATTCCCCTCCAGCCCTTCAGGCTGCAGATATTTATCTCACTTTCTGCTGTTGGCAGATCTGTCTTTGAAGGGCATAACCAGAGGCTTGTTTAAAGCACAACAAAACACCTCTCACCATGCTCTGTCACTCCATCCTGCCTGCAGAGCAAGCTATCAGCAAACACTTGTAGCACTTTATTGCAGGTGATTACAAGAAACAAGAAATACTTGGTTTCTTTGAATGTATTCTGTCTTGGTCCTTACCCAGGATGCCACTTCCCCTTGGAAATGTTTTTCACCGCTGTTATCCGAAGCCAGCAGATTATAACAAAAAGGGCTGATTATGTAAAAACAAAGTGACATTGGGCTGTCAAAGCAAAATCTCCTCGCCACAAATCACAGCCTGGGCCCTGTGCCCGCAGCTGGCTGGCGGAGCAGCAGGAATGCCTTTGTGGGGCCGGCGGAGGGACTCGTGCTGCCCAGCAGCACATCCCAGCGGGAACGCAGTTCCCACCCCACTTGTCCCTGGGCTGGGTGCTAGGGCAGGTCAGCACCTTCACACTACCTTCACATGGCTTTTGTACATCACTCGCCTCTCAATCTGAAAAGACATGGGAAATAGATGAGGAGTACGGGTAGAATATCTACAGCATTAATGTAAACAATCTGGAGCAAAGCACTGCCCTTCAAAACATGTCTGATTTGTAATAGAAGCCATATTCCTCTGCAGTGCTGAATAAACTGCAACACAGCAAAAACCGTAACGTTTTGCAAAGAGTTTGGATTTTGTACATTGGCTCTGTCTCATAGATCATGTTTATATATACATATATATAAGAACATGATTAAATGGATTCTTTTTTTTTACATGATCATAAGCATGCTGCCAATAGCCACAAACTTCATTTTACACTGTGTCAAAGGTAACTGTCTTCAGTCCTCTGCTTTATATCCCAGTTTAGGGCTGACACTTCCACTGACAATTTCAATAGAAATTATTGTTTTAAAAAATGCCATAGAACAAGGGCAGGATTCAACTCACCTAACATTAACTTGGGCACTTGGCCTAAGCTGCTTATTTCGCCTTTCTCTAGTGAATGGAAAGTAAAATATTTCTCCCCTGTGCAAAAGTTCCCTTCATATCATGGGGATCACTGTAGAGGTACCTGTTTTTCTGCTTATTCCATTGGAGGGAAGTAGCTAATCCTTTATTCTTAATCAGCTGAAGATGGTTCATTATGATCTTAAATTACTATAACATCTTAATCTGATGTTTTAATGAGTAATTTGCTTAAAATCCTTCCCCCAACATAGTATAAAACCCTTTAAAAATGTGTAGAACTGTTCCCTATTGCAGGATAAGGTTTTAATTTTAATTTTGACATCATCAGTAACAAAAACTACAATTTCAGAAAGGCTGCTATTATTGTCAGCATAAAGTCAGCAGTCAGTGTTGGATTTAGGAGTTTGGTTTTAAGTAGAGGTTATTTCTAGAATGAAGAAGTGGCTTTTGTAAATTAGGAACACGCCCAAACTACAAATCAGAGATTTGAACTTCCAAAAAGCTCCTCCTTGGCATGCAGTCATCTGACTTCTTTTTCCCTACTCCATTTTTTTCAGAACTGGCAATTTCTATACTAGCTGTGCTAGTTAAGGCCAATCCTATTGGTAGGAAAACTGTGTTAAGGAAAATAAAATGACTTTCACATCAGAGGAGCCCTGCTATGAAAGGGATCTGGAGAGATCATCGCCCTGGGATAAAGTAAATGACATGAAAAGAGCTGGGAAATGCGATTTAAAGCCAAGATACTCATACTCTTGGGCAAGATGGGAGCTTTGGAAGGTCGCTGGTCATAGAAAACTGAGTTCATGGTAAAAGTGTTAATTTTTAATTTTTATTAATTTTTATTATAAAAGAAAAAGATATCTCTTAAAAATGGGAAGTGAATGAGTTTAGCTAAACTGCATAATAAAAACTAGAATTCCCTCCTGGAAAATTCTAAGGAAAGCAAAAAAAAATTCCAAAATTATTTTGGCGCTGCTTTGTAAGCATTCACTGCAGAGGGTGGGCTCAATGTACCTGCACTACTACTGAGAAGGACTTTGTTACTGTAAAGGGCTTCTCCTGACCTCTCAGCTGTCTGTTTGTGGTTTCCAGCTGGAAGGCGGTGCATGGCTGCACGAGAGCTTAGAGCGGCCTGGGCAGAAGCAAGCAAGTTCATCCAACCCACTTACACTGATAAGTTTCCTGTCTGGTGGGGCTCCAGGAGCACTTCTGTGGGCATCCACGTCCTGCAGACCACTCACATGGACATGATTTCTCTTCTGTTGGCAAGTTTCATCTGCTTCTCTTTTTCAGAAAGTATCAGACAACTGCTCTGAGATGTTGGAGACCCCATGCTGTGGTTCTGTCTGGACTGCTTACTCTTGTAAATTGTTGTGAATTATGCAATCAGAAACCCACGTCTTCTGCAGTTAGGCAATTAAGTTTATATTTATGTCTCATAATTGCAAACTGAGAAAAATGGGTTTGTTTTACAGTGGAATGGAAATTGTCAGTATCTTAAAACCTTTTCTGAATCCCAGTTTTTTTTCTGAAGCTTCATTGTCTTCAAAAAGCACTTGTTCTTTGTAATTATGATAAGTGCAAACTGTTTTTCTAAGCAAATGTCATGTAAGATTGAGGTTTGTGCTCTTTAATTGCCTGTTAGTAAAGAAAGGGCACTAGGACATCTGATAGAGAAAACAAACCAGATTATGTTCTTACACCCTGTGATTTACCAGGGCCAGAAGGAAATAATGGCCTGGGGGCTTAAGCTAAAGAAGAAAATGAAAAGCATGTAGAACTCATGGCAGATGCTCCATGTTATGGTGAGTAAGCAGCATGCCGAAGGATGCTGCCATCCAGGCAGATCTGAGGCCATAAATGCATTATTGCATTGCAAAACCACTGCCAAGTGTGAGCTTGAAAAAAAAAGTCCCACCCAGTAGCTTGTAGGCCTGGAAATACCTGTTTTTCTGTGACCCCTGAAATTAAGTCCGACTGGTGACATGGAAAAAGTAACAGCAGATCTAAAGCCTCACATTCTTTGTTCCCAGAGTTGTTTGCTGAATGCAGTAAATACTGGGTTGATCCAAGTAGGTAGCCCTTCCCAATAGCGTGTGTCTGCTTTCCATGCCCAGTTTCCAATAAAAAAAGATGATCTTTTCACTTCCAGCTTTCCCTAGCTCCTGCAAAACTCATAGATCACTGTCACCTTGTTCCTGGCCAACACCAACCAATTTCCATTTTTCAAACTGAGATACAGCAGAGTCACTCAGTGAACGTACCTGCCTTTCACCAGCCTGGTTACATGCTCCTTGTAAACAGGTGGCATTGTGTGCATCCTCCTCAGAGCCTCGTATTACACACAGACATTAAAGAGAAGCGTGATGCTTGCTGTATATTTTCCCTACTTTGTCATCTATGGTATGACACATTTACTAAAGCTGCTCCTTTGTCTATTTTAATTATGAGTTGTGGGATTAAATTTGTTTGGAATCTTTTCAGGAGCTTGGATGCACTTTCACTAAAACTGATGGATGCTCACATCTCCCACTTTGCTGTGGAAGCTTCGGCTGTAAATCACAAATGTGGTAGGTCTCCTAAAATGGGGAGAGAGGATGTGCACTATAGTAAAACTGCTCCTATTTATTTCAACTTTTTTGTCACTGCCTTTTTTTCTATTAAGAAAAATCAATATTCTGTTATCCTTGTTCAGCGCTAGATCTCACACCAAATCATTTCTCTAAAACAATTTGCCATTTATGATCTGGCATGACCGTTGCCTAAGTAACCCCCAGCCCTGTTCCTCCCCCTCCACATGCAGCCCTTCTCATGATGGATCCCATATGGGATGCCGCTGGCAGAGCAAGGCTTAACACTGCTGGCCGCTGAATGGGCCTTTGCAGCGCTGCCAGCCTGCCCCGTGGTCAGCCGACCTGGGAGCTGCAAACGATAGGGGATTGAATTGTTTTGCCCATACAAAGCCCTTATCAGTGATGTGTATCTTAGCTGTTACAACTCACAGTTGCAACTGTAGCTCTAGTTACATAATTAAGTGTTGTAACTTAACTGTCCTACCACATACCGAATTTCCTAAACTCTTCCTTTTTAATGTTTTCCNGTAAATAGAACAACAACAAAATAAGAGAAGTAAAATAAAAAGGAAAACAAAAATACATTCAGATGAAAACAAAAAAAAAAAGAACAATAACAAAACAGAAGTTGCTGTATATCTGCAATGTACACGTTGAGGGTACCAACTTAAAGTAAAACTTATGCTTATAGGCATGGTATATCAGTGTTGCACCTGTGGGTGTACTCTAGGATGGCGTAATATTTGTATGAGGCCTGCTAATAAAATCAGTTAGTGCTGATAGAGGCAACAGCAAATCAAGACTTGAGTCCCCATCACTGTCCCGAGGGCTGTGTGTGAAATGAAATATGAGTGATGGCCAGCAAATTTTCCCTGTCACACAGCTCTTCTCTAGAACTTCAGTGCATTTGGCCATGGTGAACACTCACTGGCTGTAACACTGAGATGTGCAGACAAAAATGTCGTGGAAAACTTCTCTTGTTCTTTCTCTTTGAAGTGACTGTAAACACATCTAAGATAAAAATATACTGAGAATTTATATTATGTTGTTTGAAACTAGGTATTCTATTTCCCAAAGCTAATGCAACAGTTAATTTTATGCTTTAGTTACAGTGCTTTTCCTCAGCATCAGTTGCTACTAAATAAGTCCTCATCATTTTTCAAGGGCGTAACTTGCAACAGGCAGCAATAACAATTACATATTGTTTTCAAATAAGATGCCATTTTCCTTTCTGGCTGGCTGCAATGGTTTTTTAATGTGTAACATTTGTTTAATAAAACTCACAGATGCTTCCTTGACAGTTGCAAAGGAAGAAAAAAGAGGAAAACAAAACTAAAGAAAAGGCAGAAAATATAAAGAGCAAATGAAAGATTTAGCTTCCATCACAACTATTCACATTGTGTCCAAGAAAGATTTGTATACTTTTGTTGGACCAGATATCTGCTGAGCATAGTTTGCATAGCAGGGATGTCCTATCGCTTGATTCCATGTTTTGTTGCAGCGTTGCTTTGATTCTCTGCAAATGAAGGAATACAAGGAGTATCCACGTGTTATCAGAAGACCCAAACTTCATGAAGATCACAGCATTTTGGCTTTTGTGTTTCATAAGGCAATTCAGCAGAGCAAGACAGATTTTCCTCTTGATTACTCAAGGCTCCCATATCTCCATGATCTGCCTATCTTTTCTAGTTAATAGAGCTCACTAATTTCTTCCCTTTCTTTGGAGTAAGAGGTAATGTGTTAAAATTTTCCACCGATTTACTTCTTTTTTTTTTTTTTTTTTTTTTTTTT
>JACDJE010000286.1:0-279464 GCA_016647715.1 Pavo muticus | reverse complement strand
AAAAAAAAAAAAAAAAACCACCAAAAAACAAAAAACAAACATCAGTGGAAGAAAACCAAAGAAATGACTGAAGATTTGACTGGGAAGCAGGCAGAATTTAGGTAGAATGTCTCTCTGGTTTTATACTGGAACCATAACAAGGTTTTCTCAATGTTTTTACCGTGGAATAGCTTTGAAGAAAGCAATATGAAGTAAAACAGGAAGAAAGTGGAAGCTCAGACTCTGTTGTGTGCAAAGGTATGCATACTACACAGGGCTCCAGGAGGGATGTTTTCCCTTGAGGAATTTCCAATACATCTGTTGTTGGCAAAGCTGAAAGAAACAGGAAAGCTCAGACTACAGTTTTGACTAGCATTTGTCCCAACACAAACTATTTCTAAGCAGTTGCATGGTATTTGACTGTGAAATGAGCTGAGCTGCTGATATTCTTATAAATTCAGAAAAATGTGAAATCCACAAACCCAAAGAAAGTACTGCTCAGTTTATACTGTTGCTGACTTTAATATGTCAGCATAGATCAGCACAAAGGATAATACTGATAGCACCTTTATTGTAATTGAGAGGAGTTTTTTGCTTCACGTTCTGAAATTACTTTTTGCAGAATTGAGACACGGTTTGGTAGGTGGCAGTCAGCTGCAGTTAGATTATACTACACTGATTACTTAATCTTCTTGATACCTTTTTGTCTAAGGACAGAAATTTATGGGGGGAAAACCAACAGTTTTTGAGATGGTCTGAAGAATTTTTACTGAACTGTATTAGAGAAGAGAAGAAGCTCTATGGACTTCTCTGGAATTACAGTGACTTGACAACAGTTTAAGTCCAGACAAAATATAGTGCACAGTGTTTCAACTCTTGAAATTAGACAGTAACTGCAGAATTCCATTTAACAGGGAAGCTGCAACATTCTGTCTTTCGACGCATACATAAATCAAACTTTTCATGCCATGTTCATCCTGCCTTGTTGTGGCTCTTGGCTAATCCCAAGGTGAGCATCTACAAGCCCCAGATCCCATCTCTCTGTGTTACAAACTAGACCTAGCAGAAAGCAGCTCAGCACAGCCGAATTGTGCTTCCACAGACATTTATCTCTCTCACTAACAATACAAAGAAATCCTAACTCAACCAGTTACATGTATGCAGCTGGATAGGATGTCTGCAGAGCTCAGTAGGTGCAGGATGTAGTGTAGTGCAGTGGGTAGACCCTTGAGGCAGAGACCTGCTAAGCCCAGGAAGGTGAAGAGCAGCACAACATAGCACCATGCAGATGTTACTTCTGTAGAGACTCCACTTCCATGTCCATGTCCATGATGCAGAGATCCAGACCAGACTATTCCACCTCTAGTATGGCTGAGTCAACCTGTTGAAAAGAAAATATGCATGAATTTGCTTCTTGCAGTCTCTTGCTAATAGGAAACAATTTGTGATGTCTCTGGCTCTAGAGAAGTGCCAGGCACAATTAGTATTGTTCAACAGAGCATCTGGCTTGCTTCTGATGAACGAGAAAGGTCAGAGACTAGAAATCGATGTTGCAAGCTAATTGCTGAAATTATTTGTCTGGCTTGTGTTAGATGCTTGGCTCCTGCTATACAAGTTAGAAGTGCAGAGTGCCCTCAGTGCAATATTTTAAATGCTTATAGTACAAGAAACTATTCACTGATCATCTCATTAGAGGCTTAGCTATTTACATCTGGACAGGTTTTCATCTTTGATCTCGTAAGAAAAATGAATGGAGGTTTAGGACATGTTTATTTGCTTTTGTAAAGATCTGGATCCAAGCAAAACACACTTATATACAAGAAATAACAGTGAGAGATTCTAAATGTATAAAATGCCTTTGACCATCTCAAGATACCAAAATAGAGATTTCCATTCCATTCAAGAATTCAAGAATGCTGACTCCTGGTTTCCATTTGACTCCCATTATGAACCTAATCTCTATGCTACTAAGCTAAACAATATACTTCTACCTGTGGACACATGAGTTAGCTATATGCTCATTGTTTGGGTTTTTTGTTTTTTTTTACCCTTTTAGTCTTTCAAAAAACTACAAGCAGCGTCGCCTCAACATTTCATGAGCAGAGAAATGTCAGCTCTTGTCTATTGGTGAGCAAGAGAAGAATGCCCAGAAAACTAGTCAATCTGTTCAGCTGTTCACCCAGATCAGTGGATGGTCATATAATCCAGAGGCAGGGCCTCACTGATACCATCTGTTGGTTACCAAATAAATGGCCCTTCTTTGTCTTTCACTCTTCACTCCTCGAGTGGCATTTTGGGAGATGAATCATAGAATTGTTAGAGTTGGAAAGGACCTCTGGAGGCCATCTAGTCCAACTCCCCGGCAGTGAAGAGGAACACCACAGCTAGATCAAGTTGCCCAGGGCCTTATGCAGCCTCGTCTTCAAAGTTTCCAGGGACAGGGCATCAACCACATCACTAGGTAACCTGTTCCAGTGCCTCACCACCTTCACTGTGAAAGGTTTTTTTCCTTGTATCTAACCATATCAGTTACAATTAAATGATTGACAAAGTCCTACCACTCTTCCTGGCCTCTTATGTTGGGAGGACTTCTCTGTAAGATCTCTGGCAAAGGATTTTGCAAGTAGATAATGATGGAGAAATATGATGGTGATAGAGCTGAACAAAAGGAAGTTTTCTCACTCAAACCATTGGTAATAGCATCAGAACTGAGATGTCTTCTGAACTGAAAACTCCTTTACTAAGCCAGGAAACAAAAATTAAACCTTTTGATAGGGGCTTTAGGAAGGGAATTCAGAATACAACAGAGTATTAAGGAGTCTGCCTGAGTAGGATTCAGAGCTCTGGAAATGCAGTGTCCAAATACTGCTAAACTATAGGGAAATTTAGAAGATAGGGAAGGAAAAACAATTCTCAGAAGGAATGCATGCCTACAGGAAATTCACAGCATCAGCTGGCAACAAAATCAAGGGACAATTGCCAAAGGAACTGAGCGAAGTAGATGATTTTATTTATTCTGAATTGTTTCCCTGAAGTTAATGATATCTTTGCTTTGCCATTAATGAAGACCTCTTTGTTCAAAGTGTTTTCATGCTTGCAAGCCATGAACTCCTTCCTGAAGGTGCTTGGAAAACATTGTGGGTTGGAAGTGAGACAATGCTGTATACTAGTTTTGATGGAGGAGACAGGGCCTCGTCGCTAGCAGGAGCTCTAGCTGGATATCCAGCAGTTATATGTGATGGCAACATCCCAACTAGATGGAGCAGAAAACAGTCAAAAGAAAGTAAATTACTGGATTCATATGGAAGGGCTGAATTTCTGAGCTCATCAGCTTCTTCACTTGAATTTTCTCAGCACTTAATCTTAAATGAAGCCTCACTGCTTTTGTTAGAAACAACATTCAGTTCTTGCCATACTCTCATCGGTGGTCATTGCTATTCTGAGATCATTAGGAAGAAGTGCAAGCATGGTAAGGAATGTAAAAGAGCTTTGTGGGGAAAAGATGCTGCTGAATAAATCAATACTGGGATGAATACAATTCTGAGACAGAATATTATTCAGCAGAATGGTTTATCACCAAAAAGTGGCATGCTGCATTTGAACTAAGATTTTCTAAAGAAAAGTGCATCTGCAGACAGCTGACTGATGAGTTCACATTATAAAAGCCTGTTCAGGAGTTCATCCACTGAAAGGGCATTTATGGGCTTTACTTTCTCACGGTCCTCCTCTGGAAAGAGTTACTTTGCTTGTAGGAGTTGCACAGCCCATGCATATCCTCCCATTGTTTCAAGTTAAGAGAACATCAGCTGTTTTTTCTATTGTGAACAGGGGCAACGACAGAGGGCTAATTGGTTCTGTTTGGTTAAATGTCTGTTTTATGAGGCCAGACTATTGCATGCATCCATCCTGGACAATGGGACAACAGTCTGAATCTGTGATCTCAGTTAGACAATGAGCATTTAGGTCTCTTCTGGGGGATTTAGTAAAAAAAAAAATAAAAAAAAATCCTTGTTTCTTTTTCCACACAATAAAAAAAAAAAAAAAAAGAAAAAAGATAATTAGGTAATTCGTAGTGGATAATAGTAATCCATAGTTTGGAAGGAATTTCTGTCTGACAAAAACTCGTTCATGTCTATAGTACAAACTGAGTTTACTAGAAGCTTGCTATCAGTCTGAGGATGAAAGCTTACAACAGAAATTTTTAGGGGTGAGGTATTTGTTAATTTATCAGTGTTAGATACAGGCAAGGATACATAAAGGCCATTGCTAGCAAATCAAAATTGCAGTCTTGCTAAAGCAAATTCATATATCTCTACCACTTCATGACATCGTTGTGTCCAAACACCTTGCTATTTTTATGAAGAAAATTAAAGTTGCCCAGTGGTTGTTATAGTCTGTACAAAAACCTCTTCAGAGTAATACTACCCATGAAAAATAGTTGAGTGGAAGGTGGCTCGCGTCATCTCTGAGCACTGTATCTGAGGTGGATGATTCTGAGGATTAAGTCTTGCTCTTAATGAAGAGCCTCAGAAAGAATAACACAACTTTTTCAGAACAGTGAAAACAGAGGATACTTTACCAGTATGCTGCCATGAGACAATGTTATTGGTTAATAGAAATTTTTGTTTAGCTTGGAAGGGAGGAGATAGCAATCTACACAGCTGGGTGTTTGAAGACAGTGGTTTTTCATTTTTGCAGATGTAGGTCACTGGAAGAATATGTGCTTTTTTGTTTGGTTTTGTTTTGCAGGGGTAAAATTTAAAAAACTTGGAAAAAATGTTAGAAAACAAAGGACAGGGTTGGAGGATTATTTTACGTAGCACGTTTCGTAAAGGCCCTTTTGTGGGAAGGAACTTAGTGGTGCATCATGGCTCATTATGCAACGGTCCTCTAATATATCCTGTTTTTTTTTTCCTCCTGTGCAGTATACAAATCTGCTCATTTATTCACCAGAGACTTCTCAATATTTGTTGAAACGACTGCTTTGGAGATTCCCAGAATATATTAAAGAATATTAAAGAGGAAACAAGAATCAGCATTTCAAAAGTGTGTGAATAGGATTTTATTAGGCATTCTAAATGCAATGGAAATGGAAGTGTTAGGTGAAGCCTAAATCACAGGAAAAGCCTACCACAAGAATCTAAAAATGGTGCTTGCAGCTAGTCATAATAACAAGTTATTGATGGGGATCTTTGACTGTCTTAAAGAATTTATCCATACAACCACTGCATCACATAACAATTTAAACAGTGGCTCACTCCAGACACTGCTATTTGAAAAAAAAAAAAAAAAAAGAAAGTGCATCAAACTGCTATGGATCACATCAATGTGGTAAAAGAGAACTTTATCCATCAGAAGAGGGGGTGGCTCAGCAAAGGAAGAACAGTGATGCTTACTGGATTTATGTCCAGCTACCTAAAAGGCACCAGAGAGATGAGGGAAGGCAGCCATCCCAGCAATTGGGTGATGTATATAAAAAGACAGAATGCAGTTACAAGCCTGGAGGCCTTCTGTGTAATTGCACAAGTAGCAGAATATGAAAAAGATCCTAAAAAGAATGCCACAGAATCCACAGAAGATTGCTACATCTCACTTTCCATTTGGGAAAGGCAGAGACTGCAAAAAAACAGAACTTCTTAGTGGAAGATGAATAGATAATGCTTATTTGTTTTTGCAGGTTATAGCCTCTAACATTACTCATCTGGTCCGATGTAGTTAGGCTCCAGGTAGTCTAAATTGCACATTTTCCATAAAACTATGTCATGCTACCACTTTAGACCATAGCAGAATTTGAAGTTTTGCCCATTTACAGACCATGTTGACAGAATTAGTGCAATATTTAGAGATGTATTGGAAAAAATATTTTTTCCCAGTGTTGCAGAATTTTCAAGCAGAAATGGTATTGCTTAGCAAATGTCACATTAACCACTGGCACACTCTAATAGGTTCCTCACTGGAAGTCAACCTAATTAGGTCTGGATGTCTAATTTGAAAAATGGTTCCCATGGGTGGCTTACAGATGGCTGATGGCTTTGACCCAACTTCATTCATTACATATATGTGAAAGCTAGTGTAAATAAACTATTCCAAATAGAGATGGCATGCCTTGTTGATGACTGTCCTGGTCTTGATGAACTTCAAGTCACGTAGCCTTGAACCAGCAGCTGACAAATTCAGCAAGGCTAGTTTCAATTTAGCTTTTAGCTGTCATACTATCCCCACAGAGTAGGAATCACCATGATTTGCGTAGAACTTGCATCAAAAATTTGCTGCATGTCTTGGGGTGTGCTCTGGACTAAGTGACTTTTAGTCCCTTCACAGGTAGTTTAAATCTCAGGGTACCCCATCTAGCTGCAGTCACATTGGGTAATCCACATCTAACCATTACCCGCTTGTGATATTAGCATAACCACAGGAGAACTGTGAGGCTCCTTCTGAAGAAAATCGTGATCTGATTATTCCTATGAGTGGTTCCAATAACTTTTTAGAATGTTTGATTTAGCCATGGGAGTAACAGGAGGTAGTTTTCTCGAATTTCTCCTATTCTCAGCTTGTTTTTTATTTGAATTTCAAATCTTTCCTGTTTCAAATCAAAATATCTGGACTAATAAAGATAATTAGGAAAAAAATGTTTTTATCTAACTTCTTGTGGTGAAAGTTAATATTTTCAGAAAACAATATGAATTTTACAAATGAAGTTGAAATGGAAAAATTTGAGCACAACTCTTCTTTGTGTCTACTTGTTGCCAATGGAGTCAACTCAGTAATAACTAGAAGGGGGAAAATTAAATCCAGCAGAAAAAACAGATGTGCCTTTTGTCCTGTATTATGCCTGTGGCTTAATACACAGCTACATTGTGCACTTAACCAAAAAGCAATGAAAGCATTGCAAGAAGTGCCACAAATTAGTCAGCATTACCCCCTGAAGATCAGCTTTGTTACTGGAATCTTTCTGGTGAAAATACTTTTTATTTCTCATATTCAGCTTTGTTACCAGTGGTCCACATCCAGAAGTTCTCAGTTTGCTGGTATTGAAGTAATAGCTACCAAAGGGTCTAGGCTGAGGTCATGAGCAAGATCACAGTCAAGACCTGACCTTTCAGAAGTGCATATGCACCACATAGAAGATAAACTCAGAGGGCGTTGGCACAGCAGTAGCAACTCAGACACTTTGTCTTAACCATGGATTTTAAAGTTAAGAATTGTCTAGCCTGGAAAAAGCATGAAGTCATAAGGTGAAAACAGGAAAAATGGTTGCAGTGCAAAGAAAACAGCAGTGAATTATGTACATATCCTGCAACATTTTACTATGAAAAATCTTGACACTGCAAAATATTATGCATTCTTGAGACACCTTTGTTTCTCCTGTCTCTCCAAGATCTCAGAACTTGGTCACTTTTGACTTTTGGAAGTTGAAAGGCAGTCCCCTTCCTGCATTAATGCAGGAAGGTAATGCATTAAAACTGCTACAAGATTGCTCTGCATGGGAATTCCAGCTAAAGTGTCAGAAAAGTGGGTTATAAGACTGATACTGGTCTCAGTACGTTGATCTTGTTCTCATCTTCCCTTTTTCTATTTGCTTTAGACCAGACTTAAACTGAAATTCCTTGTTCAAATTTTCCTGTTGACATTTGGACGTAGTTGTTGCATTGAAATGTTATTAACTAAAGAATAATTCAGTCATTAAACAGTCAGGAATGATAAATTAGCAAATACGTTCCAAGATTTTCTATTGCTTAGGTTTTGATATTTAACTTACTGCATATGTTTTGAGGAAGTAGCCTGCAATACCTAAGTCATATTTTTACCAATATGTTTGTGGAAAATGGTTGAGTAGGACTGGAAGAAAGTGGTAAGTTTGGGAAGGGTAAAATAATCTTTTAGTAACAGCTGCACAATTTGAAAAAAAATACCATTTTTAAGGAAGAGTCTCATTTTCAAAATAAAGAAACAAATCAACCCCAAAAATTCCAAACAACTTTAGCAAAGCCTGTCTTCTTGAGATGATTGGATAACTGCTGAACACACATGGAAGGCACAACCTTTCTCCCCACCTCCACCTGAAAGACATTGAATATCTCTCCAGTAATGTTGTGTACTATGAATACATCCAGCAACACAGATTCAAGATGTGCTCCTGCATGTGAGTGATCTTCAAATACATTAATGCACTGTTTTCTACTACATCCTCCATTAGCCAGAATCATAAGTTCTTGGGTTCCTTCTGTGACTTTGGAAACACTGGGTTTCTTTCTTCTACAGAGATTTCACTGGCTGATCCTGGTGTTACCAGAGAATAGCAAACAGAAGGAATAAGTTTACTTTTTCTGAAAGCAACTGGATAATCTCTGTTTTTGGCAAAAGAGAAAACCAAAAGCTAAAAATTACATTCAAAAAGTTCATAGTGAACACGGAGTGCTGCAGGAACTAGCAAGCTTATCAAAGATCTCTGTGTTGCCTGTAGTATCAAGTGTTATGTTCACAGAGAGACCAGACAAACAAATTTGCAAGATATGTCAATATAGTCTAGACTGAAAAGGGTCCCCTGAGAAATTAATGTCCAAATCTTTAATGTATCATGTTTTATGTATTTTATCTACAGTAGTGCAGCTTTTCATATCTCTACTCTTAGAAATATGTAGTTAAAACATGTTGAAAATAGAAGGAAATAAAAGGAATTTTTTTTTTTTAAATCCAACTGCACGCTTTCCCAAATGCAACTCAAAGCGCCATTCAGTAGAATAATTACATGTGTACCCACGTCACTCAGATTGCCCACACACTTCCTGTACTCACTGGAATGAGTTCATCTGAGGCTTTAAACTGAAGGTGCTGAAGTGCTCCATTGTATCAGTCATAAGTTAGACTTCATTTTTTTTAGGTGGAGGATGAATATTTAGCTGTTCCTCTTGGAATCAACAGGAGCTTGTAAGAAAGGAGATGTGGGAAACTTTGTTCCTCTCTTCTTGTGGGTGATGCTAGATGCACCACCAGATCCAATGCGTCAAAGTAGTCCAGATAGTGAGATGTGACATGGCAGGCAGCTTCTTCATCACTACTGCAAGCATTCTGAGATCACTGGCTTTGTATGCATACGTTGAAAAGACATGCATGCAAATGTCATGCATTGAATCAAAGACATATGAAGGAAATTTCACTTTGCAAGAGAGGCTTTCCTTTATTCTTTTAAGGAAAAGAGAGACAAAACCGCTTCAACCGAATGGGATAGAACATAGGTGTTACAGATAGTTCTGAACTGTTTGCATGCTGTGTACATTTGTGGAACATTCTTCATGTTGTACAAATACAGCTGCCATTGCATGTGTATCAAAAGAAAAAGGGAAAAAAGCACAACCTCTGAAAAGATCATTAGTATTTCATTACTGAAAATAGGGTTATGTCTTGAATTTTTTTTCCCTTTCCTAGAGAAGCATATCAGATTGTTCTAGGAGGGATGCCTTATCTATGACTCTGTACATGCAAGGCACTCACCAGGGCAGAGTATCCTTTCATCTAAGCGTGGGCAGATGATTCTCAAACTGCAGAGATTTTGTACCACAATAAAACATGTCATATTGAAGGAATAGATAGCATGCCTTACTCTTCTTTCAGTAAAGAATAGAATCTCTATTGAACAGCTGTGGTAACATTATTTAAAACTCTTTGCAAGGGAAGACACTCCTAAATACCTTGAATGTTGGCTTGTCAAGGACTTCATTATATTGCCCCAGTCCTAATTTTGCTGGTATTTTTGAGTCTTATTTCCATAACTAATGTATTTCTGAAAGATAAATGTGAGCTACAAGGAAATAGCACTGTAAAGAGGATCCCGCCAGCTCTGACAGCCTAGTGCACTTTTTCTGTTTATATTTGCAGTCTGTCATTTCACAAGTAGTCATAGCTCTCTACCTTTATGCTTTAGCTCACTCCTGAGTCACTTCCATACCCCGTTATCTCCTACCTCGCTCTCCGAGCTGTGCCATTTGTATCAAAGTGTTGTGGAAACAATAGCCAGAACTAACCAGCCTGCCTGAAAGCATGACAAGTGATATTTATCTGATAGCAAAACACTGTTTTAAATGCAGCACTTTGCATCCATTACAGTTGTGCATGTAAGGGGAAGAATTCTTGTAAGACTTGTTTTTGCCATTCCTGTGAATCGAAAGCAGTATTGGTGTTCTGCTGGCTTCTGCTGTGTAATTTCAATATGCAATAATCTCTCCAAGTTGGCTAATTTGGAATCACTGCACGCTTTGCAGTTTCAAGATAATTTGATCTAAATAGCAGTTTCATGTAAATGTTTTGGCAGTAACAAAAATATCCTCAACATATCCACTTGCAGATTCAAACCCCAGTAAAGACTTTACATGCTGGCAATAAAAGAGTGTGATAGGCAGTTTAAAAATCTTTAGTTCTCTGCTCTGAAATGGATATTTTCCTATTGAAAGATTTGAAAACAAACCGACTTCCAACAGGTTATTCCTGTCTGAATGTGATACCAGCCACATCTGTGCACTGCCTCTTTTCTCCTGTGGGCAAGAACTGCCCAAGGAAGCTCACAGAGACGGAGCCCTTTTTTGCTTCACCCCACAGCTGTGGGGTAAACATGCAGCACAATGTCTGAAGTGTTGAATAATTGGAGGAAGTGAGCAGAGAATGATAACAATAGCGAAAGTGGTCTGAGGAGGTTTTCTGGATGTTTGATTATTTACACACTGGATACCCACTCCTCTCTACTTGAATAATGCATGGGAACCAAGAGTTGTTTACTTTAAAATATCAAAATGAGAAATGACCATGTTCTGAAAATAAAACCTGTGAGTTTCAACTCTGCCATTGCTTGCAGAGTCCAGTGGGAGGGATAGGATTGCTGAAGCCAGGGAGGCCTCCTTTTCCTTATATGTTATCATTTAATGAAATCTGAAGGCATCTTCCCTTGCAGAGAGCAGGAAGTAATTCCTATGCTGCTCCAAGGCCATGCAGAGGTTATGGTGCCCATTTTGCTTGTGGTGTTAGACAGCACTATGCTTCAGGATCCCTCTGGAGTTGCACTGAGTCACTCAACACCAGGCAAGGGAAACCAGAGAGCACATGTGGGTCCCTTCCAACACAGGATGTTCTGTAATTCTATGTAGAGTGGAGTGTTTCTGACCTAGTAGCAGATGGAAGCAGTTCTTGTTAGCCACCCCCTCTCTCCAACAGCCATGTCTGTTTTCTGCTACTGGGGAGATTGCCTACAGACTCATTTCAGAAGGCATAAGGCAGTAGACCAAAAGTTCCAGCCAAAGTGTTCCTGTTAATTGGTGATTGCTTTTGACACCTGAATACAAACATTGTGAATCGAGGTTGTATTTCCAGCCTCTGCTCCGAGCCTGCTTGAAATTAGAGGCCTGAAGTTTTATGGTGATAAATGACAGTACCCCATTGAGAAGGACTAGTATACATGTTGTCTACATGTTAATAAATGTAACCAGGCTTCTCTTAAAAACAAGAACAGGGCACATGACATTTATGTAATGCACTGTTCAGACATCAACATCTGGGAGACAGATTATATCTGCCCCTCCTGCCCTGGTACGAGGCAGTCTGTAGGTGTCAATAGCTGAGAGGTCTTTGCCTTATAGTACAGACCTCAGCAGCAACATTCTCAAAGGCTTTTGTGCTTTCTCTAGGGTTCATCTTTATTCTCCGTATATGGAAGCAAATATTTTGAGATGACAAGTGTGATTTTTGCTAATCAAAGGATATCTAATCACTTAAACAATTTATAACATTTAAAGAATGCACATCTCAGATTTATCTTGCACAGATCTTATTTTTCTATCCAAAGTTGATTGTTACGCAGACTCTGAGGATTTAAATATTGCTTGAGCAACTTTTGTACAGTACTATAAACAGTGAAGGGACTTTGAAATAGATCTGGCTACAACCTTAGGGCAAACCTCCCAAACTAATACAAGTCAGGAGGTCAGTATTGATATGGAAGAACTTCATTTCTTCATGGTAGCTTACTGTAATCAATGTGGTTTTCCTTCTATGGGTCCATTTTCATACCTTGAACTGCTGTGAGCTTTGGATCTTTTACTGTCCTCCATTTTTTCCCTTGCTTGTACAGAAGAAACATATGGCACATCAAATACCAAATGGCCAGTGACACTCCGTTTGCTTTACCAAGTATAACTATAGCTATAGCTATCAGCTAAACACCCTGTTCATTTCGACCCCCTTACCATCCACACTTTGCAGAGATCCTGTCTCGCGTTTGCAATTTTGCAGTCTTTTCCCAGCTTGCTGTCTCCAGGTGTGCAGTTGCAATGTCCTCAGTAGAGCAAGAGAGATAGGAATTGGGCTCTGACACTGAGCTGAAGTCCCCAGCAGCCTCAAGCTCCGTCCATAGCCACTTCTACCCAGGTTTCTCACCCTTGCCTGGGTGTTAAGTGTCAAGCAAAGAATGTGCACCAGGGCAGGTTTCACCCCACAAGGGATACACAGAAGGGATGGGCACGTTGCTGCATTTTTTCAGGGAGAACTGAACTGGTGGAAAAAAAATCCAGAAATTTCCAAAGCTTATTATATTGTTTTTTCCATCTTTGGCTTAACTCACACTGGTTCACATTCTTTGCAATTTTAACCTCTCTTGATCCATGCTTTTAATACAGCTGTTAGCGTCAACTGAGGAAGATAGACTTGTCCGAGCATGTTCAGAGGGCCACAAAAATGATCCAAGAGGTGGAACAGCTCTCCAATGAAGACAGGCTGAGAGAGCTGGGGCTCTTCAGCGTGGAGAAGAGAAGGCTCCGAGGTGACCTGATAGGAGCCTTTCAATATCTAAAGGTTTGCTACAGGAAAGAAGGGGACAGACTTTTGAGCAGAGTCTGTTGTGAGCAAGGGGAAATGATTTCAAGCTTAAAGAAGGGAAATTTAGGTTAGATATAAGGAAAAAGTCTTTTACATTGAGGGTGGTGAGGCACAGGTACAGGTTGCCCAGAGATATGATGGATGCCCCATTCGTGGAGACTTTCAAGGCGAGGCTGGATCTGGTCCTGGGCAGCCTGATCTATCTGCGAATGTCCCTGTTTATTGAAGGAGAGTTGGACTAGATGACCTTTGAAGGCCCCTTCCAACTCTTAAGGATTCTATGATTCTATTCTATGATTCAAAGATATTAGGAAATCTTCTCTCTCACTGCCACATTGCCAAGGATGTTCCAATGAAATCATAATCCTTTCGATCTTAGTTATTTGGGAGCTCTTCTCCTACAGCTTGTATCCCAGCAAAAAAACTAGCAATCTGTTTGCGCTTACCGGAGGAAAAGATATGTTGCCCTGCCAACATAATTACATTGGTCAGTTAGGGAATAACAAGTGAGAACAGATGAAATATTTAGGTATAAATAGTCTGTTTTCATGTGCTGTGATTGTCGCTAATAAGGCAAGAGCGTGTGGTTTGTGGTTTGGGGACAGGATGAGGAACCATGACATCTGGATTCCTTTCCTAGGCTTACCGCAGTGAATTGAAGGAGTCATCAAGCCTTTTTATACCTCACCGGTTGGAAGTGGATAACAGCGCTCTGGGGGCTAATTCTTTAAAGCTGTACTTTACAGATGTGCAGAAGGGAAGAGCAGTGCGAGTGCTATGCAGAAAATCTGTCCATCTTTAAATCTAGATATCCAGAGTTTCTCAAGAAACTTGTCCTCTCTTGACTTGGGGAATCGGACGAGTTCATAGCAATGACAGAAAAATGAGAGGAAAATTAGAAACATGATAAATTTTTTGAGAAAAATCCCATCTGAAAGTATGTGATCTTAAATTTTGTGATAAGTTTTTTGGGTTTTACATTCAAGTCTTTTTTTTTTTTTCTTTCCACATTTCAATTTCCCATTTGCTTTAAAAGGTGACAAACGTGAATTCATGTGCTTTGCTATACGAGGAACAGAACAAGCAGTGTAAATTCTAGTTGAATGTACTGCTTTACATCACCATAATTTCTTTCACATTAATTTCCCTAAAAAGGCCCTTACCGCACACACACATTTCTCTGTATCAATGTATGTGGAATCATTTAAATAACTGTATGGTGAGACAAAGCAGCTTGAACAACCAGAAGATTTAGCAACAAAAATTCTTTTCCTATGGCATAAATCTCACTAGTAGTAATTTCAACTTGAAATGGAAAGCATAGCATTACAGTATTTGAGCACAAAGGCCAGATTTCCCTGGTTGCCAGTTAGACCCCATGGTTGCACAAACACAGCAGGAGAAACCTAAAATGATTTTGTTTCCTAGCGATACTAATTCCATTGCTGGAGAAAATGTAATTATATTTATATTGACATTATAATGATAACTTTGCAGGCCAGATTCCGATCAGTCTGTTAGGCCAGATAGAAACAAAGCACCAGCAGAGACCTCAGGAATTTCTGTTGCTCTGTGGTGGTGGGGCTGGCAGCCTAGCTAGTAATTTCAGCAGTAAAAAGAAAGTTCATTCTGTGAAAAATTTAGTTAAAATTTAATTTTGTTTTAACTATAAAATCTCTCAATTTTGTATTGATCGTAGCATCCTCAAATGAGCTCCATTTGGAGTTTGCAATTTGCAAACTGGGGTTTTGTCCTGAATGTCTGTAAAACCTGGTCAACATTGATTTTACCATTCTTGAGCCAACTGTTTGTAATTCATGCTTTTTCTATATGTCCTTTTCTATGTGATCTACTTAAAACATTTTACATTGAAAAACTCAGATATGAGTATTAAGAAAAGAACAGCTTCCTATGTACAACATTTTTAAAGCAAATAGTTCTGTGTATATGTTCAGGGTATTGTCTTCAATGTTTTCTTCAGCTCCTGAATTGAAGCAGTTTCCATTTCCTAAAATAATTACCTAAAGATGTTTGCATTTTTTGTTAAGATTGTTTCAGTGAATCTCAGTCTGAAAATTTGGACATTTCACTTTTTTTTTTTCTTTTATCAAAAAGAAAGAAAAAATGGAAGAAGAAATGAACTGATTTTTTACGCTTAATATTATATCTGTACAGATACAGGAGTGAAATAAAGAATATAAAAGTGAAATAATGAAAGTAAAAATATCTAAGTTCAGTATAATATTTCCTACAAAACAAGTTCCCACAAAACCATCAACAAAAATCTCTCAGTGGGAGATTAAGATAGAGGAAAGTGCAGGTGACCTCAGACACAAGTACAGGTTTTTAGAGATTGAGCTTAAGGTTGGTCTTTTGCAGTTTTCTACAACATCCCTTAGGAGGGTTTTGCAGAGGTTAAATAGCAAAAAAACTCTCAGGCTGAAATTAAAGGGTAAGGAATTGTAAGAACTACTGATAAGAAGTAGCTTGTGGACTCTGGAGCATCGGTGGTATAAATCATGTCATTAAAAACCTGTGTATAAAAAACATCAGAGAGAGGTAAGGAACGTCACAAGAAAACAACAAAACCAACCAAATAAATATATCAAATGCAACTTTTTAAACTAAGTGATTCCTCAGGGGAAAAGCAGTCAAGCAATTTTAGATTTCAATTCAAATCCATGACACATTTTGCATTTGGATGTCAGCACCACACTCTGAATTGAGTACAGGCTTATTAATTCCTTCAAGAATAAACCCATAATAGTGCAAAGTAGATGCAGAATCCAATGACACTATGGCCAAGTGGATACCATAGTATCCCTTGAGGGAGCACAGACTTTTTTCTTGCCTTCTGAAATCTGTGGCATCCATTGTAAACACAGGCAGCACTCTTGGCCATAAAACACTTTGCTGATGGTGGTTCAAATGATGCTTTTTATTTATTTTAACTGCTTGGGATCTCAACAGAAAATCTTACAGTAAGTATGTGTGTTAACACATTGTCCCACCTCGTTCCCTGGTTTGTTTTGCCCAGCGGGAAGACAGTGACTATGGCACATTTCACTGACACAGGTCAGGTGCACCAAAACGATCTGTTGTTCTCATCATTGCCCTGTCCCCCTCTCCGGTCATGTACAACCTCTATTCTTCTCCAGCAGGCTATGCTTGGGCCATGCTCCACACACATGCATGATACAGAGTAGATTTAAGAGAAAAATACTGTACAAAAGACAAAAGGATACTTCTTATCAACATATTAATAAAAAGGTCAACATTGTGATTTTATTTTTTTCAGTGAAAATGGCCATTTCATTGTAATAGACCTTGTAACTTTCTCCAGTGTGGTGTACACTAACATGTAGTCATATTATAGTCATAGTGCATATTAACACGTTGCATGCTTAAGCATTTGTAAAAGCCAGCAACAAATATGTATAGATATGTATATATGTATGTATATGAAAGAAAAGTTGTTACATGCTGCAAGAATTTTGTATGAGGTTCTTCATTTACTTCTGCTGTATGATGGAAGAAGCCTTCCCTGTGCACGGTGCATGTTATTAATGCAAAATGGCAAAAAGCAGTTTTGGTGAGATGTGTTCTGTTGGGAAAGGGTTCTTCTCTCTGCAAGTTTAGGCCTGGTGTTGCATTTCAGGGAAGCCAAACTAAATACAAAGTCCGGTTAAAGCGATTTATTTTTCAACAAGGAGCTGATACATGTTCACACAGCAGTTTGAGGCCGTTGGGATTACATACTGTATATTCAGTCTAGAGCCTGACGTCACTTGACTTGTGGATTTGCTTGCTCATTTATCAATACCAATTGCCCCAATATTAAGAGAGAAGCCCTTCATGAATTGAAATTCAAGGACGGTGGAATTGCAGCCATTCACCGTTGATAAATTAACTTAATGCACAGTGCCATTTTTAGGTATTTATCTATCCTGGCTGTGTTAACTTAGTATGTTATGATACAGGTGCCACACTACCCACTGTTTTCATGAGACACTTTATCAGTGTGAGGTATTGCTAATTCTAAAGTTAAGGTCATAGTTTTCTGGCATGAACTGGGGGCTGTAGTTTTGCTTTTTCTTATGTAGTTCATTAGGAAAATAGCTCCAGAGAGGAAATTATTTGCAAGCTGGAACAGAACTAAGTTAAACAATTAAAAGATAAAAAGATCTCACAAGCCTTAAAATTTTGAAGATTGACTTTTGTTGAGAAAGATTTTCCAGGAGTCAGAATGTCTTTTTTTTTCAAAGGTTAAAAAGAAAGAAGAAAAATTTGGGTCAACCGAATTTAATCTTCTCTGCTGTTTTCTTTTGCATTCTTCCACCAAGATAAACAAACAAAAAAAAGAATGGTATCACTGGTATGATATCTGTAATTAGGATACCAGCTTGAATTAGTCCACTGCTCCAAGAAAGTTAGTTAAGGTAGATTTGTTTTTCCTAATTTAACCATGTGAAAGAGAAGCACCTCTTTTAACATACTATCCCACATCCCTCCACTTTTAATGATCTTATTCTTTTTAATAAGAAAAGAAAGAGAAATTAGAATTGCGTCTGGAATCAGTCACTTGGTTGTGGTGCCTTCTCCCCTACCTGGTAAGAAAGCGCTGCCATACTTGGAACTCAGATTTCTCTGTTAAACTGAAATTTTATCACTCCCCTAACACACAGAGGAGTTATAAAGACATCTGTGGGACGTTCAAATATTAGGGCAGAAAGAGGCACATAAGAGCCATTGAGAGACCGTGCTCTTCATGAACTCTGCAGCCATTGCAGCTGGACACAGTGGCAAGAGTTCATCAGTCCAAGTGTGGAGCACAGATTTGGCCGAGCTTGCTTTTTCCATTTTCGTCAATATTGAAAATACGTCCTCTATATGGTACTTGTCTGGCATTCGCCACAGAAGGGCCTTTACAGACCGAGTTCAATACCATAACATTTTTATAAATGCTTCATAGAAGTGTACAGATTTCACAGGCTTACATTGGCTTAAACAGGAGGAATTTTATGTGCTTTACCAACGTTACCTGAGGAAATATAACTCCCAAATGGTGATTTTTTTCCAGAATACTGTTATAATGTGGGAGTGGATGAATACTGGCACTGGGTCAAACTTTCTTAAAGGACAGTTAAACTATTTTAGATATGGAGCTTTCACAACTTGCGCGTTCTTAAAATTTTTACTTTTGCTGAACTTTTCAACCTTGATTAGATTTTTTAATTGAATCTCTTCTCTAAGACTAAATTCAATATTGTATTAAATATATTGTATATTATTCATGATCACAGTACCTTCACTGGAGTCAGTTTGTATGCGCAATGCAGAGGTGAATTTCGAATTCTAACAGATTTATAATCTTGAATAATTGTAAAATGTTCAAGGCAGTTATGCAAACAGTATAGAAAACAAAGATTTTTCACAGTAATAATAAATATATACATTTATAACTCTAAATTTATTTGTAAATATTTGGGGTGGCAGAATTCCTTTGCTTATGTATAGAAACTCACAGAGCATTAATAGTGGTTCATCATTTTACAAAGTTCTGGATTACCTTTCTGTACCTGAAAAGACTACCTTCAGTTCCCAGAGTTTTAGAGATGCCTGAATTGGTTAGTGAGAAATAGAGCTTTTCTGGAAGTGGAACATTGTTCTTCGGAGCAATGTTAGAGATTCTTTCTTCCTCTTTTTTTTTTTTTTTTTTTTTTTTGGTCTTTCAAATTTATGTATATATGTATATTTATTTAAAATAAAGAACAATGATGTCAACAGAGTAATTCTGAAATCACCATAAAACATCTGATATTAAAATCACTTTTACTTGCTATTAGCTAGCTTTACCAAGAAAGGTTTAAGAGGTCAATTTTTAACGAATAATACATTCAACTGATAATAAATATAATCGGAACTATACAATTTAATGTATAACTAATAAGAATGCACCAATGGCGTGGAATAACTCTCAGGTATAAATGTAATGTCACTGGAACTGGCAAGTCCTAATCTTACTACATGAAATCTAAAAGGAAGTTTGTACAAAAGCATTCAGGTTTAATTGTATGCGTCACCTCTGTCTAATTTTATTTGGAATTACACTCATCTGCTTCTAGATTGAACTTGATCCACAGTATGCAAAAGTACAATATACAAGTTGGAAAATTTGAACAGTTTAGCGGACAATGCAAACATTAAATTTGAATCACAAAATCCATCCATCAGCTTTTAAAAATACATATATTTTAGGCTATTTTCAAACATTTTACCCCTATTTTTTCACACCTCATTGGAGATGGGGTAGTACCAACCCTGAAGCAGAACTTCAGTGTAAGGGGCAGCATTTTTACCCTGCCTGGAGCACTAGAAATTTCACAACAGTTTGATAGGAAGAGTCTCACTTCATTTCCTAGATGTGATATGAATAGCATCTGTGCATTTGGATGATGATCTAAATTAATCTGAGTATGGCAGAGACTTCCTTTTTAGCTTACCTGTTGCTAAAAGGAATGAGCATGTCATTTTTTAAGTCCAGTTGCAGAGTGACTGCTGAGAAGCCAAACATCAAGTGAAGTGCAAAGTAAATTACAAACTAGACCTATCTCAATTTAGATTGTTTTTGTCTCTTATAGCTTATAGCTCCATTCTTCAGAACTGTACCGTATCAGATATACAGCCTTCTTTTTGAACCAGAGAACTCATAGTCCATTCATATTAAAAACCAAACTCATGAAGGAAAGTGTATAAAGCATTTTTCAAAGTCCTAGTAATTCTGAAATACATGTTCATATTCTGCAGCACCAGTTGTGATTTTCTTCTTGTTCACTTGAACTTTTTCAAATTATTTGGTTTGCATGAGCCATCTTATTAATTCAAGTACCGCTACATCATTAAGACTTATAATCTAAGATTAATTAAGCATAAAACAATGAATTATTGAGCTAATGTATTCATGTTGCAGGCTCTATCTGAACTAGAATTCCTTCCTTTTTCTTGAACACTGGTATCCTTAAAAAGATTTGCTGGGACAAGAATTTACCTTCTATCAAGTCTGTATCTCCTTTAAGCCCTTTATCAGCTACATGACTGTGTATACCTCCTCTAAAGTTACCATGCAAATGTTGAATGCTGGATGTGAATTGTGTGTTGGGATGTCCTTGATAAATTAGGCTGTTCGAAAAGCAATCAGGAAAAATGGAAAATGGCTTTAGAGAAGCCATCTCACAGCAAACTTTCTTAATATAAAGCCTGAGCTGCTCTTAGTATTCTTATACTTTGACCTCAGCCACCTTGGAAAGTCCTTTTGCCAAGGCTGAGGGCCAGACAACTGACAGGATTGTGGCTGATTAAGAAGTATTTCCAAGGGTCTAGAAAAGGAGGTCACCTTTGGGGAACCGTTCAAAGCCCAATCAGCTATGTCAGTATTGCCCTATAAAACCACCTTCTTCCACACCAAGTTCATCGGTTGTCCGCTGCCTGCTTGGACCAGCTCACAAGAGGCTGAGTTTAGGTGCAGTGAAGAAACTTGAGAAGGGCTCAGCTTTCTTTGGGTTCCCTCCAAAGGCAGCCTGGACAGCCCAGCTCCCCGTGAGCCCCTTGGCTGCAAGCTGTCCCACAGAGCGGTGCCAGGAAGGGAAACAGATGCTGTTCCTCAGCTCCTCGCTCTACGCTTCTGTCCCTCAACCCCTCAACCCTCAACCCTGACCAGAGACTGCAATTGAGCAAACAGGTTAGAACAAGCAATTTCCACCACTCACAGCACATGCTGGGTGCTTTGTTACACTACAGCAGGTACACCCTCTCTCTCTGGCTGACCCAGCCAGATACCATGTTTCTGACCGGATCAGCACTGTCCACATGAATATAAATGAAGAAATATGTATACTGGAAAAGCCAAGTGGTACCTAGCAGGCCTGTAAAAACAAATGAAAACTTGGTTTTTGTGGAACTGCAGCAAACTGGAAGAGATTTATAGTGTTTTGAGTTTCAGTGTGTATCTTTCTTGTAGAAAGACTGTTTTCTGTATCATATTATTATGAATAGGATCAGCTTCCAGAAGTTCACAGTACGCTGACCTGAAATTGGTAGTATAAATTAGGTGTCTCAATAATTTCAAAAGAGCTGAGTCATGTTGTGTCAGTTACAATTTTGCAAATATTTGTGTGTGAGTATCTGTACACAAAGCAACTATATATGAAATCAGAACAGTAACATCATAGTTACTTTACACAAACAAAGATGACTATAATAATGCTAAAGACAAAGGGAATTAGGTCTCATGAGTAGAAATTTTGAGCTAAGGAATTAAATTATGTTTGTTTGAAAGAGATCAGTGAGGCATAAATATGTTCAGGAATGTTTAATCCTAAAGGGAATGAGGTCTGTCAAAGCAATTTGAAAGGATAATACATTCATTTCTGGTTCTACAGGCAAAGGGAAGCCAAAGAGTCCAAAGCATCATCCACTCAGAAGCTATTTTTCATGCCGCCAACTTGGAAGTTTTTTTTCGTGCTGATGTCGTTATATAAGTTTGATGCTACAATGAAAAGCAGATCTTGTTCTGGTAAGCAATTATTAACTTGCGATAAGCATTAGTTTTAGATTTAAAGATCAAAGCAAACATACATAAACAATTTGGAATACATGCATATCCTCTGCTTTATGCTCTTGCTCGTGGTTTTATATTCAGTCAAGTTCACTGTGTTTCCCACTCACATTAACGAGCCTGAGAGCAACTGGATGAGTGACTGGAATCTGTATGGAAAAGAAAATGGAGTTTATTTAGTTCATAGATAATATGCAATGAATGAAAAAAAAAAGCCAGCAAGCAGAGATTATCTCAATTAATGAACTAGACTAGAAGATCTGATGCTACCTCATTAGGGAGACTATAAAGCACTTTCCTGATTGTGTTATTTTCTTCCCCTCTGAAAATAGCTGTCAAGCGAAATAGAAAACCATTATTAATACATTCTTATCAAACAAAATGTATCTGACCAATCCTGAGGATAGAGTTCACCATAAGTAACATTGAACTCATTCCTTTTTGTGTCACGAAAGGGAGGAAGTTGGCAATTTTCTGCATTAGAGAAAAAAGGACCTTTAATGTTACAGCTTCCACCTACTCTTTCCAGAAGTGAACTCAAACTCTATCTAAGCAATCTGTAGCTTCATCGCTCTCATCCGATTCTGGTGTCCTTACATAACTAAATTCCACTTGAGATCCGTGTTGGCGTATTTTTTAATGCTTGAATAAATGTGGCCCTTCGTCCTCCATCCAGTTTAAACTTCTGAACTTTTCAGTGATGACATAATTTTGAAAGCCCTGACTGAAAAGTTGAGTTTCCAAGCGTTTTATGAAGAACTAAAGTTCAGGCTCTAAATAAAACAAGTAAGAACTTGTGTTGAATAAAACGTTACAGTGTAAGGTGAAGTAATGAAAGTCTGCTTTGTTTCATTTGAGAGCAGACTGCTAGATGCGTATTCTATATCATCAATTTAAATGGCAGTGAGCTATTCTTCTCAATTCAATGGTAACAGATTATTTTAAAGCGTATGTGACAGTAAGTATAAACAAGCAAATAAATGGTAGATTTACAATAATTTTGCAGTCGGTACTTAATGCACCTTTCAAAAATATCCAAGCCTAATCTGCGTGTAGTAAACTGCTGATAAAAGAACTCGTGAACATTTGTAAGAAATTAAGATCATTTGCCTAAATGCTTGAGAACCATCTAATCATTAAATAGACATATACCTTCAAGAGCTCTGCCTGTGTGGAGGTATCACGGTGACATCAGACTCACTATTGTGTACTCATATTGATGTTTTCATGTGACATCAAAGGCTATTTCCAGCTACTGATCGTTCATAGTTCTACAACACAGCAAAACTGTGATATTGGAAATGCCTACTGGAAATGCCTGAAGCCAACTTTCTTCTGCTCTGCATATCAGGTTCACGACTAGGATTCCTTAGCTCTTAGCTCTGCTCTCCAGACTTCACTACTGACTGGCTAATATGGAAGATGCGTTCTTCTGTGTAATAGCATGACTAATTTAGGCAGTTAAAACTGCAGAGATGTCATTCACAGGATTTACAGATCTGGCTCCCAAACTTCCTGTTAGTTCCCAGCTACTCTTGCCATTTCTCCTGGAAGCTCAATACTGTAGCAATCTATCCCCTGACCCTCAAGTTCTCTTTGTATTGAATGAATTTTGGGGGGGCAGATCATAATATGAAAATGTGGAGATTTTTTTTTCAAAGTACCTTTAGAGTTTTAGTTTTGGTTTCTAATGCACATAAATTGAAATCGTTGTCATTTATATAGTCCAGAATTCTCTTTCTTAATTGTCTGAAGTACACCATTAGTTTTACATGTTCTTTTACGCTGGTTTGGCTTAAAACCAATCTAGCTCTTTTGATACAAATGTTTTTAGTTTGCAAGTGACATGGTTTTGTGATTTTTGGTTCTTCAGTATTCCACATCATAACATCATGTAGTGCATTGGGAGTTAAAGTGTTAACACTCTAATCTGGCTACCTGTCCCTACATGTCATGGAGGGACGGGCTGGGGGTGGTGCTGTTTCTTTGGATTCCCAACGAAGAGGCAAGTGCTCCGCTAACTCTCTCTCTCCACTTTGTTTGATTTATCCGTCTCAATTAGATTGTATTATATTATATTATAGTTAGTAAAATAAGTTTACCTCCCTAGAGGTCTGTTTGTTTTCTTTCCTTTCCTTTCCTTTTCCCTTCCCCTTCCTCTCTGGGGGGGGGTTCTGGGAAGGGGGCCCTTGGGCCCACTGTCCCTGTCACAGGCATAGACTGGTCCAGGTAACCCCATGACAGCAAGTAAACTAGGTGGCAGAACAACTCAAAACATATTGAATTAATTTAAAATACTAACATCCACAACTGACTGGAAATAAAAAAGGATTACTCTAGACCTAGTTAGTTTTATTTCTAACAGTTCTTATTTTTAAAATATAGTAAAACATATTGTATATATTCATGTAGTTTAAAATAGCAAATCAGCAATCAGCAACATGGAGATCAGCATGCCCTTTTTCTTTTTTTCCTAGCTTCTTAAACAGATTTTAATGCAGAAAAAAAACACACACACACACACACAAAATCTCCTGATTCATTTTCCCTTCAATGCAGAACTAATCCTGTAAATGCACTTTTCATGTCCCAGTGTGTAGCAACTTTGTTGAACTTTTAGATTCTGCAATTAGATAAATCAGATTTCCTAGTGAAGATCTAAAGCTTCAAGCACAATTTATCTTCAGTTCACCAGTGACAGGGGCTAGAGGCAGTTACTATCTTGGGACCAGATCCTGTAAACATGCACATGAATAGCTTCACCCATCACAGCTGATCCTGTGATGACCATTATGCTGTTCATGCGAGCTAGGGTGTACCAAATTGCTCCCTGACAGGGAAGGGTACCAGTCCTAATATTCTAACAGGAGATGGTAAAACTGAGTCATCAAATAGAGTCATGAATCAGATCAAGCTGAGAAATAAATTATAGCCAGGAATATCAGATGGTCACCGAATACCTTTTTACATCATGTTTTCCCCTGTTATATTAAAGATGTCTCATATTTCTAAGAAGGATCAACTTCAGAGCTCTTAATAGTTGCCATCTACAAACTACATCTACAAAAATACAGGGTATTTTGCAACTGATGTAAACAGTGGAGTGAGACAGAATAGCACACATGAGGCATTTTACAAAACAGGAGGCTCTACAAACAACCTCTGCTAAGTTGGAGGTCAGCATGGCCCTCCTGCCACCGCCCCTGGGGAGAGCAGCCGTGATGTCTGGTGTCCCCTCAACACTTGGAACAAAACAGCAAGAGCGGGTCCCAAAGTCCCCTTTTGGTGACCTTGGCTTGCAGAGATGGAGAATACCTGCAGTGCAGTGTTTGTGCTGTGACTGTTAGGTCTCAGAGAAGCCACCAGGAGACTGTACCGGTTGCCTGTAGGCCAGTCAGCAAACTCGTACACGGTAGTCCCATTATGCAGTTCCCTGTGTTACTCTGCCATTGCCTCAGTATCTTGTTATTTTCCACCGTGCCTTTACAGATGTAATGTCTCCAAGATTTGAGGCTATACTCCCACAGTCTGTCCCGGGGACCTTTCCGGGAGTGTTAATGATTTAATGGTAACGGTAATGGCTACCCACTTCAGAAAGGATAATGAAGGCTGAGGCGTAAGAGGTCATTATTGTTTAAACATATTTGTTTTGCCTTCCTTCTCAGAAACTTTAAGTCAGAAGAGATTTCCTTAAGCAGACTGCCCAAACTGACAGTTTTAAGATGGGTGAGAAAGACAGAGTTAGTTTAGTGCAAAAGATAAGACATTTCCCTGGGGAAGTACTAATTCCAGGCCAATTACCCCTCAGTGTCATTTCATGTTAGCACACTGCATAGAAAGGGATGTTAAATCTTTTTAATTGAAAAATATTCTTCTTTTGCTTAGTAAAATAAGTTTTTGCCTGGAGGTTACAGAGTTTTAAAATTATTTCTGAACTACATCCAATTTCTGGACAGTTCATCAAAAAGTGCAAAATGAAGCTAGTCTGTTGCCTTATTAATTTATAACAGACCAGAGAAAGGAGAAGGACTTTTCTTCAGTGACCCAAATAGAATAGTTATATATTTAAAAAAAAAATGGTTGGAATTACAAAGTGCAGGCATGTATAGCATGTTAAGATTTGCCAGCTGTCACAGACATATCTGTGTGTGTGAATACGTGTGCATACATGTCATAATTATGCATGCAAAGCGGTGGGGTAACTAAACTTGGTGGTTGAAACTAACACAGATTCCCTCTCCCTTTTTTATCACTGAAAGTTCTAAGAGTACCAAAACTACTGATTTTAATCTCTGTAGGTTTTTTGTTCATCAGTCTTGAAATGACCTCACAAAAAGAAGAAAATGGAAATATCTTTTAAACTTTAGCGTGTTCTGTGCGGAGACATCTGAAAACTACGATCTTGCTTTACTCAGACTTCAACCCATTACAAAAAGAATTGCAAACAGCCATAGTCTTTTCCCTTTTTCCTCAAACTAAAGAACGAAGCTTGAAGTAATGTCTTCACTTTGACTGGTGTATACACTAATCTGAGAGAATGCAAGGAGAGTCCTGGAAGGCACAGTTCCCATCAGTATGCGTGACATACTAGAAGTTTTTAAAAGATTTAAAAATATATACCTAGTATATTTAGATGGTCTTCTAATTAAAATGGTGCCATGTTATTTATTTTTGAGGTCTCGATACACAGGCTTAATTACACTCTGATTTGGGGAGCAACATATTTAAATTGGTACTCTGCAGGTTGATGTTTCTACAGAGACACCATCAGCACACGGTCTCCAGGTAACTGCACTGCTTGCAGAACACTTGTTGGCTATGTTTTGTTTTGTTTTTCCTTGAAACTCCTTCCAACCGACAGTACTCTTTCCACTTCTCATGCTTGCATAACGTCTCCTCTGATCTTTACTGAAGAAACAATATTTTCCTTTTCTAATTCAGTCCGTACCATTGTTTTCCCAGCCTCTAGTTCTCAAGAAATATGATTTCTTTTTTTTTTTAAAAAATAGTCTAATTAAGTTATTAATCAAGCTTTTCCAAGTGGGTAAAGTGACAAATTAGCCCTATCTTCCTCCAACAATCTGATGGATGGGAAAATAAAGATGCAGAGGCTGTTATTTTAGCTGGAAGCTCTCTACCATATCAATTGTTGGGCCCCAAGCCAAAAGACCCTAGGAAATGACAAGAACTACTGATGGGTTTATGAAGTATATTCCTTGCGAGACCTGACATCAAAGGAATGTGTCTTTATTAGCAAAATCTCTTTGCCTTCTGCAAAAACACTCATTTTGTCTTCAAACTGGTACGAGGCCTGGTGTTGTCATGTTGCAAGAGAAAGGCTGTCTTCTTCTCTGACCTGATTCTGAAAGTTTGAGCCTTAAGTTTAGTCAGAATTGTGATGTAGTGATGTAGTGGTCTTAGTTGATGGTTTGTCTGGATTCCAGGAAATCCAGAAGGATCACCTCTTTCCTATCCCAAAAGGCAGTGCACATCACTTTACCTGCTCAGGGATGCATCTTGAGCTTTTTCTTCGACTGGGAACTCACGTGTTGCCACTTGCTGTTTTGACTCTCGCTTGCAGTGCTTACTCCACATCTCATCACTGGTAATGATGCGATCCAGGAAACTGTCACCTTCAGCCTCACATTGGTTCAGCAGGTCCTGACAAACTTACGTGCAGTGTTCTTTCTGTTCTTGTGTGAGCATTTGTGGGAACCGCCTGGTGCAAACTTCACAATATTCCAATGTTGCTGCTATAGTTTCCAATGCATTGAAGCCAATATTCATCTCTGTACAGTTCACTGCTTATAATCCATGAGTTTGCACAGATGAGTTGATTGAGATGCTCTTCATTTTGTGGTGTGACAGATGTGCGTGGCCGTCTAGAACACAGCTTGTCTTTCACATCACTGTCATCACTGCTGAAACACACAGCCCATCGCCTCAGTGTGTTCACATCCACTGTTTGGCCTGCATCAGTGTTCACAAGCATCAGTGAATGTCAGTGGGTGCCATTTTTTTTTTCGCATGGAGGAATTCAATGACACACCTTTTCTTCATATGCACTTTCATGTCAGACGCCATTCTGTCAGTCCGCTGTTCTTCTTCCATCTGTCACATGGCAACAAAATGTCATGAATATTGATGGAAAGATTCATCCTCTGCTGACATATCACCAACATCCGCCTCTGATGTGGGCCAACATAATCAAATAGGAGACATTACTTTTGGAGCAACCCTCATATATATATGAAAAGACAAAAGCAGTAGAGTCAATATAAAGCCGTATTCAGCAAATGCTATATTAATTTACTTTTGCTTTTCATTCGGGATTTAATATTATGTGTCGAACCTGAAATATGCAAAACTAGAGTATGTGATCAGTCTTGAACTTTCCTGTGCCCCGATAAAATGCCCTGGATTCATCTCTCTTCTATAGCTACCTATCCATCAAGGACTTCACTCTAAAAGTGAAAACCGAGTGGCTTTGCACTCATGGAGTTCTTCTTTCTTGTCAGTTTTCAATGAAGAGCATGCCATAATGCTTTTTAAGTTGAGACATACAGGCAGTTGACATTGCTTTATCAACTGTAGGAATGTCCCCAAGCCCCGATGTTTTGGGTGGAACTAATAGAAGAGCTTGATGTATGTGAGGTTCAACCCAAACAATTATGGAAAGAGCAAAAGAGAGCTTCTTAACACTGAAACTTTACCTGGCAACTTCAAAATAAGGAATCAGAATTCTGGTTGAGAATCTAATATGAATCTTGGAATACCATAACAACTCAGCTTCCTTCTTCCTTCCAACAGATTTGACATCCTTAAGCACACATCCTTAAGTAAGCTCTTTCTTAGCTGTTGTTGATAATAGGGCTAGTTATGAATCACGTTGTGTGTTTTTTATTTGCCATTCACTTGCATCACTTCATATGAAGCCTTAAATAAAGATAACACAGTGGCTGAAGTTTTCTACTCACGTGGTATTTTTCCTATAAAGATTAACCATAAGTATTACAGCAGTGCGCAATTAAGTGTTCAATAGTCATTGCTTCTAACTCAGAAAGGCAAGTCCTTGAACAAAGAAGTGTAAATCCAGTTTTGCTGGAAATTAAATGTTGTTTGGCAAAAGAGCAGTACTGAAGTTGTCAATGAACCAAATTGCTTACTTATAATTAGCAACATGGTCATTGTCTGGCTATCCAGACGTACTGTAAATATGCCCATGCAGTCTGTATAATTTAAGATTGCTTAGAAGACAGCCTCAAGAGAGAGGTAAACCAACTCTTTTCTTAGTCGCTCAGTCAGCTTCCCTCAGCGGGGTAGCGGCTACAACTCTGTCCAATTTAACGCTTTTTAGTAGACTGAAGGAAGGAAGTCTTTTCCTTTCTTTAAATATTGCTCCAATTGCTCTATATAGCAAGGTCATTTAGAACCCCATTTCTCAGATTTTTCAGTTTCCTGGATTTCTCAAACTTTTTTGCAAGAAGTATTAAGAAATGTTGCTCTTTAATTTACACTTTTCAATGCAGTTCCATGGGGAACTTTAACCAACGTTTGTATCCAGAAGAAATAATAGCTGTAGATTTATTATACTCCACACTTGTCCTTTGGTTGCCAGATGACCAGTTTGTTTCACTCTGTACTTCACTTTTTCGTGTTCTAGTTTACTCTTTCAGGTTCTGCTTGGCTCATATCTAGGAGGAAATTTTCAAGAGCAAATACTTCTTCTCAGTGCCAGTAGTAGACATTTAAGAGAAAATGTGAATAATTTACTGCGAGTGCTCACAGTCCTCAACCAGTAGTTTGCATCCAGGATTCGTTTGGACCGCTCCGAATAACTTTCAAACAAACAAACAAAAAAAACTGCTTTAGGTTGATTCAGCAGGTGGATTGGACCAGGCGTCCTCCAAAAGATCCCTTCCAACCTCAACTATTCTCTGATCTTTTTTTCACAACTCCACACAATGCAGTGAGTCCATGCACTTACAGTTTCTGTCTAAAAGCGAAGATTTCAGCAGTTAACCCTGAGTCAAAGTATAAATCCAGTCTTCATTTATTTCTACTTGGACGTAGTATTTCATCAGTTAGGACTGAAGGATACGCAGCCAAAGTTTGCCATTAAATGCTGCCTAGTAGATTTTGCAGGAAATAACAAGTTTAGTAGGACAAAATGGAAAATAAAAAGTTAAGGCAAACTCTGCTATTAAAGATAGGCACAAACGTACAGAATTAACCTTGTAAGAACTTATACTTTTCCATTTTATCTGTGCAAGTGAAATTGAGATCTAGAGAATGAGTCAGAGTCTACAGATCGTGCTCAGCTACGGCAACGGAAGTAGAGATTTCAGCCACAGAAGAGGTTATTTTTGCCTTGATTTGTCCTCTCCTAAATCGTGGTAGTATTATGTATGTTTTCATCTTAAATTAACTTTAGTCTCTTGCGTCGGGAACAGTTTCTGATTTTAGGAAGGCTTTCATGGGAGTAGTAAGATGGAGATTTTGCTCACTGAATGATACATGAAGAGGGTAATGATTTCAGAGCTGCGTGTCCTATTTTAGCAATTTTAACTATCAGGAAAAGATGAGCTGACCTACTTGCGAGTAACAAAAATAGCCAAGGATCTTTAAACAAAATCAATCTCATTGAGTTGAACAGAAATGGAGAAGTATAATTGTTCCATTTGCAGGTTATGCACTGCTCATAGTGTAACCCAGGGACGTGCACATCCAGGCGCTGGAAGCAGTAAAACAGAGCACCCTCACTGTGTACACTGCCAGCACAGATTGGGGATAACTGAAAATCTCAACAGATTGTTTTTCATAGAATCATAGAATCACCAAGGTTGGAAAAGACCTGTTAGATCATCCGGTCCAACCGTCCACCTATCACCACTAGTTCCCACTAAACCACGTCCCTCAGTACGACATCTAGACGATTCTCGAACACCTCCAGGCCTCAGTGGTCACATTCCCCGCCACATCCAATTAAGGATGGAGATTCTCCTTAGCCCTCCTCTTACTGTTAACACATTTATAAAAAAGTTTTTTGTTCTCTTTTACCCCAAAAGCCAAGTTGAGTTCAAGCTGGGCTTTTGCCTTTCTAATTTTCTCCCTGCACATCCTAACAACTTGTTTGTACTCTCCTCTAGTTGCCCGTCCCGTCTTCCGCTGGAGGTAGATTCTCTTCTTCTCCTGGAGCCTCAGGAAAAGCTCCCAGTTTATCCATGCCAGTCTTCTTCCCTGCCAGCTCTTCTTTTGGCACAGGGCAAACATATATGTTTTTACACATATTATTTAAATTCTAGGCCGAGGAACTTCAGTGAGGATTTTGATGAGCGTCACTCTGTGGACACGAAGATATAAACTCGCCATAGAAGATGCAGGCTGACAAATGAGGCAAAAAAAAGGTGGACTGGGAAAGTTCAGAGGTTGAAAAGATTGTTGATAGACTGTTTCTTTGAAGAGATGAAATGGGGTAATTATGAGCTTGATTTGGTGCAGAGCAGTGTGTAAAGGACCTCCAAGGTCCCTTTCGGACCCAGATGAAGGGATGATCTATATGAACATAAACTGTCTGCAAGTTTCCAGAAATAACAGCAACTAAATCTGAAATCTGAAATCTTTTAGGATGGTTCACAAAACAGAAAGCATACAATTGCCAGAAGAGTTATATTTCTATTTCTAAACTTACTTTGTTTTCATCCCCAGGACACCTGTTTTCTTTCTGCAAAAAAAGAATAGCCTGAATTTAAATCACTGCCAGCCTGCAGACGTTTGGTCCGTGCTTTATTCCAAACCCATTTGAGTATCTTTATAGTCATAATCGTTGTTAGAATTCTATGATTAGACTTAATCTACCTAGTTTATTTTGTTCCATTTGCTATTATCCTAAGGATATTACCCACCTTACACTCAAACTATTTCCTGTACAAAGTCTCATATGCCACTAAGATACGGTTAGCTGTTCTAAAGCTCAGCTGAGAGCGTCAAAGCCTTTATTTATGCAGTGTGATAACTTCACTAGATGGCAGTGGAGAGAAATACTAGTTCATATAATTTCCTTTTTTTTTTTTTTTTTTTTTTTTCCTTCTAAATAGGCCAGGGAAACATCCCTGTAGGTACTGCAGTTTATTAGTATCATCCGTGTTAAGTCCAGATCACAAGACCACACAAAAGTCTAGGGGCTTCTGCCCTTCAGCTCAGTCTACATGCAAACATTTGCAGGAGCACCATCACATACTCTTCAAAGCCTAACACAGAGGTGCAGAGAGCAATACTTATCTTTGAACCTTGGTGTCGCAACCACTCTTTCCTTCTTATCTTCAAGGAAGAACTTCTTTATCGTGAGAGTGACGGAGCATTGGAACAGGCTGCGCAGAGAGGTTGTGGAGTCTCCTACTCTGGGGATATTCAAGACCCGTCTGGCCACCTACCTGTGCGACCAGCTGTAGGGAACCTGCTTTAGCAAGGAGTTGGACTCGGTGATCTTCAGAGGTCCCTTCCAGCCCCTATGATTCTGTGATTCTGTGTGAATCTATACCTGAAAAAACATCATGTTTATATTGGTATAGTGACTAAAACCAACCCAGGGAAAGAATCAATGCTGTTATGCACCGACCACTCCCAGGACCGGGAGAAGGGCAAGAGCCAAAACTCAAGGACCAAATACTTCAGGAACAAAGTTCTGTCGTTTCTAAGTTTTGAAACCCTTAAAAATTTGACCAGTCTTTTGAATATGGAGAATTGAATGGAGCGGATGATTTCCCCCGAGATCACGACTTCAGTCAGAAGACCGTCAGTGAAATTCTCCAAGAAGTTCCTCTTGGCATTCATTCTGTGAGATTTCCCTTACTTTTCCTTTTCGGTGGCCTTTGGGAAACAGAAATACGTGGAAATACAAAGCCCTGGGGTTTAGTTAGTGACACAGCAGGTTGGATTCTCTGCTCTGCCACTCACTCGTGGCTCTAGTCAAACATACCTAAATAATAGATATGTCTGTCATAGAGTACAACTTGTTGCATAAACCAACCTGATAAAAATAAGTCACTGCCCTCAAGTGTCAAGATGTATATGAAAGTAAGTAGCAGGTTACACAGATTCATAGGAAAAATACACTTCAGATTAGCTTGAGTTTCCCTAAATGGATGTATTTTCTGTAGATGATTAGAATTCAGCGTTTGTGGAACTAAGTACACTCAGCAGTAACAGAAAACAAAAGACCAATATGACAGAACAGTGATGCAACGTATCCTCACTCCAGTCTCAGTCACAGGGAAGCTGTATTATTTTATCGTTGCTATTAGCATCATGCTATATTTCCTGAGCTACCTTCAACACACAGTGAAATGGTTTGGTACCATGGTACAAAGCTGAAGCTCATCTCAAGCAGCCCAGATACTGACAAAATTTTCCATTTGAGTATTTTATTTCTTTTATTGCACTTACTCTTATGTGATAAAAAATCTCAACCACAAAACTGGGATACCTTATCCTTAACCCTTTCTCTTAGACCCACTCACAAATCATAGAATCATAGTATGGCTTGGTTTGGAAGCACCCTCAAAGATCACTGAGGTTCAACCCCCTGCTGTGAACAGGGTTGCCAACCACTAAATCATGCACTAGGTCAGGCTGCACAGGGCCCCATTCAACCTGGATTTGAGCACCTCCAGGGGTGGGGCATCCACGGCTCTGGGCAGCCTGTGCCAGGGCCTCACTGCTGTTTGACTACAGAATTTTTTTTATAACATCTAACCTAAATATCCTCTCTTTCAGTTTGAAGTCATTCCCCCTTATCCTATCACTGTCAGACTGCGTAGAAAGTCAGTTTCCCTCCTGTTTGTAAGCTCCCTTCAAGTACTGGAAGGCCACAATGAGATCTCCCCGGAGCTTTGTCTTCTCCAAGCTAAACAAGCCCAGTTCCCTCAACCTTACTTCATAGCAGAGGGCTATGAAGGGCTCCAGCCCTTCGATCATCTTTGTGGCTCTCATCCGGACCAGCTCCACCAGCTCTGCATCCTCCCTGTACTGGGGGCACCAGACCTGGACGCAGTACTCCAGGTGGAGCCTCACAAGGGCAGAGTAAAGGGGGACTATCACCTCCCTCTCCCTGCTGCTACCCCTCTTTTGATGCAGGCCAGGCTGCAGTCAGCGTTCTGGGCTGCGAGCACACGCTGCTGGCTCATGCCCAGCTTTTCATCTACCAGGACCCCTTAGTCCTTCTCTGCAGGGCTGCTCTCAGTGAGTTCTTCTCCCGGTCTCCACGTATGTCTGGGATTGCCCCAACCCAAGGGGAACACCTTGCTCTCGGCCTTGTTGAATCTCATTAGGTTTTCATGGGCCTACTTTTTGAACGTGTCTAGGTCTGTCTGGATGGCATCCCTTCCTTCTGTTGTGTCAGCTGTGCCACTCTGCTCAGTGTTTCAAAAAACTTGCTGAAGGAGCAGTTGATTCCATCATCAATGGCATCAATAAAGATATTGAAGAGTACCGGTCCCAAGATGGGACCGCTGGGAGACACCATGTGTGACCAGCTTCCACCTGGACACAGAGCCAGTGACAACAACCATCTGGCTATGACCATCCAGCCTTTATCCACTTAACAGTCCGTCCCTCAAATCCGTATCTCCAATTTAGAAATAAGGATGTGGTGCGGGACTACATCAAAGGCCTTGCACAAGCCCAGATAGATGACCTCAGTTGCCCTTCCTTTGTCCACCGATGCTGTCACTCCATTGTAGAAGGCCACCACATTGGTCAGGGACGATATGCCCTTTCCTCAGCCCTGGTGAGGCCAAGCCTTGAGTACTGCATTCCGGTTTGGGTTCCTCACTGTGTGAAAGACATCAAGTCCCTGGAGCATGTCCAGAGAAGGACAAGGAAGCCGTGAAGGGTCTGGATCACAAGGCTGATGGAGAGTGGGTGAGGGAACTAGGGTTGAGGGACATGGTTGAGGTCAATATTGGTTGTAGGTGGATGGATCGACTAGATGATCTTATAGGTCTTTTCCAACCGTAATGATTCTATGGTTCTGTGAAGCTATCCTGGTTGTCAGTGTTTTTGACCCATAGTCATGCAAAGCCACTTTCTTAATTCTTAACCCATACTACACAGTTTATGTAAAATAAACAGGACCACCACAAATCCTTCACCCTCCCTTTGACTGCAGCTTCATCCTGAACACTTCACCTGCATCCTTTACTCTTTATCCTTGATCCTTCATCCCACCCCTGGCACCATGTCCTGCACAGCGACTTGATATCTATGGCCATCTGGGCTTGCAGTGGGACATCACTGGGGACATCGATGTCTGGGTGAGCTAAGCCCCAAGGCTTTGGGGTGGCTGTCAGGGCTCTGGCTTGCCCTAACGAGGCTTGGCTGTGCTAACAAAGCAGTGATCTCCACATGGTGCGAAGCTGGGGCTGCCCAGGCACAGCTGTCCTTTGTTTGGAGCTCAGGGCAGGGCCAGCCCCAAAGCCTCTTAAACCCCACTGGAGGCTGCTGGGAGGCATTGGGGGTTGCTGGGAGTTTTGGGGTGCTCTTGAGGCTTGCTGTTTGTAGTAGGAGGATGCTGAATTTGCAGTTATGCTTTTTAGGGGTCTAGCATAGGGCTAGTACTGATCTCTCTCTCTGCTTTTTGGGGAGCTGGTTTCTACTGGGCTCCCCTGTTTTGTTTTGTTTTTTCTTGAGCCAGTATAGTACTGCTGCTGGGCTTTGAGGTTTTTTTTTTTTTTGGGGTGGGGGAGGTGGCTGAAAGGGTTGCTGCTGCTGTGCTCCTCTGATTTGTGGAGTTGGTGCAGTGGCTGCTGCTGGGCTCCCATCAGGCTGCTTTTTCTGGGGGCCTAGAGGGTTCCAAAGGTGCTGCAGCCTATTGTGCTTGGAGTGACAGGTAAGCAAGATAGAGCTGTACACTTCAGCCCAGCTGTGGCACTGGTGGTTAAGAAGCAGTGCAAGCAGTTTAGGGGTTCTTGCTGGGGAGTGCTATGCACTGAAGGGCTGCCGGTGCCTCCCACTCAGCTTTTCCTGGGGCTGGAGCTTTCAATGCTTCTTGAGGCCAGTATAGTGCTTCAGCTGGGTTTCTCTCACCTCTTTTTTATTTTCTCTGTTCTCTTGCAGGGGAACTAGTATGTCATGGCCTGAAGTGATGACTGAGGGCATTAAAGAAGATGTCTCCATCAGGGAGAGAGAGGTGACTTGTCCCCCTCTACTCAGCTCTTGTGAGTCCCCATCTGGAGTACTACATCCAGCACAAGAAAGTCACAGGGCTCTTGGAATGGGTCTGGAGGTGGACCACTAAGATGATCAGAGGGCTAGAGCACCTCTCCTATGAAGAATGGTTGAGGGGATTGGGCTTATTTCTCCCAGAGAGGAGAAAGCTCTGGGGAGACATCATTGTGGCCTTCCTGGTACTTGAAAGGAATGTATAAATGGAAGGGGGAACAACTGTTTACGAGAGTTGATAGTGATGGGACAAGGGGGAATGATTATAAGCTAAGAAAGGGGAAGTTTAGGTTAGATATTAGGAGGAATTTGGTTTTTGCTCAGAGGGTGGTGATGCACTGGAACGGGCTGGATGATCTTTGTGGTCCTTTTCTACCCAGGCCATTCTGTGATTCTGTGAGGGGAGTGGCTGACCCAGGCAGCACAGATGAAACTAATTCACCTGTGCTTCCCATGTGACTCTGGGTCCACCCCTCCCTAGGCTCATTTAAGGGCTGGCCTCTGTAGGGAGAACATCTCCTGGATGAAAGCTGCTTCCTGAGAAGGAATGCTCTATATCCAGAGACCCTCATTACCTCTCAGGTGAGTTGACTTTTCCTATGTATAATTGTTGATGTTCCTACTGACAATTTGCCTGGCATTGCAAAGAGCTTAGCAGATGTGATTTCACTGCTTCCAAGGACCAACACATCCCCAGTCCTATTGCTGCTGGGAGTAAGAAGCAACACAAGGGTCTGTTTTAAAAAAAACAAAAAACAAACAAACAAAAAAACAGACAATGCCTTGTTTTTCAGTTATTGTTTTCTTTTTTCTCCTGTTGCAGGGTCAGGGCTGTGGCAGATCCTTTTCTAAGCCCAGGCTTGTGAGCAGTTCCACTGGTGGTGAGTGTGTGGGAGTCACTGGAGGCTCCTTCTCTTTTGGTTAGAGGGTGCTGGGCTCTCTTCTTGGTGCACTGAGATCCCCTTGGATTGCTATGTGGGTGATGTGGGTAAGTAGAATGGGTCATTGTTCCCCTTGTCCTGTTGCTGCAGGGGGTGAGAAGCAACAAGAAATTCAAGTGAAATGAAAGCACTGCCTGAGATGAGCCTTATTTCATTTTTTTGTCTACTTTTTTTTGTCTGCTGTTGCAGGGTGAATGCTGCTGTGGTTCAGCTCTAGTAGTGATGGGATTGTGAAGGTGAGTGCTTGGGGATGTGGGTGGCCCCCCATCCTGGGGGCTGCCTGTGTTGTGAAGGTATTTGTTCTGCAGGTCTAGAGCTGGTATGAGAATCTCTCAGGGATGGAGGCTGTGTGCAGGGTGCGCTCCTGTGGTGAGTTCCAGCTCTGAAGGTGTGCTTGCTGCTGTCCTGCAGCACAGGACTCCTGTGGTGGCTTCAGCAGCCTTTCTTGGAGTAGTTGTGTTCTTGTTCAGGGGTGCCCCTCCTCCTGTGAGGAGGGGTACAGCATCCTGAAGGCTTTATTTTTTTCTCAGGTCTTTGTACAGCTCTTTAATGGGAAGAGCCAGCTGTGTTTGCCTGTATAGTGGTGGAAGAAGTGTATGTTTTTTTATCTCTGAGTGCTACAGGCTGTTGGTGTTTTGGCTTTGGGGGGATACAAGCACACTTAGCCTAGTGTGGTATTCTATTCCTGGTGGAGCCTCAAGCACTGAGAAGAACCTTCTCTTGTTGTTTGTGATCTTGTGGGTGTGGAGGTGGTCTGGGGCTTAGAGGTTGTTGGCTAAGTGTTTATTAGTGCAAAACCCAGCCACCAGCACCATCTCAAAGAGGTTATTTTTTTTGGGTGGGGGGGGTGGGTTCTGTCATTTGTCTTCTCTTTAGTGGTCCCTTACTGGGGCCCTCCTGCTGGGTGAGGGCTTAAGGGGGGAGATCTGTGGTGCTGCTGCTGGGTTTGGGGTCATCTTCCTTGCAGAACTGTGTTCCTTCTTGGCCAGTGAGGGTGTCCTTGCTCTTCTCTAGGGCTAACTGACTGGGGGTGGAAGAATTTGTGCCCTGGTGGGCTGGAAGGAGAACCTACTTCCTTACTTCCTTTAAGGAAGGTCTTGAGCTCCAGTGCCTGGATGTCTTGGGGTGCTTGGAGAGCTTGTAGGTCCCATCTTCTAGATTAAGCTGTATGTGATCTCTGGCAGCTGTAGTGGAGTTAAGTATATCTCCTACAGTTAGGGTTCTGCCCTTATGCACCAATGCATGAGAGCTGTGTAAGGCAAGAAGAGGTGGTATGGTAATTTTTTTCCCCTTCTTTCTAAGAGGTGAAGGAGCTGGGAGTGGCTTTGGTGTGGGTGTGCAGCTGTAGCTGCCCAGTATGAGAGCCCATTTAGGAGAATACAAAGCATGAGGGAAAACTTTCACACTTCTGATGATATAATCAAATGAATGGCTGTTGTGCCTTGATCTTAGTTCTCAAGTTTAAACAGCAGTGACCTGAAGACTGAGTGCCAATCTGCAGACTAAACTCATGTTCCATACATAGGTATTTAATCTAATAAAATGATTGCAAGTTAAGTTCTTGATACTTAACAGTGTAAGCAGTAGAATAATAATGAAGAAATTTTACAAATACAAAGCGAGCTGTCTTAGAGGAATACTATGGCTTCTTATTCCTGTTTGGATTTTTATTCTTGCCTCCAGCTGGTGTTTGAAAGAAATATTTGGCTTTGAGTAAAAGTAGCTTACCTAACTTTCAGTTTCTCTTCCTTCTAAGGCAAAGCCAAGTTCTGGTGCTCTCTTACTTGTTGTGGACTGTAGATGTGAGTTTACAGCTTGCACTGTCCGGCTCTACCTATTTACTATGCAGAACAACTGTAACACTAGGCAGGAATGAAAAGCCATCAGTCTAGAAGGGAATAGAATGAATTGAGTGAATTTTACTTATGACTTGCTCTGGAAACTTGAAGCTCTTACATGATTAAGAAACTCATTCAGATGTCTTTCCAGTCCATTTTTGTCTTTGCATTTGCCATTGGGTTTTTTTGCACAATGTTTTCTATCTGGTTTTATTTACATTTGTAACACTAGAGACCTTAGTTTCTGTTGTCTCAATTGTAGGTCACCAGCCAGGGGACATACAGAAAATGAACAAGTTGTAGCACCTCTCGAGTTATCCCTGCTGATTAATTGCTGTGGTAGCTTAATTTTGCAGTACAGATGTTGATTTGCCATTGAAAGCCACCAGCACCAAGCTGTCAGGACCAAGAAATGGCTTTATTTCCTCACTAAAGCAGTAATAGCCATGGCTTAGTTAAGGCAAAAGCTGGAGTGCATTTGTGTGGGTGACTTCTTAAAACATGTAAGTAAGGGAGTACAGGTAAGCTGTACTCACCAGCCCTGCTGATGCTGAAGGTTTGCTCCCAGTTGGTGCAGAAGCTGGTGGAAAGGTAGATTGGAGCCATTGCTTCTGTGAGAGCTGTGTGGAAGGAATTAATTAATTAAGGAATTAAAAAAAATCTGAAGCCATGGGAAGCTCGATAGAAAACCACACTTAAAAGAAGAGAGTATATGTGCTCAGTAAAGTGTCTGGCCTGCTGCTACTTTTGCTATGAGGTATGGTTTTGCTACAAGATATGGTTTAGTAGCTTAGTGGGTAGTAATGGTTATAGGAGGTCAGTTGGAGTAAATCTTGTCCTTTCCAGCCTTGTGCTTCTGTGCTTTTAGTTGAAGCTCTTTTTTTCTCTAGCTCTAGATTACCTATTTATTCTGTTGTAAATAGACAACGGTAATATAATGGTCCAGAGCCCTTTCATACCTAGGCCTATGGCCTAGTCTTTAAAATAAAAAGCAGAAGGGCTTGCTTCCTGTCCTATTCTGACAAAGAGCAGTTTCTCTAGTACATATTAATCAAACATTAATGGAATGTAGTGATAAACTAGTAGCTTAAAAATAAAGAGCAGATCAAAATTGTTCCCATTTCACAGAAGTCTTTACACTGTTCTGTCTTCCTTGAACTTTATCTAAAACCTAGTAACATGACATTGCTGTTAGTGTGAATGCTTCCACAAGAGCCTGCAACTAGCTTTGGCTTAGCTCTCAAAAGAGTAATTAAAAGCCCTTGAAAATAACCCTGGGGCTAGGGTATTTTTTGTCTTTCCATGCTGTATCTGTTTGGTAAGACAGTCTAACCTCTTCTTATCTAACAATTGTGATTACATCACAGACTGTGACTACTACTGGAAAAAAAAATACTGGTAATTGTTCTGTTTGATAGCTATTTATTCATTAAAACCTTGCTATTATTCTTCCAGATTAGCTATGAGTTATTTAAATAATAGTGAGTAATGAAATACTCTCTTGCATCCCTGTGTAGGGACAAGCTGACTTGATTACAGCAGCTGTGTCTCATGTGGCATATCTCAACCAAAAAACTGGTATCCAAGTACAGAGCTTGGTGTCATCAACACCCAACTCACAGCTGAAACTATTCTGGAGTTTCATTAACAACAATATTTGATGAAGGGAGATTAATGATTATAATATTTCAGTCTAAGTAAATAAGCCTGTGCACAATCTGACAGCAAATAAGTAGATCTTCAAAGAGATTTATTTTTGTTCCTAGCAGCTGGATACCTCAAGCCTGCTGTTCCTAAGAGTCTCAGAGACCTACTTGACAATGGGAGAATTTCACAGCTGTAAGAGCTGTGGGTTGTTAAACAATGACTTGAGCTAAAACATTTTAGTGGACAGACTCTTACAACCCTGAGGTTTTATAATTGCATACAGCCAGTCTGCTTATCATTGGAAACCTGTGAGCTCCCACATTGTAACATGAGGTAGTGAAGCCCTGTCTCTAATTATTCCAGAAAAATGAAGTACATACTTATTTCTACCCTATCTTATGTGTGCAGGGGTGCTGAGACAGTGGAGATGATGTATTTCCTGGTGGACCAGGATGAGGTCTAAGGAATGCTTTGGAATGCACAAAAGTGAACAAAACCTGCAATGAGAATAACAGTTAAGGGGCATGTTCTGGTTTCTACAAAACAGAAATCAGGGCATGACAAATTGTTCTCCAGCTGACACAGTCCTTACCCAGGCTGCAGAGAGCAGTAAGGTTGATTCTGCTGTCAGTGCCAAGGTCAAAGCTTTTGACCACCCAATGATGCCAAAAATCAGATCCAGTATCACCTCTTCAGAGAAGGAAATGCTGCAATGGATATCACAGAGGCTCCATTCTGCTAGCCATAACAGCAACAGTAGTATTAATAAAGGGCTTCATGACCCCATAGAAAAATATTCTTTCTTACTATCACTCACACAACAAAAGAGGTGAAAATCTTTTTGTGTATGTACAAAAAATACTTATCAGCAAGGTCACTACTCACTTAAACATTTGTTTTGAACTCCAGAGAATCTCAGACAATACCCATGAAACATGCCTGAAGGCAGAATGACAAGAGCAGAGCTTTGGTAAAGCACTTTTCACAATCTGCATGAACATTTAAAAATCACTTTGAAACACATTAAGGATTTAATTACAGGCTCTGTAGTGATCTATGTTACCAGGCCTTGATTATTTTTGTAAAATAAAATATGGTATGTGAACTTGTGTATGACAGAGCTGTAGATTTAAATAGCTCTGAAGTATTGTGATTAAAGTTGAATAACCATCCACAACACTAATGAATAACATTTTCTGGTTCATATCCCTAGTTTTTATGAACTCTATTGACTTGCTGATTAGTTTGCTGAAAGTAGTCATTTTCTATCATGCAACCATAACTCTAAATGGCTGCAGTTGTTGATATAATTCTACTCAAAAGAAATGGTAAAAAGATCAAAATATGTACATGCATTTGCAGAAGTGTAGGTCCTGACTTGAAATAACAATAGTAAAATAATAAATCTGACAGTGAGTGCTTTGACATTATAGTTCATGCCTACATCCTAACTGTTCATAAGATGCCAAAAATCCCTCACTGAAGTTTGCATCTTCCTAAAACTTATCTGTTGAAATCTTTGAGAGGTGTTCAAATTTCCTGTATTGCCTGGTTTTTATTCTGTGGCAAGACATTACTGGGATTACCATTTGTGTAACTAGCCCAAAGAACATTGTTTTGAAAAATCAAGTTTGTTTCAAGTAAGGTTTTGAGTAAGCAGTGGAAATTAATGCACAGGAGAAATAGCTCCAGCTTCCCTAGGAAATTCATCTTTCTTAAACCCCATATTTAATCACAATATGATTAATTTAGGTCAGTGTGAAGCAGCATTTCTTTAGACATGAATTATTGTCACTGTTTTGACACACTTTAGTAATTTTCAGTGATCATCATGCTGTCTTGCCTGTCACATACAGCATCTTGTCACAAAACACTTCCAAGTTCCACTTTGATTTCCTACTTTGAAATATAGACTGTGCATTGCCTAATATATACATACATATAAAATACAGAAAAACCCAGTGATTTTGGACCAAAACAATACAGTAATGCTCATTTTGAAGATACAGTCTTCTCACAAGCTGGACTGTAACAACCAGCCCCACAAGGCTGCTTGAAGCACATCTTCCTTTCTTATTCTTACAACCTCGGTGACCACAAGAGCAAAACCTAAAAGAACTTTCCTCTATTTAGCGATGGACAAATCAGGGAAGTTTTTCTTTAGGGCAGGTGAGCAGCTATTGCACATTTCAGTAACTGCTGACTTTAGGGTGTTTTTCCCCTTAAGTGGTTAAGTAAAAATAGATGTAGATAATGATGAATTTAATTCCCACCTGAAGCTTTTACCCAATCAGGTCTATAGGGAAATAGATTTCCAGCACATCCTCAGCTGTAGAAGGAGAGACAGGTGCAGGCTAAAAAAAAAAAAAAAAGGCTGTCATAATCACTCCTCTTCAGCACAGCTGGTTTAACAAGAGCACGGAGGTTTATTTGGGCCACATTTGGAAAGCAGGAATTTCCATCTTTTTGTTCTGTTCTTAATGTACTGTGCAAAAAGGTCACTTGCTCTGGCAGTGGCTAATACATGACATCCAAGCAGACCCTTAACCAGGCTAAATTACCATAGTTCAGCAATATAAATAACCAACACAGCACTCGCTGGCCAAGGAGCCACTCTAAAATGCTTTTGATTAATTTCCTGTTTCTGAGTTGGTCTTCAAATGCCTCTAGATAACTTCCTGGCAACTCAATAAACCCAATTTGCAGAGTAGCATTTCCCAAGGTTTTCCTTTTATTCCCAGGCCAGAACATGATGCTTCCTATTTATCACATTTACTCACCTCTGCCGTTGGCCTCAGCAGGGGGCTGACCAGAGAACCATTCCAGTGCACTGCAATCTGTATAGACACAGCACAGATAAATAGCACCACTAAAGCCTTCCACCCACCACCTGGGGGCTTTTCCATCATGTACTTACCCCTCTGCAAAGACCCCCATTTTGCAGAGGACGACTTCTTGCCCTTCTTCCTCTGGCACATAATGCTGGATGACACCTATATCCCACTCCTTCACTTTCTAGAATAAATTTATGGGTCTTCACTTTTGAAGCTATCATTATTCCATTACAGTGGCCTCTTTTCATTTGTTTTTGCGTGACCACCTGCATGAATGAGGTAGAAAGGAACCACTGCTCCATGAAGCAAAAAAAAAAGCTCAAGAAAAACTTAATGGCTTGAAGGCAGAAGGGAGGAGAAGTTTTCAGGGCTGTTCTCTCAAGTCCCAGTGCAGTCCCAGTGAGCATCCCAAGAGCTGGACCAGAGACAGAGCCACAAGAAGCAGTTTACGTGCAGTTCCTGCAGCTCCCGTTTCCCGGCTGTTACTTCCAGCCAATACACTGGAAAACTAACTGAAAAGCACAGAGGAAAAGGAGGAAAAAGAAAATACAGCACTTTTTTTGTCAGGTATTGGGCCACACAGTAATAGTGGGGAGATAGAAAAGCGTTCACATCCCAACCTGCCTTCACTCTGTTTGCAACAAGATACTTAGTCCCAGTGTAAGCAGAGGGAAAAAAGAATGGGTTATTTTATTGCACATTCACATAGATTTTGAAAGGAGGAAACCATGCAAGCTAAAATTAAATATAATTTTCTCTTTTTCCCCCCATAGACTCAGTCTGGATGAATGCCAAACCGCGTTTCTGAGGGGTGAGTAAGGCCCAACATCTGCTTCTGGTGTAACTGTTTGTATCTTCACTCTAGGAAAATTAGGTTTGAAATAATCTCAAATTGTCTGACACCTGTATCCTATTAGAAGTGACACATGGAAACACCTTCAGCATACTGAATTTAGCACTGTGTCAACAGTTTAAAGTTAACGGGAAAAAAAAATGGTAAAAAAATCATTGCTTCCCACTTTTGGCTGAAACAGACCTGGTGTCTTTTCACAGGATCATACCACAAGCTTGGTCCATAAATGTAACAGGCTTTGAGCCCATAATTACAACATGGCCGGTGTCCCCAGCCATGGCTGGAATTAAATCCAGCAAGCACCTTGTGGTGACCGGTGCTCTGCACTGGAACTGAGGTGCACTGAAATGCACCTAAGGGCCGGGTGCCAGCCAGTAGCTGGCATGTGGGCACACAGAAACTTCAGGGACAGCATAACACTATAATGTGATGGAAAGTACAGCAAAAATAGCAGGGTGGCAAAGTAAGTCTTTGGCTGCAGCAAATGAGGACAAGCCCAACAGCAGCAGCTGTGAATGCAAAAAGAAAGGAAAAAAACCAACCAAACAAAAAAAACAACTGCTTACCTTTAGAAGACCTCAGGCACACAGGGATCTCCAACAACATCCCCTCACCTCCGCTGCCAACCCTTAAATGAGATCTGGGAAGGGGTGTATCCTGGCTCCACCCCTTCCAGTCACTCAGGTTCATTGCATGCACCTGAGCTCCCCTGCGTTGGCCCTGGCTTCCCACAGAGAGCTTCTCTGAAGTTCGGCTGTGAATCCTAATTTTTGCAACTCACAGCTTCTTTTTATGGTGAACAGGCCATATCTCACTTGTCTCAAGCAGAGGAGTCAGACTGGCGCTACAGAAGAATGATAAATTCTGCCACGGCATAAAGGTTTGTTCATGTTCAGACACAGAGAAGAACCAAATAACTTCAGAAGCTGTGCATCTAGTTTTGCTATAATGGCCTGCGCTTCCCTCAGCACAGACTGCGATGCACACATAGTGCTTTACTTAAAGCTCCCTGTGGAGTCTCCCATTTGCAAATTCCTCTATTAGGACAGATCTGATGACCTTCTGCCAGATGATTGACTGATAAGAAGACACTAGTTCTGCTGAGAAGGACATTCATTGAAATTAATCAAATATTATGACTTTCATAAAAACTGCGTTACCTAAAAATAATCTTTGAATACATTCATTTTCTTGAAAACTTTGAATCAATTTTTTTTTGAGAGGTTCTTTTTAAATGTTTGAGAGTTAGGAGAAATTGCTTGCTTTCTTTTCAGATAGCATTGTTTTCCAGCAGTTCTGCTGAAAAAATAGCAAGTACTCCCCAGAGTCAAGAAAACAGGAAAAATGCTGTTCTTGATCATTTTTCTCTCACGTTCCGGCCATTCATTGACACTGTGTGAGCAATCGTTTTCTCATCACAGTAATTGTGACAGGCAAAAGGGACATTTACAGAAACACAGGCAGGTCACAGAGGTTGTTAAAAGCTTGAAAACTGCAACTTAACTTTTGGAAGTGTAAGCAGAAGGCCCATAGCAGGGTTTGTATGTTGCTAGGCACAGCACAGTACAGAAGGGGGGTCCTGTCCGAGCAGCACTGAGGCTATGGATGGTCAGAGAGGGAGGCAGGAGGCGACAGCTTGAGTAAAAGGAAATGTCTCACTCTGCTGTGGGCTGCAAGAAGTAGTGTTTCCAGATAATAAAAAAGCATGAACAAAGTAGAAAAAATGGGTAATAATGGAAGGAGAGATGGATAACACATGGAACCATTTCCTAGAGAGGAAAGCACATCGGACCGTGTTCAAAGACAAGAGTATTGCTGCAAGTTTAGGCTTTAATTTATTTTTTTTTAAGTCCAGCCAAATGGATTTCCTAAGTGGAGCAGCAGCAGTGGTGATGAGCAAAGGATAATCGTAGAATCATAGAATCATAGAATTGCTCAGGTTGGAAAAGACCTTAAAGTTCATCGAGTCCAACCACAACCTATGTGTAATTTTAGCACACAACTACAGCTAAAAATATCAAGGAAAATCTTACAATACGACCTACAATATGGTACAACCTAGCTGAGGTGGAGTTTATTCTGAGAAAACATCTTCAGTGGCACAAGACCTGTTTTGGATCCCAAGGCCTTACTTCCTTAGAGTTATAACCTTCAGCTTACAAGAGAAAACTGTGACTAGATCCCTGCAAGTTTCCCAGGAAAGAAAATGAGAAATTGCTGTAAGTGAAACGTGTGTATGCATTGGAGGAATAGACTCACGGCAATCTTTTGGAAACAGCCTTCCAAAAAGGATGTTAGATAGTAGGACACTTTCCCAAAAAGGATGCTACAAATCACATGCTTGAGTTAATAAATGACAGCAACAGTCCGAAGGGAACATATGGGACAGGCAATAATACTTCATTATGAATGCCTGATTAGATTATTTCTCTTTCTAAACTATTTTTGCTTCTTACTTAATAAATGAGAGAAAACAAGGGTGCCTTGTAAACAGCTGCTTCGGGCCCTCAAAAACCTTCAAAATTACGAGGTGCCAACATCAATTTAATAAGACCGCTCTTCCTGTATTCTGGTCGTGTCCCAGCTGAGGCTCAACCGGGATATGGACGCAGAGCATTGCTATTTGCGAGTGCAAATCCTTGATCCCATCCAAATATCTGGATAAGCTGTCCTCTTCCCTATGGGCAGCTTGGCTTCTGAGACAGACTTCAGCTGCACACCCCGCTACCCCTTTATCCAGACCGAGGGCTCCGCAAAGAGCAGAACTGACAGATACACATTGTGAGTGTAAACATGGGCTGTTGAACTCCAAGCCAAAATGCGAGCGCAGCCTTCCTATGTATACCAGCTTCTGCCTCATTCAGAAATTAGCTTTTTGCTACTTCTTATTTTAAATGTGTGAGCCCTCTTTAAGGCTTAGCAAGTTTTTCCCCTCCATGATATAGCCAGTCTTGATTATTTTGTAGTTGCTATCATATTTAATGCATGAAGCAAAGTAGTAGGTAATAAATTCAGAAAAAAATTGCACTGTTTTTTTTTTTTTTTTTTCCATGGGGAAGTAAACCATTCCTAAAAGATGGGCAGTGTGGTCTTAAATCAGTATTTGTGGCTCATTTTCTGGACAAAAATAACACAAGGATCATTTGCTGAAGTACAAAAATAGTACTTCCTGCAAGAGCCTGACTAGCAGTTGATAACACCACCTAACCTGAACGAGAACAGCTTTGGGCCTGTGTCATCAGAAAGGAAAATGCACCATCTGGAGACGTGTGCATGGGAGGCACCGGCTTCAGCAACCTTCATCGGCCACGCTAGCTTTCCTCGTGTTGACCACCAGGTGAACTTGCCAAATAGAGAAAATACAAAGATACAGGAGAAATGCAGATTTTATCATTATTTCATATACCTTAAAGACAAGAGACTCTTGCTTCAGATGGGCTTCGGGAAAAAGAGCTGCCTGCCGGCCTCTAAGCAGCCCAAATCTCTGTGAAGCGACTCTGGCCAGGACAGCTGGGGCACACGGCAGTGTCATCCTTGGCCACATGGGCGGCTTGCAGCAAAGACATAGGTACAGCAGCGATAGCTGGAGCCAGAGCATCCTCCACTTTGAAACTTCTCTGAATGTCAGTGTGATACTATTAAATACATTAACATGGAAAAATCCGTAATGCTCTTCCTAAGATGAATCCCTCTCTCGTATTTCTAAAGATTTGCACTTCTGTATCATCAGTTGTAGTCATTTGGCTATACAATCATTAACAACTAGGACAAGAGGTAATGGCCTTAAGTTGTGCCAGGGCAGGTTTAGGTTGGATATCAGGAAACATTTCTTCTGAGGAAGAGTGGTGACGAACTGGAACGGGCTGCCCAGGGAGTTGGTGGAGTCACCATCCCTGGAACGTTCAAGAAACGTGGAGATGTGGGGCTGAGGAACATGGTCTAAAGCAGTCGCGGGTATGGATTGGTGGTTGGACTAGATGATCTGAGTGGTCTTTCCAACCTTCATGATTCTGTGATTGTATAACTAGAGGAACATGGTGACAAGCAGGAAACAATGAGCTTAAAGGTAGCCAGATACTACAGACTCCAGTATGCACGTGTACCTACTTGTAGCGTGGGACTCAAAATCCTAATGAGAAGTAGAAGGATGCCAAAATAATCTTTTAAACCATAGACAGAACTTCACAGTTGTTAGGCAGTCTTCCTGAAAGAAAGGAATCCATTTGCTTTGGAAATACTTGCTAATAGCAAGTCCTGTGAAGTTATATGTGTCTACAGATTCTACAGCATACGTATTATGAAAAAAATAGTTTTTTGGTTTGTTTGTACTCTTGGGTATCTACAAAAGAAAGCTGTGAATCTTCCTGATTTGTCAAGTAACACTGTTGCATTTCTCAAGACTGGCAGCTGCTCAGGAAACAACACTGATGAGCCAGGGTCTTGATAATGCTCACTTCAGTCCCCAGAAGACTCACGACAAAGCAGAAGGAGAGAAATACTCTTCACCATGTCTGAACCCTTCTTTGTTTTTGGCTCAAAGTTTGCTTTCTGAGGCATTTCTTGCGATAAGACTCTGAATTATTTAGGAGATGAGAGGGGGGTGTTGCCGTGTGGCAATCAACATCACCGTGTGGACAATTTTACGTTTGAAAGCATTACTTTGGAGCTGTTTGCCTTCAGAAGAGAGTGCTCAGGAGTGTTTACTGGCAGAAGATCTGGCCTGAGACCAAATAACTCCAGCTTGGTATGGGAGACTGGGGAATGATACCATCATATCCCATGAAAAACAGGATGCAGGTGGGCACCTCCCTGCTCCCTCTTATCTGATGGCAAGGCCATCAGATGGGAACGAAGGAGTTTCTGTTGAGATCCCAAAGCCAGAAGCTGCCACTCCAAAGACAGCTGACTCAACCACGTTGGATTTGAGCTGCCACTCCAAGGAGAGCTGACTCGACCACTTTGGACTTATAAATAAGTTTGTATAGTTGCCGTCGTTGTCGTCAGCCAAACAACCCCCAAAGACCCATCACTACTGAAGATCAACATCTGAACTATGAGCAGTGCTGGAATCTGGGGTGGTGACTATCTCCCCTTGCTTCCTACAAGGACTCCGTGCTTTTGTTTCCTATCTCTTTTCTATCGCATGCCTTCCATTCCCCATCTCCTTAAGCAACTAGGATTTGTAATAAACAACTGGTTGGGCTAACATTTGACCCGTTGTGTCTTAATCTTGCCGTCGGGTATACATATATCAAAGAACCTCCTCTCCCTCCTATGAATTGGAGCGAGACATTTCTTATGGCGTAGTCGGCAGGATACCCTCCATGAGAGTGTTGTCCTTCCAGATATGGTTCAAACCTTTTCTGTGTGCGCCTCCTGGAGTTGCAAGGAGTGATGTTTTTGATAATTTAGATGTGAGCACCTCTCCAGTAAGATCACTTCACATACTGAAACTTAACTGCGTTTTTGGAACTTTTTATGTGTATACCTGTCAGGGACGTATGAATTAATTTTGGGTATTTCCATTTGTTTAATACACGTGTGCCTCTCTGGGAAGACCACTCCACGTATTGTGATTTAAGTATCTTGTAATTTAAGTGTGATTTGAACCTTTTTTTCTGTGTGCGCCTCTTGGAGTTGAGAGGAGTGGTGTTATTTGACTTAAACGTGTGTTCCTCCCCAAGAAGATCACTCCATATATTGAAATCTAAAAAGTGTTGTTTGAGCCTCTTTGTCTTTTGTGTGCTCCCCTCAAAGAAAGGGAGGAGTGGTTTGAGCATTTGCATTTGTTTCATAGGCGTGTGCCTCCCCAGGGAGGTAAGAAGTTACTTGAGCTTTTGAATACATGTACCCCTACCTCCCTCAGTGTAGATCTTTCTGCATATTGAGAAATGAGTGACAATATAGTCACTATAAAAAGCAAAGATGTGTTATTTGACCTTTTAGAAAGGCCTGGTGCTTGGCCCTCGTCATCGGGGTGGAGTGGGCTGACAGAACCGGCATAACTTGGGGAGTGTTTCTGACCATACTAGTGTCCTACAAAATGAGCCTCGTACCCGAGCCGGAAAAGGAAAACCGTTTATCTGTGCAGTACTCAGGGCTGCTTTAAAAGCTGCCGTGGAGTTCTGAGATGAAACCCAAACTATACAAGCACTGCAGGAATCAGTTAAAGTAACACAGGAATTGGTTAAGACTCTGCAGAATCATATAGTAAACCTTGAGGGACAATTAGAAAGTGAAAGATGTCGTACAGCTTTGTTGCAAATGGCCTTAAAGGAGCATTTAAGGTGTAAGGATTCCAGTGACACTGTTATCCATAGTGCACCTCAAGAAAAAAACTTATCTTCAGGAGGAATTGGAAGGAATAAAGGCAAGAGTAGAAAAGTCAGAGGCCTCCCCAGCACACTTGCATCCTTTGATAAAAACTGAATTTACATTTAATAACAGTGATGATCTAGACCCTCAAATGAATGTTAAAGAAATTCCCTTCTCAGCCACTGAATCAGCAAAATTGAAAAAAGATTTTGGCCACTCTGCAGAGGAATCAGAGACAGAATACGTATGGAGGGTTAGCCTCACTGGTGGAGACCAAATACTTTTAACTGAAAAGGAAGCTGAAGGATATTGGGGACCAGGAGTATTTTTAACTACTGGCAATAATTGTGCTCCCTGCTCCTTTACACAGAGGGCTGCCTATTGGGCAGGTGGCCTAAACCCTTTAGAAAGGGGAGACCCTCTTGCCATTCACGGAACAGTTGATCAATTAGTAGAAAGTGTTCAAAAGGCTGCTTGTCTCCAAATGATGTATGATAGAAAGCTGAAGCCGCACCATGAATCACCTGTGATGATGCCTGCTGATCCTGAGAGGATGACCCCTTTAATTAGGGGGCTTCCAGAATCGTTAAAACCTATAGGTATACAACTACAAGGAAAAATACAGGCTGTGCCTCAGGGAGAAGGAGCCCGGGCAGCGTTAGAAGGAACTGTAACCTCTAACCAACTGCAGTCAGGATAGAAAGTACGGACATGGGGGGAGGTTGCCCAAGAGTTAATAAACTATGGGAGAAAATATGGGCCGGTGGTTTCTTCCACCAGTAAGTTTGAGACAAGGGGAGTGAGGCTTGCCCCCAGACCACCTAGCCTCAATGGAACAGAAAGAGCCTCGTTCCCAGCAAAAGCGGGTAGGCGAAATATTGATCATAAATGCAATGGACTTCGGACGCTGGGCTGGCAAAAGGGTATTCCACAAGATTTGATGGATGGACTAACAACAGATAGACATAAGAAGTTGGTGACTGGATGGCTGACTACGCTTGAGGAAAGCAAAGCCCCAGGTCTTAGCGCCTCTCCTGAGGAACCTGAATGGCTACCCAAGCCACTGGAAAACTGATGCTTTCGCACCTCCCACGTGAGTGGGGAGGGCGAAGAGTGGATGCATTAGAAAGCTCGCAACAAAGGGAAACAATCCTTGATTTAACACCTTCTGTCCTAAGGCCCCACTGCTCTTGCCCATTACCCCTGTGAGTCACGATCCACTTTCTGATAAGCTAGGGAAACTCTCTTATCTTCCTGGCCACCCTGTGTCAGTTGGCTCAGCTAGCATGAGGCCAGTTCCCTTAACCTTTATGGAATCCCTTAACAAATACCATTGAAAGGCTAAGGACACCCAGAAAAAGGACTATAAAAACAACACTCACTGGATCGTTCCCTCATTTTTTAACCATATTAACAAAGCCCAAAAATGGCAAGTCGATGTCTTGTTTTATTTTACAGAAGATCCCCACGGGACCTTGACTGAACACAGAAAAGCTGATAGCTGACTTTAACCATTTGTGTTTTGTGACAGAAAAATTGAAGATTTGATCATGCTAGAATGCTGAATGCTCTTGTTTACATATTTTGATTACATATTTTGGTTGCAATAGTATTATGTTTTGGGTTGTTGTGGTGACTGATATCAGTCCTTGGATCTGTTAAACTTCACACTTGTGTTCGGAGTTTTCAGAGGTTATCCAGGCTTACTGGCAACTCCCTGCACAGTGATACCATTCCTTCTGACTCGTTCTTTCACCCCTTTTTATCAAACTGATCATGATTTTCATGTATCTGCTCCGTGGTGTTTCCAACTTCCTAACAAACTGGGAAATGAACCGAGGGACCCATCTAATATCTGTCAGATGTGGTTGCAAAAGAAACCCATCATAAAGCCCTTTGCAATATGATGTTACTGATGTTTTCCAATGTCAGAGAGTTGTTGAGTGTAACACCAGTCCAGGAGTTCCATCCAAAACATAGTTGTTGGAAAGTGTCTAAGTTTTGGTAAGAGATGTGTATGTTTCTGGGATTACTGGGATTTCTTATGGCTTATATTGTGGGGCATCCTACACACACTATCCTCTGAAAATTCTATAGACTATAATAATACTTGAACTTGCCAAACTAGTATATATATTTCTCAGCAGTTGAATTGCTTTGGAGGTGCTTAAATGGAAAATTCTGTTCATATTTAACCTTAGAGCAATATGCAGTGTTGCAGTGTGGTACGATACCTTCACTCTGCCTAAATAGAGTGTTCAGTTTTGCTAACTACAGGACAGATAATCTCTATATTAGAAAACATATTTGCTCCATCTACTGCCCTGGCAAAACACCAAGTCATCTTTGAAAACATTACCAGGCAAGTCCACTTATTGTCAAGCTGCTTTTTGAGAATTAAACTTGCAAGCGCAACGAGCACTGAAAATGGCATTGCAAAACCAGTTAGTGCTTGATATGTTGCTACTTAAAGAATTGGGTGTCTGGCAAATTGAATGACTCTAATTAATTGTTGCCTAAAAAAAACCATGGAATGATAATAGTAACATTGTTAAACAAATTGCCCATGGTTGAAACGTGTCCGATTTTATTTATTGTGTGCTGTTGCAACTCTTACGTTTGTACCTTGTATGATTCCATGTTTTACTCAATTCATACAATGTGTTGTACTTTGTAATCACTTCTTCTGATGGACAAGTCCAACAGATCACGGCAACATTTATAACCAAGCCCAAAAAAACTTTCTTAGCGATTGTGTAGCAATTAACTCCCTCTTTGCCCCTCTCTTTCCCTTACACTTTTTCTTTTTTCTCTCCACCGCCGTGGATGGTCTCTTACGCATCAGTTTCAAGCAACCTTTGAGCCATGGGGTGGTGTCTGAAGCCTTCTTTGTTTTTGGCTCAAAGTTTGCTGTCTGAGGCATTTCTTGCAATAAGACTCTTTGATAAGACGTATCGAAGAGCCTTCTCTCCCTCCTATAAATTGGAGCGAGACACACCACAAACAGAATAGGAGACAAAAACCCAACTTAGATGCAAATATAAATTTTGTACTTTTGAAGAACGAACTGCCTTGCTGTCTCAGTCAAGCCCAGCATTACTTAAAATCATTTATTAATGTTTTGGCATAAGCAGCGAAGAAGGCTGGCCTGCAGGATGACCTGCTTTTAATGTTTGTAGAGCATCCCCGAGGAACAGAAGGAATTTCACAAATATTCAGTGTGTCTACAAAAGCGTCACTGCCTTTGGTAAGTTCTCTACAGCAACTTAATTCTTAATTTAGAGCCTGTGGTACATATTTTGCTTTTATCTCCACAAAGTCCATTTATTGCCTTGTTTAATCTCAAAGTTATAACACACTTAAGAAAACAACCTCCCCCAGAAAAACAACAACGAACCAACCAACAGGGAGACTGCCATGTGGTGTCACAGCTGAGAAATGGGATAAATCAACTCATGCCAATTGCTCCATTGCCACACCAGCGTCAGACCCAAATGAGTTGCTGGGGGTTGCTTGTTGGCGCCGTGTCTGTTTTTTCATGCAAGGCTGTGTTGTAAACCTCGTTGCTTGTCAAAATGTGATACAAACTGCTCTTTATAAAGCTTCTGAATAAAGCTGTTCTTTCATAGCATGCAAAAAGTGACCCAAAGCCTGTTCCAGCAGGAAAACCACGGGTTTGCTGCTCGCAACCTGCCACCCTTTTTGAAGGGCCCTTCACACAACCAGATGATGCGGGACTGCAGCCACAAAAAACTGCTCAGCTGCCCACCCCAGTTTACCCTTCCCCAGTGATCCTGCCACTGCTGCCCCTTGTACCTGAGAGTGCATCTCACTCATGAGCAAGCCACAGCCACAGACCAGATGCACATGGCTGTGCTGTTGCAACTGCTGCCATGCACCCCCATTCCCCGGTGACCACAAAAATCAGCTGTCCTCCGTGGCAAAGGATGTGCTGCTGATGATTGGATGGGGCTGGAGGGTGGAGTGGGGCTGGAGTGCAGGATCTCCCCTGGCCTTGATTACACAAATCATTTACACAAATAAGTCCTGCACAAAAAAATCCATGCCACATCTTTTCCCTAAAAGAGGATCCACTGCAAATACTCTTGTGTGCTAAAGGCATATGTTATGCTGTATCCCGTATTTCCAACAGGCTCCTAGGATGTGGTCCTGTGTGTCAATTCTTAGCCGAATGCATGTTTTCAAATATATTTCCAGAGGACTGGAAAAATACAAGTGAAAGTATTGCAGCTATCTTTCACTGATATGCATAGTAAATCTGAATGTGCGTTCTACAGACATTTAAGCCTACTTATATTTTGTATTAATACAAAGTAGACTGTCATTTCTAACTTATTGGCTTAACAAGAAGTAGACTGCAGAGGTCAAAGTCATCTTAAATATTTTAAAATCAAGTATTGATGATTTTTCTCTCCTCTACCATATTTACCTCATACATCAAAACTGCTTTTAACTGCTTTCACAGATGGTCCAAATGCACAAAACCACAATTTAGAAAAAGAACTTTCTAGAAGAGTAAAATCTGCCAAACCGAAGCAAGTTTCCTCATCACTGGTGCTATCTTTCTTTCTGATTTACGGAAATGCTATGCAGTTAATCTCACTTATAATTCGTCAAATTGGAAAAATAAAAGGGTTGTTCTCTCTATACTATCAATGGAAGATTTTTATGACCATGAAGCAAAATGCAAGCAGACCAAAGTGCAGCAGTAAAGGACGTTTTCAACAGCATTGACTAATTTTGTGTAATTTGCTTTCTGAAAAGCTCGAATTAAAACAACCAGTCCTGCTCAGTAACCCAACAAATGCTCGGTGCCACTCAGAGCCAGTTTGAACTCACTGAGTTGGAATTTCAGGAGTAGTTCCCCCTTTGGAGAGTAAGCATATCTGAGTATGGTTATGGTTTACCAGCCAAACACATGCTGAGTTTTCATACAGTATGTTTAGCATGTCTGGCATAAGTTACTCAGCAATTCTAGAAAACCTGACCACAACACGTTATTGCCAGTGGAAGTTTTTCTCCACTGCACATGCAAATGCAACCTTTTTTTTTTTTTCTTCTGAGAAAATATGGTTTTGTTGCTTTCAGACACAATTTGAGGACAGATTGCTTATATGCCAACTATGTGACCAAATATTGATCCTTGTGTTATTTGGATAGCAATCCCCTAACATATTGCATCTATCAAACAATTACCTTGTCAGTAGCTCTTGAAAGTCTCAAAATACTTATATGCACAAGCAGCTTTGTTGATGAGTGTCATTCCCTATACAAATAACACGCAGCTGGGAAAATAACCTATTTTGTACCTTTTGGGGCAACAAGATGCTCTGACAATTCTTTGTGCAGACTAAATTCAGAGTTCAGAAAGGTATTTTTGCTTATTCTCTGTGTTTCTTAGCGGATTTTTAATTGCCCTCCAAACCAAGGATAGCATTCCTGAACCGATAATGTTGAAAGTGTGGTGAGTTCTGCTACTGCCCGCAGATGAAACAGGACTGAGCTTAAATACAGCATGTAACTGGCTGCTTAAGAATATCTCCAGCTCCAGTTGGTTAAAATCTTAGATAAAGTGCTCACTTTGCTCTGGCCCTGCTATTTCTAAACTGTATAGACTACTACAGCATTCAAAAAGCACTCAGGAAAAGGACTTGCACATTTTACAATGAACTGGTTTTTTCAGTTTCTGAAGAAATCAAGAAAAAAATGCACCCTCTTTTTGCCCCGACTCTTCTTTTCTAGAATGTATTTTGAACCAACCGTTTCAAGTATAGTACGATCACAATTTTTCATGTGCATACCTGCATTCCTAGCAGAATAGAATCAGAAATCTCACAAGATTTGTTTGTAGGACAGATCAAAATATCTCAAAAATGAATTGAAGGAAAATTATCCACTGAAAAGCTAACATCCCTACATTTCTCACGTTAAGTCCTGACATAACCACTCACCTAAACTGTGAACAGATCAAAGTGGAGCCCAAAGCTGTGCTATGGGAGACAGTGAGTCAGGGTTTGATACTACCTTGCAGATGGTGGTCAAGTAGCGGCATGGAGACTTTGGGAAACACCACAGACAGAATTTGATCAGTTCCATTTACAAATAGAATCATAGAATAATTTAGGTTGGAAAAGACCACTCAGATTTTCTAGTCCAGTTGTAATCTTGGTCTTGACCCAAAGTGCTCAACCATGTGCTTAAGTCCACTTGTCCGCCTTGAAAAGTCTATACAATTACTGAAGGAAAAATCCAGTGTGAGATTCACCTCCCATATCTCTGTATCTTTCTCTTTACTTTCTGTAGCCTAAAGCTCTAGACACCTTATTTGTTCTGAAATAGAAGGGCTCATTTTTTACTGTGGTCATACGGAAAATCTTAAGTAGTGTCACCGCAATAAAAAAATATATCTGAGCAAGAGAAATCCATCAATGGCATGAAACATTCCTTCACTTCTACTCTTTCCTTTATTAAATGATAATGTTTGGAACACGGATTGTACTCCTCAGTAGCCTGTGAATTAGCCAACATTAATGTGCTATTGTTTTCAAACTCAAGCATTTAAAAACTGCTCCAGAGTCTCCGGCCTGCAAGCCTGTCTCCAGTAGCTCGATGGATTGCACTGGGAGATAATAGATTGACATTATTCCTTGTCTTGGCCAAGTGCTGTTGCTACAGTGCTCAAGGTCATTCGTGGCTTACCTCTGTGTGTGCTGGGTGATCTACAGCAGCGCTCAGCCACGCTGATGTGTTCATCGGTCTCTGAAGGCAGTGACCAATGTTGAGCAGCTGGCTGTTTGATCTTCCCACTGCTTTGCAGGCAGTACCACGCTGCTCAGAAAAATAAAAGGGAAAAAAACACCACTGAAAAGATTTATCAGCAAACGTCATAGAACCACGCTTGACCTCCGTATCTTCTCTTGTTCCCCAAAGGCAACATGTGTAAAGTATTTCCTGTCTTTCATGTTAACTGGAATGCATCATGAGGTCCAAATGTACAACCTGCTGTCTGTTTTAGTCATTAGGCATAATTTTCTTTGTCTCTTGATTAGAGCTTCAGCCAACTGTTCACTGTTGTAATGCATAACTCTTTTATTAGTCCCTCTCTCCCCTGAACAAATAACTAACTAACCAGCCAGGTTGAAATTTGAAATTCACTCAAGGCTGCTGTGTCTTAGACTGTCTTTTTTTTTTCCACATCAGCACATCCCCCTTTGCTCAGGACCACCAAAACAGAGTAAATAACCTCCACCTTTTATTCAAGGGCCAAAAAACAAATGTTATTGAAAAACAATTAAGAGCAACTCCTAGATTTCAAGAGAAGTTCTGCCCCCATATCTGTCTGCTTGAGCATGATAGTTGGAGTTTACTGGCTGCAACTTGGCTCTCTATTCGTGGATTTATCAGTAACATCAAAGGAGTATTTTTCTAGAATGATGTCCACTTTGCAGAGATGTGCCAGGAATTAAGAAATTAAGCTGTTTTGTTATCTTCTCCAGCTGCAGTAAGCTGGAAGATTGCTCACAAAATTGTTACTTGGTATTTTGACTTCTGACCATCTTCAAAAGCAGCTGACAATAGCTTAGAAGGGTCATAAAACATACATAAATACAGTAAAATACCAGCCTGGCTATGTTTTGATCCCAGTAGGCAGTAAACATGTACTGGTTATGCCCTCATTCCACTAACATTATGTATATACATCCAATAAATGTCGTTAACATGAAAGAAAACCCTGGAATCTCTGATCATATTTACGATAATAAATCTTCTTCAGCAGTGATCATAGGTCAGAAAAAAAAACCCTGAAAATTGTGCACAGGCTGAACTGATATCTGCTTTGAAAACTCGATCAGTGAGAGGAATCTTGCCCTGGAAGTGGTGAGGCAAATATATATATGTATGTGTGTGTGTGTGTATAAATAAATAAATAAATAAATAAATAAATAAATAAATAAATAAATAAATAAAGCTGTCCATGAGGCTAGCCTCTAATTCTTGTGACAAGTCTATTCCACAAGCAGCAAAGTTAGCAAAACTTGAGTTCCTCTATTTTTGCCCTTCGTCCCCTATATCTCCACACAGTGCAGTAACCCGACCATCTGCTCTCCCTTTACATTGGCCCTGGCTGCAGATACCTGCAGTGGTCAGTCTGGAGATGGAGACATGGGCTGGCCCCGCAGCTCCCATCAAATCCTTGTTGTAACTGATGGCTTCTGACAGTGCTTCTGTGTGCAAGAGCACTACCATTAATCTTTTCCTTCCAACCAGTTTTCAATGCTCATAGACCTCATAGGAAATTAAGGTGATTAAAACCTGTCTCAGCTTCAGCTGGAACTGCTGATCCATCTCCAAGGCTGATGAAGGAGAGACTGGCCAGCCGGTTGGATGCAGAGGACTGGTTATGAAGTTACAAGCAGCCCGTTCCTCTCATTCAGCACAAACAGCCAAACTCTCAGCGGTAAAAGTATAACAATCTTTAACCATGTTACATCAACAGTTCAACAGCTATTTTGTAAATTATAAAGCAGTTTCATATTTTCTTGTTTGCTGCTTGACATCAGCCTTTCCAAGCAAGCTGAAAGACTCCAGGTTACCTCACCCGCTCTTCTGCAAACACAGTGTCACTCCTCTGTGTCCCATCTTGTAACTCAGGGACTGGTTTTTTTGTTTGGAATTACAAGACAGAAAACAGACAAATACATTTCAAATGCTAGGAACATATGCCGGTTTTCTCTTTCAGTTAAAACCTTGTCCTGAAGAGAGGGAAAATATCGAATTGAATTATTCTACAGCAGCAGAAGTTTCAGACTTTCCAAGAAAAGTTGCAGGATCCCAGGCATACATAACTTCTTTGGAAGTATGGGATATTACAACTATTTTTGCTCAAGGGCTTCAACTAGAGCTAGCAGACTTTAACAGAAAGTGCCCGCTCAAGCCAAACGCCTCTCAGGCTCCCTTTTCCCAGGCCTTGCCTGACCATACCTGTTTACTTGCAAGGTGTGAGCTCTGGTGGAATGCAGGTGTAAATTATTCCATTGGCAGTTACTTTCCTTACAGCTCAGAGTAATTAATTGACTCTCACTATCCACTTAGGCCCTGGATTCTCTTGTTAATTTTAAACAGATACTAAACAGATCATTCTGGGGAAGCTGTCATAGTAAGAATTACAAACATCTTTAAAGTGAGAAGATCCTGCCTACAAGACAAATGTCTCTAATTCAATCCATCAAAAATTGTCTGAATAAATCAATAGAGCAAGAAGATCTGCTTGCCTGATAGACTGTGTCTCTGCTAATAGAAATTACTTAGTTACATCATCATTCATGGAAATTTGCATCACCATCAGTCACATTTGTTATTTATAAAGCTTTGTGTAAGGTTAAAATAAAAGAAAAAGCAAATAAATATAAAAGCCCATCTCCAATACTTCAGACTATGGCAAATCATCCTCCTCTTCCAACATAGCCCAGCCCCATAGCTGTAAGGTTAAAATAAAAGAAAAAGCAAATAAATATAAAAGCCCATCTCCAATACTTCAGACTATGGCAAATCATCCTCCTCTTCCAACAGCAAAAAGGCTATGGCAGGTTGGAGACACGGTGTTTGACGCTGGCATTACCATCAGGTATATTCATACTGTCCCTTATGCAATGTTTATTTACTAATTTATTGACTTAGTCTTGCAAAGTCCAATCAAATCATGTGTCCTTTTCTTTAATACCAGTTTTATTTTCTGTGAACTGTATCTCATGGTTGGCTCCAAATAACAAGTTTGATATCACATCCAAATGGGATCTGAAATACCACACAAGATATGTATTTAGTACCTCACACGACCACATTTAATTTCAGTAAGCATCTATACATAGTCCCGATATGACATTGAAGCAACAGCAAGTCTTGTTCACCGAGGCAGGGAATATAGCTTTTCCATATTTTGAGGTTGATTTGCCACATCTTCACGTGTTGAGCCTCAAGCACAAACATTAATCCTTTTCCTTTTTTTTGGTCAGTTTAGATAAATTGACTGTGCCATCCATAGCTCTGCAGATCACAGCATGCAACCCAATGTAAAGTTTGGAGAGTTTTCAGGAGTCACGGTATAAAAAACACAAACCCTTAACTACTTCCACAACATTCTTAAGCCACAAACTGACTTACTGAGAAAGGGTAGACATCACGTGTCCATTTTGACCATCTGCATATACCTGCAAACAAATTTCATGATCGCTCATAAGTAAGCCCAAATTTACAATGGTTACCTAACAGATATCCAAAGAGCAGAGCTAGGAATGCAACTTAACCCAGCAATATCCAGGCCTCTTTAAAAATAGACAGACCTACAAAAAAACATGCATCTAAGTCACTTTGCTAATTAATGGGTAAGCAATCGTCACCCCAGATAAACAACATCTGACGGGCAAGATGGATGGCTGTGAAAAATAACCAAGAGCAGTTTGAGAAGACCAAATCGATACTGACCAAATCAGGCAGAAGTCAGAGCAGTGGCTCAACAGAAGAGAAAATCTGTGGAGGATAACCAATAGTGCTGGTTTATTTTAAGCGTGCCTTACAGAGCCTGCAGGCTGTATTTCATTGTAGCTTTGTCCATAATCAAGCTAAGCTTAAAAATATGTATAATTGAAAGTGATGTATAAGTGCTTGGGTGGTAGCGACAGGGCAGACTGAAAGACATTAACATTCATGTGTATTTTTGGGGAACTTGGAACAAAAGTAATGCCTATCTTCTATGAACTGCGGAACTTGTATGAATTACTCAGTGCTGACAGACTAAAAAAATTTTGCTAACGGAAAAAAGTATTCCTATTTTTCTTTCGATCGTTGAAAGAAATGGGACTGTGCTAATGGAAAAGTGAGGCTGTCACGTTAAAAATCATTGCTAAGTAAAGCACTACTGGCCAGGTCGCACTCATGTGATTCAGTCAACTGCCTGCAACTATGTGATAGGAATGGTTTAAATTCTCAACTTCTCAGAAGGATGAGGCTTTCTCCCTATTCATCTTTGCCACCATATGAAGAACTAAGAGAGTGGCTTGTGATGAAGAACACGTTAATCATGTTTATTGTGACAACCACGACTGTTATAAAACAGATACTCTTACAACACATGCTAACCTCCCCTGACACTTTTTTTTCCTCATTCAAAACGTTGAACGTTCAGTTCAAGCCCACTGAGACATAACTCTAGAAAATCACTGATGCCAGGAAGAAATCTGTTTCAGGTATGTGCAACAGAAGCTGCTTGTAATACACTAGTGGTATTTATCGTCTGGATGTATCTTTGTTCTCAAATCTGAAGTCATGCAAGTATTTCTCAGAAAAGATGTCTTTGAACAGTCTTCAGGAATAACCAGCCGTGAGGCAAAATATCTGACTGAGACTGAAAGATATTTACCTTTGATTTAGCTCTATAATTTATTCTTACCTGAATTTTTACTCTCTACAGTGGAAAGTGATAAGGAAATTTTTGAACCAAGCTGAGCTCAAACACACTCCATGTGAAATTATTGTCAAAGCTAATATTTAAAGTTTTCGAATGTGCTTAACAAAGACTACAGAAACAGTGTCTGTAGAATAATGTGGATGGAAAAAATAGGATTGCTCTGGGAACACTTTGGTCTATGAAGAATTCCTGACAGACAAACTCTTCTCCTAGAAAAGACACCTTACTGGACATTGTGAAATATTATAACCTTCATCCAAAAAGGCATTAATGGAAGAAGGGCCACTCATTACCTTCCCTGGCCTTACAGAGTGCATGAGAGGGCTTGCTGCTGAACACCCGACCCAACCTACAACCTCCACCCTGGGCTGATGAATGGTGTTTCTGCTCCAGTCTTTTCATACAGCCACTATACTGCATTTCTGTTAGGTTAAATGGAAAATAGTTGTGCTACTCACACGTGTTGCACATTCAAACATTTAAGAAATGTCGGTAATTTAATCCTTACTGCTACAGTTGGTCATTTTGAAAATATCTTCTACAGCCACTATACAATTATGTAATTATTTGCCTGCTCAGTCATCGCAGGCAGGAAAGTGAATATAAATTTTGGCAGCGAGAAATCAAAGTCAGTATAGAAAACCAAGTGCTGTTCACTGGGCTCATAAGGCTAAATCACATCTGCGTCTTTGCTAGCACTGCATTGCAAGGCCTGGCAGAAGAGTCTGTTGTACTGGGAAAGTGTCAGGGATCCAGACTCCTAACTATTCTTCCCCCACTCTGCTCCTGAAGTTGCTGAACCCCTTTAACAGCTGAAGGTGGAGCCTGGCTAGATTTTGTCACGCGCTTATAAGGTCCACTGTGAAGCAATAAGACAGTTCCAATCATAACGTGCAAGGAGAGTAACGATGTTACTCTGTCATTTGCTTCTTTAGAGCTACCAATGGGATAACCCCATTTTATGTATTAGACATCTGATTTGCTGTAACACTCAAATAGGGATAACACAGTATTACTGGAGCAAAATGAACACTGTAGCTTTGATGAAGACTTGAAGGGATGGGGACAGTTGATGAAAAGATGGTGCAGAGGAGAATCTCTTCCTAAGTCTATCAGTAGGCTCTATGACAGGGACTACAGTAAATTCAATTTTTTCCACCAGCATTAGTCTAAATATTACTTTCAGGCAATCCTTCTACAAAAGAGAAAAATAAAAGAAAGATATAAGAATGAAGAAAGAAGAAAAAAAGAAAGAAAAGAAGAAGAAAAAAGTAAAACAGAAAAAGAAAGCTTAATGAAGCAAGGACTCTCTCCCAAATTGTTGTAGATGTGCCTTGCTGCTGACGATACCAGAGAGGACTCAGTCTAGCAGCCAGAATGTTGGAAAGCAATGAAGTGTTGAAGCAAGGCAACTGAAGAAAACCTTCTCTAAATGTTAAAACCTAATAATTCTGTCTTGCTGGGAGAAAAAGTCAGGAACTCGAAGTAAATATCCACATGCCATAGCACCAAATCATTAGGTATCTGCTAACTACTGCTTTGAAAGATGCCATGGAGCGAGCAAGGCAGTCCTACATGTATTTGGTTAGTTTTATAACTGAAGAGCCTGTGAAACCCTTGGGTTCTTTCCCAGAGCCAACAACTTCAGCAAAGAGCCTCTACATTAACTGCAACCACATCGTGTTCTTTTAGTATATGAGAAACACCACAATCCTTATAAAGACGTAAAACATCCATTGTCATTTGGGGTTGCTATTAATCAAGGCATTCTCTTGCGTTTTGCCTTCACAGCTCCCTTGTCTAGATTTCAGTGTAACAGCTCATTGGGTTTTAACTAAAAGCAGAATGGCCATATACAGCCATGCAAGAGGCTCAGTGTTCTGATTCCAGCACTCTGAATGCTTAGCTCTGACCCCTCCTGCCAAGGGGAGACCCTGATGTGTCTGCAGGCATTACTAGCACTAAAATGAGCAATCCCACAAAAAGGATTGGAAATATCTCCTTCATTCTGAAAGTACCTTCCACACTGAGACACTCCCCACATTGTTGCTTTTCTCTTTTCTCCGCTCCCAGAAAATCAGTGCTACAATAGGAGAGAAGCTGAACTCTTCTTGCACTATCCCAGATAGGTTGTTTTTCTTTAAAGAACAAGGCTAAGCTCCCAGGCAGTAGAAAACAGGTAGAAAGAGGGAGAGATGAATAGTGTCTCACTGTGCTGGTACAAGCTAAACTACTTCGTACTTCAGTTCCTTAGAAACTGATACACAGGTTATAAGCAGACCACAGACAGGACAGGCATGAACAATATCACACTCCAAAAAGCTTCAGATAACACACTGAGCTGTATAAATGGGAACACAACTTGCAAGGGAAGCTATCTCCACACTCATCTGAGCAGCCTCAGTAAAAGCCCTCAGCTGCAGTACCGTGTCTACTGTCACACACCGTACTGCAAAGATCACAGACTATCCTGAATTGGAAGGGGCCCATAAGAATCATCAAGTCCAACTCCTCGCTCCACATAGGACCAAAGATGTGGTTTAATGGGAAGAAAAAGCCAGAAGACGAAAAAAAAATCATTGAGCAATACAAACTCTGAGGAAAGGCTGACTATATCAGAGATTTTCAGCCTGAAGAAGAGTGGACAAGTGAGGGCAGATAAGTCTTGATGAATCTAAAATGCTGCTCTAAAAAAAAGAACATGTTTATGTTCTCCATACCCACCAGGGAGTGAGACCAGAAATTATATAAATGACAGCCGGGAATACTTATACTCAATATTAAGGCAAATCTTTTGGCATTAAGAGCAAGCAGTTGCCTAATAAGGCTGCGCTCTTGTCTTCATTGCTTGAACAAGTTGGGTTGTTTTTTGTTGTTGTGGGGTATTGTTGTTTTTTTTGTGTGTGTGATTTTTTTGCTGTTTTTTTTTGTTGTTGTTTGTTTGTTTGTTTGTAATAATAGTACAAATGTCCTGCTTTAGGGCAGGAAAACAGATTTAATGTCATCTTAAGATCCTTTCTGGTTGTCTGAATGTACAACTCAGCAACCTTCCCTCCCAAATTTCCCACTCACCATTTTAATAGTCTTCTGTATCAGCTTAAACTCCTTCATAAATCTCCCAGGAACTCTGTGCAGATATACTTACACCCACAAGACATTCCCTGAGGAAGACAGGAATATTAGTCACTCAGATTGTAAAAAAAAGGAAAATGCAAAACAAACAAACAAACAAACACAAAACAGAAAACAACAGTGAACAAATAGGATTGTTATCTCATTGAGGAGTAAAAAGTGAGACAGAAAACACACTTGATAAAATAAGGTACTGGCAGACACTACAGTAAAAAAAAAACAACTAAAGTTACAACGAGGATAGATATTCTGTTAGCAAGTTGGCAGAAAGCTGACATTTTCCATTTCTCCATAAAGCTACCATATACCCTTACCGGAACAGAGAAGTAAAACTCATTCTGCCAGCTTGAGTCACAACCAATGTAGCGGGGCTGCTGTTTGGTCCATGCTGGACATCTTCACACCGCACTGGCTGATTTAGTGCTGCAGTGCTTTGCAGCATCAGTACGTGAAGCATTTTTCCAGACACCTAGAAAGCAACTTAGTGTTAGAGGATGACTTTGGAGTGCCTTCTATATCCTCCCCCTCAGCCCCCACTTTTTGTTTCTTCCCTTTTCCTGATAAGTAAAGTAGGAATTATTTAGTTCAGATTCACTCCTTACAGCCCAGTCTGTTAGAGAAGTCCTCTGAGCCTAGCAGCCTACAGCTGGGACACCAGTGCTCTTATCACATAAACATAAAGAAGAGGACCAAAAGGACCTCAGTTAGTCATCCCCCCACCCAAAAATCAGGCAGGCAGGAAGAGGACAGCTGGGTAAGACAAGCCTGCAATAGAGTGGTTCTTCCATGTGGCTTTATAGGGCAGTTAACTTTTATTACCTGGTAATTACTATGTGAGATTTCAGACAAGCTGACTCTACAGCCCACATGACAATGGGGCTGTGTGGGCAGCCAGCTCATAAAGATCCTGCTGCAAGAATGATGCTGCAAAGGGGGAAGCTGGTCCACTGGGAGAGCTGAGACCAAGATAGCTTAGCTTAATACTACAGTTAGAGAGTACAAATACCAGCTCTCAAGGCAAAAATAGAAAAGAAAAAAAAAAAGGAACCTGCAAAAAGAAGACAATGAATAGGAAGAAGGTATCAGATGCAGACTCAAAACACAGAACAATAAATGTAAGAACAGTAAGGCCTGGACAGCAGGTGAGCAGGGACTGGGGTACAAAAATGTGCCCATGAACAGAAACGCAAAGAGCCTCCGAGCTGAGATGGGAAGGCTAAGATCCATGCTGCAGAACAGACGCTTATAATGAGGCCATTGAAGCTGGTCCAACAACGAGAAAGAAAAGAGAAATGAGATGGCCTTAGAAGAGGAGAAATGTCACAGGGAGTATGCACAGTTCTAAGCAGAAGCAGCATACTCCATCATATAACAGCTGTTGCTTTAAAGCTTCAGGTACTACTAGCAAGAAAATTGTTTGATATATTTTTCTTCATTGTTCATTACTACAATACTACTTCTTCACGCAGTCAGTAATGCAAAAGATTTGTGAGCAGAACCTGATAATACTTGGAGGATCAGTAATAGCATTTTTCTCTGTGGAGGCATTGGACGTTTCTGAAATGTGAGTGTTTTGGGGGACCTCAGACTACTTTCTGTAAAATGATGCCAGTTGACTACTTTGTCCACCAACAGAGATGTTTTGATCCTGTATACCTGTTCTAAACTACATTTAAACCTTAAAGCTAAAAAGATATCAAACAATCCCAAACCATGTGATAAACAGATGCCAAAGTTTCGTAGCTCTTCTGTTCATTCTCTGCAATAAAAAGCAAAAGCTATGGTTGATTTACTGTGCACTCAAACGTTGGGAGAATCCAGGAACATGTGGGATCAGTTTAGGTCAGGATCAAAACCCCATAATTTTGCAGGAGAGCAGCTTCCAAACTAAGCTCATGTTTTTTCAGCCTGTATTTTTTGAGCAGTTACTATGTGCCGGTACATCATTAAATGTCCTAAGAACTGAAACAACCCTATTCTTTATTGGTAGCAGCTTTTGCCCCCCTAACTTAGAAATACCCATTCTAGCATAATTCCACATCAGCAGCCCTTGCAGTTATTCAGTTATGATCTGACCTCCAGGTCTGATGGCTGCTGAGCTGTTAACAGACTTCTCTCGTTGCCAGTAAGAGATCAGAATCTTCTGTTCTTCTTTTCTGCCTAACATCGACCTCTGCCTGGCTAAGACCCCCACTCCCCTGTAGAGTTGGCCAAAGAGTGGGAGATCTCTGGGGTAAGAGCGAGACTCTAGTTCCATAGGAGTATGTGAGAGAGGGGGGTAAGCTACAAAAGCAGCTAGAAAGCTCTCTTGTGGGTTGCTTCGTCTGTGTAACACAGATAATAATACATTTTTGAAATGTTCTGATTTCTGTACTGTGTGCTCATCCACATGGCTTTGTTAAAGTCTGGTTATTTCCGATCCCACTGCATTAAAACAGCAAACTAAGAAGAGTGTTGTGCAGGAGACAAATTGGACACGCATCAGAGACCCAACTTGAACATATTTGTTAGAGGAATGGTGCTTTTTGATGAACGCCAAGAGCCAAAAACTTGTCTTTATCATAGAAGTTGCTGTCTGCAGGGGGAGGCATGGCTGAGAGCAGTGCTAGGGGAAGAGCAGCCAGCCGACTGGTATCTCACTCAAGCAACACAGGGACATGCTGCGCTCAGGAAGTGGTGGAAGAATGAGCAAAATCACACCACAGACTAAATCAAGAGAGACTTCTGCTCTGCTTTGCACAGTCTACAGCTGTTGCGACACCCACAAACTTACTTGAAACGTAAAACATGAGCTGAAAATGAGCTGTTGGAAGATTTTTTGTTGTTGTTTTCTTTCTCTTTACCATTTGAATGTGTGCAGAAGATATACTCTATTTAATGGTTTCCTAAGAAGAAAATTACAGAGGCAGGAAAAGTATCCTGGGATTTATGCAGACAGTGCATTTTCAGTGGAAGGAAACTTTGCCAAGTTGTTATATGTGTTCACAAAATGGTCTCTGGAAACATCTGAGTGAGCATCACCATGATATTCAGTGGGATGCACTGAAAGGCAGCCAACATGGCAAGTATCCTGGGTGCTTCTCCGACAATAATGAGCTTTATCAAACTTTGGCTAGTGATGTCAAAATATTTTCAGTTTGTAGTCATGAAATGGGCAACAAGCATACAAGCTCACTGCTTCGTGCTAACATATGTTAAGTCTCAAGAGATTAAGTACTCATCTGTTTCCAAACTGTGTTAAAAAGAAAAAACATACCTTTTCTTCCTGCCCATGCTTTTGAAGTGCAGCAGCTTGGACACAAGTTACAGCTTCACAGGACTTCTACTCTCAGATATTTCTCACTACATAATGGCTTCAGTGTAGACCTGTAGAGGAAATCATAGGCAGTTTTCAGCGTGCATAGCAAAAATGAGCCTTCAATCAACGTGCATTTGTTGACACGAGCAAAAATGCTTTGACAGACTGATAACTGAGAAGTTCAGACTGTTGTAACAGGGAAAGCAAAGGGCCTGTAACTAAAGCAGTTCGTGCTTTCCTGAAATAAGTTGGGCAGAAAAATACCAGATTTGACCTACACTTTCCAAGACTATCTTTGGACCTGGTACAACCAATTACAATGTAAATTATTCACTGATGATGGACAAAGTTGAAGGAAAGCACAAACCTCTCACTGATACTGATTCAAAGAAGGAGCAGTGCAATGCTTCTGATAGCCTACTGCAATCCTAATGACATTCATGGCATTGTTGGGTATTTTGTGAATGTGGCTTTTCAACCTCAGGACTGAGAAAATCTATAAATTGAACAAGCTGGATCTACCAGTGATCCTATAGCACTTCTGGCTGCTTTAAGTAAATACAAAACAAAGCAACACCCTGAACCACTCGACCCTCAATCATTTCTCTAATGAGCTATAATGTATTAAATCATAGGTATGAGTCAACAATATCATACTGCTGGGAAAAAAATGGAAGACCATTCTGGAAAAAAATAAATGAATAAACATCAGTATCATCTGTAAAGCACATGGCACACCACTGGCATTCAGCTCAGTGATGGGAAGCATGTGACTTGGCTGCAGGCACCAGAAATTCAGGAGGATATGATACAGACAGGGTAGAAAAGAACAGGAACAAGGATGTTGAGGGGTCTTGGGAAGGTAGCTTATTAGAAAAGGCTGAAGGACAACGGCTGTTCTCTCTGGGGATCTGAAAAGCAACCCTCAAAGTATTTTACAGAGGTCTGCAGATGTGTGAGGAACAGTTAAGAAGGAGTAGTTTGTTCTACACCCCTTGGCCCTTTAGACGACATTAAGCTCAATGAAGACCAAGAAGTGCCAGAGACACAAGTGAGCCAGCACCCCTGCTATGACTTTTACTGTATCAGGAATTATGAATTTGTACAATATGATTTGGCTACTTTCTGAAAAAATCATCACAATCTGATAGCCATACATTCCTCGTACTTGTAAGTATTTGCTCTGAAGTTGCCTTCCCTCATGGCCACAGCAAGAGAGTGCTCAGTACTTCCTTCTGGTGCCCACCTGGCCCTCAGCTTCAAGCTGCTTCACTCTGATCTTCCTCTTTTCTGTTTGCTGTTATGAGCTCATTAGTGGTTTGCATATCTTTGCCTCAGCCTGCTCCTCCAGCTGTTGGGAAATATGCTGGGTCCCCGCCCCTGACCCAGAACAAGCTAAAATAAGAGATACTTGATGGTTTCCATGCACTGATCAGCTCTCACATTAGAATCATAGAATCATTAAGGTTGGAAAGAACACTAAGATAATCTAGCCAAACCATGAACCCACAGTGAAAGCTGTAGACCATGTCCCTCAGCGCCACATCCACCCTTTTCTTGAATACCTCCAGGAACTGTGACTCCACCACCTCTCTGAGCAGCCTGTTCATCACCACTCTTTCTGAGAAAAAATTCTTCCTGATATCCAACCTGAACCTCCTCTGATGCAACTTAAAGCCATTCCCTCTCATCCTATCACTGACCTTGAATAGATCACTTGCTCTGGAAACATAGATGAAATATACTGAATAGGAATGTAAAGTACCTCGAGTTTACATAAACATGGAGCAGTAAAATGCAAAATACAAGGCATTCAGTTTGTGCTCCAGTGGGAAACACAGTAACATTGTTAGAGATAAAAGCAAAGGAACAAAGAGGAAGGAAAGAAAGTAGTTTGTGAAAGTATCTAGGTCATTTCTCTAAGAACAGATCTACAGCCATCCAGACCAACATAGGCATCCACAAATTGTACACGACCACATTAGTAGAACACACACAGGTGTCTGCATACACAGTGCATGTCTACTAGCACAGCAGGAGCTAAATCTGGAGGGTAAGTGAAAAACAAGTGAATGACACTTTTTACAAGCACTAAGTCAATCACCCTGGGGCTGGGGTTTCAGATCTATAGAGATCTTTGTAAGTCCTTTCAGATGAAGTAAATTTGCACTAACTTACGTACAATTAAGGTGTGAAATAATCTAGGAGAAATTACAAATTGGTGCATGGTTTATTCTTGGTGCCCTTGATTCAGCATCTTCTGCAAGGGCTCCATGTCCTGGCAGACATTCGTGCAGCCCCCACCACTTCCAGTTCTTTCCCCAGTACCACAGTCCTTTTACAGAGTGAGACACAGAATGCTCCCATACACAGAAACAGCACAGATGTTGGAGCTAAATGGAAACAAGTGATTCAGAAAAGTCCTGGCACTCCTCCTTCAGTTACCCAAGTGGAGTCCTTGTGCATGTTTACAGTACAACTGAACCATCTTAAACAGCTTAACATTTATTCCTTTTATGTGGTGTGGTTCAGTGATCGCTGCTGCAGGGACGATTAGCTCCTAGGGAGAATATCCTGAGCAGACAAACATAGATGACAGCCAAAAATTAAAGAAATTCTGTCTTTTATTTCTACTTAAAATTTGGATTGATTTATTTTAAAATACATTCCCTTTTTCTTCAATCAACATTCATATCAATACCACTTAAATAAATATATGTAAAATTCATAGAATTGTAGAGTCATTAAGGTTGGAAAGGACCGCTGAGATCACCCAGTCCAACTGTCAACCCATTCCCACCATGCCCACTAAGCCATGTCCCTCAGTGCCACATATCTGTGTTTCTTGAACACCACCAGGGACAGTGACTCCATCACCTCCCTGGGCAGCTTGTGCCACTGCATCACCACTCTTTCTGAGAAGAAATTTTTCCTAATATCCAACTCCTGGCACAGCTTAAGGTCATTCCCTCTTGTCCTATTGCTGTTACCTGGGAGCAGAGGCCGACTCCCCTTCACCACAACCTCCTTTCTGGCAGTTGCAGAGAGCCATAAGGTCTTCCTCAAGCCTCCTCTTCTCCAGACTGAACAATCCCAGCTCCCTTAGCTGCTCCCCATAAGACTTGTGCTCCAGATCTTTCACAGTTTCCTTGCCCTTCTCTGGATGTGCTCCAGGACCTCAGTGTATTTCTCATAGTGAGGAGCAATTCTTGCTGTAGTAAAACAGTTTTAAATGATTTGGCAAACTATTGGCTGGCACACAAAGCCTCATGTTGGCTGCAGTTTCAACCAACCATCTGAGGCTGTCTGTGAAGTGAGCACATGTGGGTTCCAGCAGGTCCCATGCTTATCCCCCTCAGTAATGAGAAAGGGCCCAGAGGAAATGCTCACCCGTGAGCAGATGTGTCCCAGTTGATCTGCTCCTGAGATCAGTTCTGCCAACCTGTTTCTCAAGGGTGTTTTTTTGCCTGATGCAGAAGAGGTAAGCCAAGAAAATATCCTTAACCGAGCAAAAGCTTCATACAAGATTGGGAACAGCAGGATAGGAGGGACTCAAAGAGAACTACAGCCATGGGAGGTTGCTCTCATCATATAGTAGTTGAAAAGATCTGGAGCAGCAGCCTGAGCAAGTTGGTTCAGTTAAAAAGACAGCTAATACCTTTGGCTTCACACTCTCTGGTGTTTTGAAGATCTATAATAATGCAAAAAACCTCCCAACTTTCTAACTGTAATAAGTCAAGAAAATAGTTGTCAATTGTTCAAGTTTTCCTCTGACCATACTGCATTTATTTTCCTGTCTAAGAGTTTTCTCACCACGAATTTCTTCAGAAAACGACTGCCTTCCGTTTCGCTAACCCAAATCATAAGTCTTTCATAAACTGTCCCCCAGAAAGCTATTGGCAGCAACTGAGAGGATTTTATTCTTGTGTAAAAGCATAGCAGTGCTATTTCTAAAGGAGTATTTTTTAAAATTTATTTTTAGAAGTAACATTTTTGCATTTAAATGTCCTTCTACCAAGTTAAAATGTTTCCAAGCATCTCTACTCACCTGAGTACTCCATTTGAAATTTTGGGAAAATTGAGAAAAGGAGCAGGTAAGGAGAGAAACAACTGAAAAAAAAGAGAAATCTTTTTCAGAATCATGTATTGATAAATAAAAAAATGGAAACATATTTCAAATTTTCTGTGCTCAAGTACCCCAGGTTCTGAGCAAATCTGTCAGTGACACAATGGACAAGGAGCTGAGAGCTTTCTTGGAGTCCATTCATAACCCTATGTTGGCATTTGGCAAACTGCCTCACTGTTACATCCTTTCCCCTTTAACATGAATATACAAAAAAATACTGGTTTTTAACTGCTAACCTTCCAGCATTTTCTGTATCATTAGAAAAGACATACAAGTTTTCCAAAACTTGCAGAAAGTTGTTCAGATATTTTCCTGAAATTAAAACATTTTACATAGGTTGAGTTTCTTCTGTATTTTAAATGACTGGCACTTCTTTTAATAGCATGAATTTAATAGTTTTTATTACCTAGAGCCCCCTATTTTAAACAAAAAAGGTAGGTGATAACATTCTTGTATTCATACCAGGCTGCCCGGGAGGTGACAGAGTCATCGTCCCTGGAGTTGTTCAAGAAAATGGTGGATGAGGTACTGAGGGACGTGCTCTAGAGCTGTCGTAGGTGTGGCTTGATGGTAGAACTAGACAATCTTAGTTGTCTTTCCAACTTTAATGATTCTATGATAACAACAGATACCATTTTTCCTCTGTGTATTTTCAATTTATATACCAACTTCATGCTGATTCTTGAAGTGCATCCAGTTTCTTGTAAGGGGGCACATTATCACAGTTTGTTCTAATTGATCTAGTTGTGACTTTTTAACATAACAGAGCTATTCATACCAGGGAATCACACTCTGAGCTGGATCTCAAAAATAAATATACCAACTCAGCTACTGTGAATGTCAGTGTTTCTCTGAAACTTTTTAATACAAATTCATCTGGGCAAGTCCTTCATCACAGCTTCATCAGTCTTTTGGGGAGAGCAGAGATTCCTGTGGGATGTTTAAACCCACACACGTAAGTCAAAATCCATCTCTTCCCAAAGTCATCTGCAAAATTTTTCACTTCTTAACCCTACGTGCCTTTCCCCACTAATGACAACTTGAGCTGAAATGAAAAACACACACTAAGATAGTCTTGTCTTGGAACCTTTAGAAATAAAACCAGCTTTGCAGAAAGCACAGAAGCAAAAAGTAGGTTTCAGTGGGGCTTCTGATGGGCTGTGAATTACACTTGCGCTTAATTAAATTACCTTCCTGAATCAGGTCCTAAATTACAGTGAGATCCTCTTCTGTGTTTATTTTGTTTGGATAATTAAAGACAGTAACAAAATGTGTCTTTAGAACTAAGGTAAACTGAAGTTTTAGCAATTAAATATTTCTGTGTTTAAGCACCCGGCACAGCTCTTTGGTGCACAGCAAATGCAGGTATAGGTGAATGCAGTTCTTCAGCTGCTCCCCTCTACTATGAAAACAAAAGCAGAAAATTATCGAGAACCAATCTTACCTCATCCAGAATAATTTGGGAATACTTTCTTTCAGGCCATTAAATGGTCTACGTCCCCCTGGTACTCCTTTTCTGGCCCCTCTGAAGCCAACAAACAGGAGTATAAGCTATTTGCTTATTTAAGCTCAAGAAATGGAAGATATTTTGAAGAGGATGCTTTTTCTTGAGAGAGGGATGAAATTTCATATGGGCTCTTATCAAAACCAGTTCTCATCTCTTAGGCCCTTCCTCATTGTCTCAGTCAGTTTTGAAGCTTTTCTATACCAAGTTCTTTTTAATGTGTCTTCACTAATACCTGTATTTATCATCCACTACGTATATCTTTTCCTGCAACCCTTCGCTGCACAATGGCACCTTGTATGTTATTTCTGGTTTCATGGGAGGATCCCCATGAAGACTGGTTTAATGAAGCAGCCTCTGCTCTCCACAGGACACACAGAGGAATTATAAACCATTTAAAGGAAATATTGCATCAGCAAATCCTGAAAGGAAAACATACCTGGCTGTTTGAAGGGCTTCGTAAAATTCCCTGCATGAATGATGTTATCAGGGAGCTCTTCTATCCCCTAGAGGAACTGTTTCTTGTGCTATCACAGTCATATGGCCTTCTTATGAGTACCAGATGAAGTAGCAGTAAATAAACTATAGAAACGGAAAAATACAGGGCTCTTTCAAACTAGCATCCCCTCAAGATCAGGGAGGAGAATAATCGCCACAGAGGGATCGTTGTTTATTGTACCTTAGCCTTCAAAAATTTATTGGAAAAATACAGATGTTGGAGGGATGGTTGAGAGGAAAAAAACTTGTTTCCAAGGACGGCTTTCTGTGGCTTGATATTTCTTTGTGGTCAAATTTCTTACCAGTGTCCCCAAGTTTTCTAAAACTGTAGAGTGATCCAACACCTCCTGACTATTGCACATACAGTGCACAGTCTCAGGAATATTGTACTCAACAGGTGCATTAATTTCCTTTCTTTTCCCATCTATAGACAAAGGCACTCCCTTTTTCCCAAGTGAGGAGTGCTGATTACCTTCTGCATTTCAATCATGAGTTCCTAAAAGGCAGTTCATGCTGTGAGTATGAACAGTGCCTTGCAAATGGCATTCTCCGTTTTGGTACAGACTCTTTGGTTTTGTTGTAGAAGTAGGAGACACTGAGAAATACTATCAACATTCAAGTGATCAAATTTATAGGAAAATAGAGTGATTTTTTTCTAATAAAAAGTAAATACTTACTATGTTCTTAGTATATTCTATATATGCATTACTATATTGTTTATTGCATTATCTTCTTTATCATTTTACCACAGTACTCACAACAAAGAAGGAACTGAGACTTCATTAATTTTAAACCTACTTACTGTATTTTTAATGATGACTCAAAATGCTGGTTAATTTTCAACATAAACATTAGAGCAGTACAAGCAATGAGCAATTATAAGAGGAGATTCAATTTATCTATAGGAGAATACAGTGTTTTTAAGAGAGTGATATTTCATCCGGATTTTTTCACTTCAATGACTCTTCAGAACTGGTTTGGGTGTTAACCCAGGACAAGCAGTAGTCGTTATGTTACCGTGGAATCTATGTTTACTACTTTATTAAAAAAATGCTTATTTTTGCATCCACAGTGATGAATATACTTTCCACATTTATCATTTTATTGGTAGCAATTTTAAAATGCGCATCTATTCAGTTATCTATTTTCCTCACATCATACCAATCCAGAATGTGAGAGCAGTTTTTGGAAGTTTTGGTCTCTGTTTTCAACATCAGCTATAGAGACATTCAGAGTAGTTCAAGGGTGGAAGGTGCAGAAATGAATGCCTATAACATACTGTTCTTTCTAAACATTTTTCTGGAAATTACATGCCTGTTCTAATATACTGGGAAAGTACTATGTTGACTAATAAGCCTTGCCGTTACAAGGCTGCATGAACTTATTACTTTAAAAACCCTGTTCAAACACATTTTATACTTGCTGTCCACTTTAGGAGTGTGAATTACCTTAGATCAGAAAGAAGTAGATCAGATGGTCAAGATATGTTGTTTTGTCCTGCAACTTCTGGAGAAAACACATTTTTGTCAAAGAAACCATGCTGCTTGAGGTCAGGGTCAGAGAAATGTATTCAGGACTCTTTACCTGAACCCAAGATTACCAAACTTGGCTATTCACTAGGAGGCACTGTAAATTATTCAAATTAATATGGGTCACAAATCTGCCAGAACCTTACTAAATTCTATTTACATGCATTATAAAATCTTTCCAAAGTCTTGTGGAAAAAATGACTTTTCCTTTTAAAAACATATTTGTAACATGGAAATGTTTTGTGAATCTTATTTGCCAGCTGCACTAAAGGCCACCAATCATATTACTCTCACCACAAAAATTATGCCTTTCAGTGTTGGTATCCTAACAAAGCTCATACAAGAATAAATCACTCCATCTAAAGAAAAAAAATGAACATTTTCAGATTGGATTGAAGCTCTTTTCCTTTGAACTGTACAATAAGATGCTTTTCTGTCATTCCATTGCTAATGAAAACAAAACACTGATTTCACCAATTTAGTAGTCAGTTCTGTTCTGTACGTTCACAATAACACAAAGCTGCATTTTCCTGTTTTTTCCCTAGAACTCATACCTTTAGTGATAGCCTGATTAGAAGTTCCAAAAAAACTTATTGAAAGAGTCAGCATGTCTCTTTTAGATGGCCAGTGTTGTTTCCATTTGCACTATCTAAATATTGCTCATGAGTAGGGACCCAAAACTTGAAAGAATCTCTTAAACTGCTGATTGTAGTCTTCTGCTACCATAGGTAGACCCTGTGCTCCTATTTGTGTGCTATATATTCATTCATATTTTTTTAGGTGAAATTAGCAAAACGCTTGAAAACATCTGGAATGCCAACTAAACAGGTTCAGCTGCACCACTTACCTAGTATCTAATGCAGACATATATTGTCCAATCTTTTCCCTGGCATTTACTCCAGAAAAAAATTTCTTCCTTCTTCTTTCAAATCAGGATTTAAAATAAATAAATAAATACAATAAGAAGAACACCCCCAAACCCACAAATACTCACTCTCATTACTTCTTCCTATAATAAAAGTAATAAGAAGAAATGCCATTAACTCCTTTAGTGGTTCTCACCATCATGTATAAACCAACCTGTGGCAGATACTGCAGACAGCTATCAGGAGTATGTCACTGTAGTGTATCCAACCTTTTCACCCATGTGAATTGGCTACAATAGGGACATTTGTCATATGATGCCCAAAAAAGGAGAGGAAAAACTGAATTTCTACAATTAAACAATTATTTCTTCAATATGACAAATGTTGACAAAGTATTTTAAGCAATTCTAAGCCATTATGAAAACCATCATGCATGCTTTGTACAGCTATATTCCCATTTACACAAAAGTCATACTGCACTCCTAATGTAATTTCTGAGTATTTGCACACAATGCATTAAATCTAACCATGGCTCTACCTTCCTGTAGCTGGAGCATGGCAGCAGCATATGGCATGCATGCTTTTCAGAGAACCATGGAAGTTCTGGAAAGCAGGAGTCTCTTCTGACATTGGATGGGATCAGCTTGCATCATTACACAGGAGAGAGATGTAGCAGAAATGTCCTTCTTTTAAAGGATTACTCCTGGATATGGAGAGGTCTGTTATTTTTGGCAGGCTTCACGTGGGCTGTGCACAGGGAAAAGGCACCCTCCTTCTACCCCACGGCAGCATGGAAGCCGGGTCAGAATGCGTCTCTTCATGAAGAAGTACAGATGTGCCCTGTAGGCACTTAGAGACCAAGAGAAAAAAGAAACAACGTGATCCTCCGTGTGCAATACATTGGCATATAACTATAATGCAATCTACAATCCTAGATATAAAATGAAATCATTTAAAAAGGACTGAATCCTCTGTGGATTGTCTCAGTGGATCGGCATGAAGCTATTTAGGCCAGATGTTCTAATAATTCTGATGCATTAGGAGATACACAGCACTGTGGCCAAGTGTTAGCACACTGAACTATAATGTAAAACATGTAAAGACACTGACTTCCAAAGTTATTAGAAGTTTTCACTCTAACCACTTTGCTCCCTTAGTAGCTATGTTTTCTTTACAACATGCACTTATGCTTCAGAGCACGTAGAAGAAAAACTAACAACCCCTCCCATCCCATCAAAACATAACTCTATTCATTCCCTGAAAAAATGTAGAGTGGCCAACTCAGGACTGATATAGGAGTCTTGCAGAAATGGAAATCTCATCTCTGAACAACAAACTGCATACTCAAGGCAGACAATAGGCCAACAAGCCACAGCTGGGTACCACATGAGCAGGTGAAATAGTGATGGTGAGATTTTTGATGACACCAAGAAAGAGTATCTTACTGCTTGGTAATCAAGTGCATCTGTCATGGATTTAAGTATTTGCAGAGGTAGTTTTAAAGATATTTAAGCAGGTGCAATATCTACTTGGAATGGTCTAATAAAGAGAAGTAACAGTATAGGGCAGGGCTGCCAACCACTGGATCAAGTGTCCCAGGGCCCCATTCAACCTGGCCTTGAGCGCCTCCAGGGGTGGGGCATCCACAGCCTCTCTTGGTCAAACAAAAAAAGGCAAGGGCATGCCCTTAGAAGGATGCAAGAAACAGAGCATGAAGAAATAGACAGGCACTCTACAGAAGGATAATGCAGTGGAATACCTTGCACTGACAGCCTGTTCAGAGAAATCCCTGTCACTATAATTGATTACTCAGAGCTCATTTCTGCACTATCTACTTGCCAGGGTGTTAGCTGAGAGTTCTGTGACTCTTCAAAACCTCATCTGCCTTAGAGGACAAAATGTGATCCAAAATTAACATGAACAAATTACTGTGGCTTAGAACTTGCCATCACAACTCTTAATGCAAGTGTTTCCTAGAACACACCTTACACTTCAGACAGGAAACCAGAACTGAGAGTTGCAGTAACTTCCATTGCTTCAAGTGGGGTTTAATCTACTTTCTTTTTTTTTTTTCTTCCTTAGTAAAAAAAATGCTGAAGTTTCAGTTAGGTCTGAGCTTTGTCATGCTTTTTGTAAGGCAAGCAAATGTTTCTGGAGTAACATATCAGGGCCACATACAGTGCACTGGTGCAATCTGCCATAGCATATCACTTCAACTGTTGATACTCTGATTATCCTCTACAGTAAATGGAGGGTTTGTTTTACTTCCACAAGACAAATGTCTGGTAATCAAATTTCCTGCATGCCACTTGCCAACTATTCTGCTCCTTTTTTCCCTCATGGCTACACAAAAACTTGTCATTACACTGTATTAGACATAATTATTTCAATTCACATTTCTGCCTGTTACTTTTACTTAAAAATAACATGGGGGTTTAAAGTATTCAGATGAGAAACCTGTATTTAAAAAAAAAAGAGTTTGTAAAGATAAAGCAGGTGGCAGAATTTGTCCTCCAATGTTATAGAGCTAATCCCAAACCTTTCATCATTCACAGATAATTTAAACTACTCTATTCTTTTTAAGTTGGATACAGTCCTTGATAGCTGTTGGACAAAAGCTGATGACATCTGTAACCGCTAGATAGTTCTCCTCTCTTTAACAACCAAAGAATTATAACCCATTTATGAAAAAAGAAGCAAGCTTTCAGCATGCACAAGATTGTTCTATATTGTTTCTAAATAGCTGCTCTACAATTTTAAGTCTGGTTCTTGCATCATCCATTTCATTTATCTATTTGGCAGCTCAAAGGTTAAATGGAGCAACAATCTTACAACATTCTTTAAATCACAGTAACGTACATGATAATAAAAAACCTTAGTCTTGAATTCTCAAACTATGAAAATATTGTCAAATAGCTATTACTGTCATGCTTATTTGTGAATCTCAAACTTGCAAACAATTAACGACTCATGTATTGTAACAACTCTGAAATGCTTTTGAAAGCTTTGACAAAAAGAACGAAAAAGATTAATAACAAAAATGCATATTTGCCAGGGGTTACTCATTTCCTTCCTCCTTATCACTTCTTGTCTTGTATGAGCTCTAATACAGAAGTCCCTAAATGACTCTTTCAGAAACAGAAAGCTCCACTGGAAAGCATGCCAAAAATCATGGCCAGAGGCAGGCTTCTGTTGAGAATTTAATATTAATGTGCAGAAAAAAAAACAGCTCCACCTGCAAAGGCTACCTAATCTCAGTTCTTAAAATCCTGTCCATGTTACTTCAACGGTAGTAGTTCTTGCAACTTGACCGAAATGTCCTCTCAGGAAAGAGGCCAAATCATTTATCCTCTGACAATAAAGCCACTACCCAGCACCTGAGCGCTTCATGCAGAAATTCCTTGCGTCTTTGTTACTAAACAAAAGCATTTGATCTTCATTTCAAATAAAACCCTTAATAGTGAAATAATAGCTTTAAAATTGCAATTATTACTCGCTGAGATTCTGCAAATGCTGAAGTACCTTTCTCTGTGGAGCTATTAACTAGGCATTGTCTTTCTCTACCCAAAGAATAGACAGTAAGGACCTTGTCAGAAACTATTGCTTGCATTATCCAATTCCTACACTTCATTTTGCAGAATTGCTCTTTTCCTACATAATTTTCACTGATGTTTAGCTAGCTCCCAAATGGCTCAGAGAGTCCACTTTGCTTAAGTAGCTTCAGTTTCTTCCAGAATTCAATTGTTACAGAAAAAAATAATAATGATAAAAAAATCCTGATATTCTCTTCTCTTTTTTGGCTTTGTATGTGAAACATGAGGACTGAAGTACTCATTTATGACTACACAGAGTGAGAGAGGCATAGCAAAACGCCTGCAGAGGAGAAACAACAGCTCCAATGGCCAGGCGGGGAGAAGCTAACAGTAATATTTCAAGAATAAGTCATCCAAAACCAAATAAAATAAATCAGTCATCACAACTAATATACTCTTCTACTGCTCTGTCCATTCCTTGTGCAAAGATCTCTTTTCTCAAAATTCTTTTATAAGAAATGTAACAAAATTTAGTGTGACTCAAACACGTTTACACCTGATGCCAACATTATTTGCAGGCTTTAAAGCTCCTGTGCTTGTTGTCTTTTTTTTAATCAGCAAGCCTATGACTGGTTAGCTCAGAGCTGGCTATATTTTTTTTTCAGTAGCTCTTAGGTTACTGCAGTGTTTCTTGAAAGAAAATTTATCTCTACTTTACTTGTTTTCAAGTGCTGGAATTTACTGCTGAGTTGATGCAAAATTCATTCTACTAAACTTCTTGCTTTGTTCATAAAAATCAAAGAAAAAAAGGATAGCACTGAGTTTTGTATTAAAAAAAACTCCCTCAATGCACATGAAGGGAATGCCATTAATCATTGCAAAAAACAAACAAAACCTTGTGCAGTGATGGGAATAACTGCAGGAACCCAGTTTCAGTGCATTTGTAGTGGTTTAGGTATAGCTGATCCTGTCCTGAGTGGGGTTTCCTCTGTTCCTATTTTAAGGATATCTAACTTTTCTCAGTGTGGGGAACAGCAGAATTAGAGAGGTGAAGATGAGTGCTCACCACGTCGATGGGAATATCTTCCCACAAACTATTGATCTGTTTTGGCCACTCTTGGGACTTGAACAGTACCATTTTTGTATTCAGCAAGGCAATGCTAGCATTCATTATAAGTGTTTACACTGCCAGCAGCTATTTTTAAGAGACTTCAAGATCAATTTTTGATGGATTAGTTGCAATATTAGATCCCATGTAGAATGGCTAAAGTTCCAAAATATTATTCCACTGTGATTCCACAACACATCGTAACAATATACTGTTGCAATTATTTCTCCCAAATTCTGTTAGGGATGTGGGTTATGAAATATTTCTAAAAGAAATGGGAATATAAGTCAGAGACACAGTATTTAGCCAGTTTCTTTTCTCTCAGAAACATCAGCAGAGGGTTGACTTGATATAGCAGCCTTTCCTCACTACAAATCCATGCTTATCATACTGTGAAAGACAGACTTGGCAGCTAAACACCACGTTATGACATGTCTTCATTTCCTCTTCCTTGCCCCTGCCCACTCAGGGATTTGGCAGATCCAGTAGGAGATTGCTCACCTGCAATATGAAATCTAGGGCTGCCTCCCTGACTGCTCTGAGGGCAGTTGTTTACATTCCATCCCCACCACTAATTTCTTCTTTGTATCCTTAGTTTATCCTAGGTACAGCGTCACTACTTCTCCTGGCTTTCCAAGCTGCCTTTCTTGACCCTTGCTCCCCCACTCTCAAGCAGTTCATGAGCACAAGCAGCCATCCTTGCTCAGCATTTGATCGTGTCCCCTCCCGTTCAAACCCATCTACCAGGTGCTCATCTGCTGTTACATATAATTCATCCCACTTCAACATCTGACACAGTTTTCCACAACTATTGATCTACAAGCTCTGCACTGCCCCACCCTTCCCATCCCTGAGTCTCTCCCCATCCATCTGTTTGTCACTGTGCCATGACATGTAATCATGACATGTGTCTTTCCCCACACAGCTCATGCAAGACACACAAGCCTCCTCACGGGACTCATCCCTGCCTTATGCCAAGCAATAACTAAAATGGGCTTGTCATCTGCATCTCTTATTCCTTCTAAGATTTCTCTTCCTCACTGTGTCCTGAGTGGACACACCTCAGAGCCAACCCCAGCATAAGGTTGACTCCACTGACCCCCACTAAGGCTGCTGCACTGTGCAGAACCAGTCACATGCACAACTGTATTTCCCCAAACACAAATACATTTTCAAGATCAAAACTTATACTTTGAAATTTGGCCCAGCAAAACACTGCCTTTTCATAATATTCCTTCAGTTCTTATGGGTTTTCCAAGGGCACCACATCTTCTGTGCACACACAAGCTCTACAGGAAGATGATTAACATGACCACATCACATCTGCTGAGATCTGCTAGTACCTGCGTGAAAGAACCGTGTTACAGAATCATAGAGTCATTTGAGTTGGAAGGGAACATTCGAGATCATGTAGTCCAACTGCCAAACAAAAGAAATCAAAGTAAAAATTCTGTCTCATGTGATGCTTTCTTTCAAAACACAGTACAAACCATACATTAGCATGGCACATCAGCTACAACTTAGTTTGATTCCCTGTTTACTCTCCCTGAAAGAAAGAAGACAAGAAAAACAAAGATTTATTAACTTCAAATTACTGTGGCCTTTAATTAAATAAAGGCTACATTTAAAAACAAATAGGAAAAAGGCAACAATCTGAATGTAGTAAAATTCTGCTCCCACAATAAACTAAGGGACGTAAGCCCAGTAGACTTCATGATGTGTAACTGCTATTGCTATGGAAGCCATTCAGTTAGGTGCCGTCCCCCTAGTAGAAAAGTACTAAAGCCACATGCACTGTGCAGCTTTTCAGTGCAACAAATAGGCATTATAGGCAACAAATGGATGCACACAACAAAGGGAAAATTCAAAACAAATACAAACCGTGCTTATTTGCTGTTCAACATTCAATACAATTCAGTATGGTACTCATTAGGCAGGAGTAATCTCTGTGGTACTTTCTACAAGGAAAAAAATGAAGTATCGTGTGATCATCGAATTATTAAGTTTGGAAAAGACTACTAAAGATTATCTATTCCAACCACCAACCCATCACCACCATATCCACTAAACCATGTCCCTCAGTGCAAAGCAATGTTAAAACTGTCATCTGCTACATGCATTCCTTTGTTCCTGAACATAATTGCCTTAACTGGAAAGTTTTTTTCTCTCCAAAGGTCACCTTCAGGTTGCTTTCAGTGCTACCAACAGCATACATGTTGTTGTCCTGACTGAAGGTAATTCACCAATATCGGTACATGCATGCTATCAGAGAGCTTATTTAATCACACAAAATGAAGTAACAATACAGTTGCAACCTCACTTACATCAGGACATAAAATAATCCAGTAAAGACAGAAGAATAGGTTTTCTAGCTCTCTGTCCTCATGAATGTGTGAAATAATGCTTTGGGATCATGTGTGGGATTCTCACATTTGCTAGCAGAGCATGGCAGACCTAAACCAACATTTATTTATTCCTTTTTCCTCTCTCTAAGCTGCCTGAAATAACAACATCGGTGACTATATACTATCTCTTCTGTCTGAATAAATGTCTGTTCTGGAGCCAGAAATGGCAATATAAAAATCAGCATTCTTTCTTACGTTTGGAACAGAAGTCGAAGTACCTCATGCCCATCTTCTGCCATCCAGTATTAATATCCTTTGGACAATTTTTGAATGCTCATACCTAAGTTGCTGTAAATGCAATAGCCTTTAGCATATTGAGAATAACATAACTGAAAACTATAAATTATACTTAATAGAATAAATAATCCCACGTTAATAGTGGTAAGCAAACAAAATGTAGAACACGTCACTGTACAGAATGTATTGCTTTCATCATTCAGTGTATAAAGGAATTCAATTTCTTTAAATTTAAATTAAGCTGCCACAAAAACATTTATGTTGTAGTGCCAGAGATACAAAGAATTCAGCACCCTAAGGAACTGGGCCCTACTTGGTGCTGAAATAAAGCTGTCTGAGTTAGGGGGGGAAGTGCCTTTCTATTGGGCAGCAAGTGCTGGCTGTGGTTAAGGAGATGATAATGAGCTACTCCAATCACTGGTACGGCTGCCTAGTACAAGATGAGACTGAGAATGCAAGTAGATGGAAGTGATCTGACGTTACAGGTGTTCAGCATCTGGACAAAACCAGTAACTTTCAAACATGAGAGCTGCAAAACTGTGTCATATATCTTTTAGTCTTCTGGAAAATAAAACATCTCATTTAAAACAATGATAATGGATTTTTTGAAAGAGATCTGCAGGGGAGAGCTCCAGAGCATGCTTCGCACCTACAGCTAAAAGAGTTAGCTTACACCAAATCTGATATAACTTAGTTGTCTCTGACTTAAGCATTCACATCTTTCAAGTGTATGCAGATTATGTTCATATTTCATTGTCTGTATTTAGCTTTTTCCAAATTGTTTTCATCAATCAGGTCTACAACACAAATTTTCCGAAGCAATATTGAAAATAGTAAACATCAATGAAACTAGTAAAATCTTGAAAACACAGAATTTTTTATTTTCCTATAGAGAATCTCAGTACATACAGTGGCTATTCTTTGTGACAAAAAATATCATGTGCAGTTTCTCAGCTGCAATCAAAACTGAAAAGCAAGACACAGCACTCACTGCAATTCTTTAAAAAAAAAAAAAAAAGAAAAAAGAAAAAAAAAGCTTAATTTCACTTGCAAGTCATGAATCAGTTTGATTTTCTAACAATAAAAAGATTATCAGGAAACTAGAGTTGTCATACTGGAAGAGTCACTAAATACCAATTACTAAATCCAAAGAATTATATCAGCAAGGCATGCTCAAACACAGACCTCAGCCCAACCAGAGCAGTGTTTTGCATTGCCTGCAAGTCTATTATCTCTGGTCTCAGAAACTACACAAGTTCGTGCCTGAAGAAAAAGGCAAATTTCAGACATGTTTTATAAAACGTTAAAAAGGAGGACTCAGGGAACTACAGATTTTAACAAAACAGTCTCACACAAGTTTGACAAATATGTCAGGAACTCTGAAATATATTTGAACCAAAAGTCTGAAATAGATGACCACCTGAAGACATCATAGACTTAACTCTCTTTCACCTTCACAAAAATCTGACCATCTATCGATGTGGAAGAGAAGCTAGATGACTGTGATTTGAGTATTAAAAAACATACTGTCTAGGTAAGACAACGGATGCGGAATGGTCCTCATTTCTGTGCAAATCTCAATTTTCAAAAGACCAACTGAGATTTATCCTGTCCTTTAATGAACTCAAAAATCAGATGGAAGAAACAGATTAAGGCCTTCAATCACTTCTTTGTGTCCCTTCAAACAACGTGTTTAGCCCAATTTTTTGAAGTCACCTGACTGCCAGGCCATTGCTTATTGCCTCATCTCTTTTGGTTTAGCTCTGGGGAAACCATACATGGGAAAGGACTGATAAACAAATTGGTACTCATTGCAGAAAAAAACCCAATAAATTTGTTTGTTCTCAGTATGCTGACATCATCATTGTGAACTTCCTCTTCCTTTCAAGAAAACTCAAAACTGCTGCACTGAGGAGTCAGAGGGACTTTGAAATGGTGAATATAACACCAGAGAAAAGGAGAAGAAAGGAAGGCTTTATTCTGTAACATTTTTACCATATGATTAATGAGATTTATTGTATTAAATAGGTAAGCTTGACCAGAGTCATAATAGACTAACTTGCCTAATGGAAAGTTCTTGATTCAATGCTTGCAGCATACTGACTTTCACCAGTGGCAAGAGTTTGGCAGTGACACCACAGAGGACTGCTATCGCTATCTCTTAAGAAAACAGGTATGTAAAAATGCAACACATTTCTTCACAGCTAAACATTGGAAAGGTTAATTTCTAACATGTCTCTTTCCCTTTTTCACTCAACATCTTCTGGCAATCAAATTCAAGTGCCTCACACCACTGAAAGTTTTACAACATTTTCAGGACAGCTGTGGCTGACATACAGATTTCTCATCATATCAAAGTAGGTGCAAGAAAGCTCATTTGGCACAGTTTGTCACCTGAGAATGTGAAAATAGATCATGTTAATAAAAGAAAGTGTGAGATCCATACCACACCTTCTGTCAGCCAGCAACTTGTATGAACCCCCCCGTAAATGCACTGTGAGCACATCCAGATACACAACTGTGGGGCAATGGGACGGCAGCTATCAATTATTTAAAGGAAGTCTGCTTGGAGACAGTCATGCCAAGCACCTGAATCCACTTTAATGGTGAAAGTGGATGCATATGCTTGGAGACTTTAAATCCTTTATGAGTAACACTTCTGTTATGATGTATGAACAGAGAGCAAACTTTAAGGAAGACTGTAGTGAGCGTGTGGTGTGTGGCTATGTTGTGGCTGATGCTGTTCAGCAATGCTCAGGATCTGTAGTTCAGTTTGTTGTCACACAGATGAAAAGTTAGGACTTTCAAGTGATCTTGCATAAACAAACATTTCCATATCACAGCTGCTTGCTTTAATGGTGCTTACATTAAAAGGCTTAATGAAAAATTAAGTGAATGATGCTGCATGCTGAAAAAGTCTTGCTTTTGACAAACTGATTAACTACAAAGCCTCCGCTAGCGTTTCTTGGATGCATTCCCAGAAAAACCTCTTCTACTCAGGCTATTCCTCATCTTAGATAAATAAAAGAATACAAAACATTACTCAAATATGGAGAAAGTTGTTTTCAACAACCAATAGGAAGCATTTTGATAATACTGTACTTGGTGTTAAAATACACGTATCAGCATTTACAGAGCAGACACCATTTCTCATGCTAAGCTTGTTCTCCACTTAACACAATACTTCAAAGTCCCCAGTGCATTTGTTAAAAGCAGCAGAATATAATACTGCAGAAAACTTTACTCCACAAATCTTTCTTTTTCCTCCACTAAAATAGAAAAACTTGTGCAGTTCATGTAAGAGAATTTAATTTTGAATAAACAGTTTGAAAACATTCAAATCATTTCACAGCTTTCTGCTTTTACAGAATCAAAATACTGTGATTTTCTGTTTGGTGAGGTTTTATGCTAGTTACCTGGAAGCACAGATTGCATCAACATTTGCTCTGAAAGGCAATCAGCACCAGTCAAAGCAACGAGTAATTGGGGAGCAAAGTGTCAGACCAAAGGAAGTATCACACATGCATTAGCAGAAATTTTAATTACAAAAACGTGTAGGCAATAGCTACGCAAAATGGCAATAGAAAAAAAAAATACATATATGTATTTTTTTTTCAGTAGATTTCAGTACAAGTGAAGGACGAAAAGGAGAAGAAAGAAAAGTGAACACTTAGAAGAAAAGAGAGCGCTCTGGCAATATACAAGCAGAATGCCTGGCAGGAGAGAAATCTGGCAGCAAAACTCGAAAGAAATGCCCAGTGGGAATGAGCCTGAGAGGAGGGAAGGGAAGAGAGAGGGAGATGGAGAGAGAGAGACAGAGAAGTTGTTCTGTTGCCTGGCCGCAATACACAAATCTTACCAGCTACATGCGTTGTCGTGGCCAGCAGGCAAACAACTCCTGAAGACTTGTCCAGGCAACATGCTTTGTGGGATGAAAGCATCTGCAGTTCTTCCTGGAGAACCTAAATTAAGTTAGAACATGAAGTTTCTATTATGATTATATCCCTGATTTTAAAGTTTTAACAATGGTCTGGGTCTGTATGATGGTTCTGCTCTTGCTCTGGTACAATTTTAATGTCATGCTTTTTCACCACTTCCTGCTCTTCTGTTCATCACCAGTATGGTGAAGTAGCCAGATGCAGACTCTCCACTGTATCTTTAACTCATTCAGTGCGTCGGGTCCTAACATGCCTTCTTACATAAAATGATGAGGTGGGTACTCTGCCATGTTAATGCATCACACCAAAATCACCTGCAAAATGTGGATAGTGCCATGATTTGTGTTCCTTCATTACAGAATTAAAAAACACCCATCCCAGTCAGTGTGTAAGGTACATAAAGTGGCCAGGCTAGATGGGGCCCTGGGCAGCCTGGTCTAGTAATATATATGGAGGTTGGCGGCCCTGCCTGTGGCAGTGGGGTTGGAGCTTCATGATCCTTGAGGTCCCTTCCAACCCAAGCCATTTTATGATTCTGTGATCAAGGCCTAATCTGTGGGATTCTGGTACCAGTTGGCTTCCTATGGTTCTCTTCAGGTACGCTGAAACACCTAAGGTGAGGAGATCTGTAAGGTTGTGGGTGTTTAGGAAAACACTTCTACTGTTACGCCTCATGGCTTTTTCTGGTGTTTCTGTTCTGTTGCTGGCAACTGCTGAGAGCAATCTCATCTTGAAATACACCTTTCCTGCAAAGTTTTGAGGATTATCCTGAGAACACTTCTGAAGAACATTCTTCTCAGCTTGTATTGGACAATGTTACCACATGCTGCATTTTGCCTGTGGAGGATTTTATTCCTCATGTGCAGTTCAGTAGCCCTTATTCTGTGATTTTAGGACAAGTTGTTTCTCTTCAGCACAGCATTATAGGGGAAATTACATTTCCTCCTGTGTTCATAGTTTGCTGTAGCTCATAAAAATATAATATTATGAGCAGAGTGTTCCTGTAACTCCATGAGAAAGAATTGTTCTCTTCCTGGCTTCCCTTCAGCACTCAACAGTTAACATGACCAGGCTGCTTCTTCTGAGCCCATGAAATATTAACAGAGCTCTTGGCCAAGTACCACAAGAACTTCTGCCCAATCTGTTTCAAGAAATGTACTGTCTTTTGTGGGGAAGCAGGGAGGAAACATTATGGTAAAGTTTTATTTGGCTCTTTTCAGCACTGACAATATGTTGTGGGCTGAGTGACTGTAGGCTGAATAAGTTGGCAAGATCAAAACTGTTCTTTAAGCTTGACTCTGGAGCCAAGTCTGATGGGTAGCATAACATACTGTATAGCCTCTAGTCAGAATAAAATCCATACAATGAAAATAAATAAATAAATACAGCATGCAGTCATCAAATCTATTCATAAGTTCATGACTGGCTGCATAATGAAAGGAAAATTACCTCATTGGGCACACTGCCCAATAACGAGCTGGAAAGGGTGAGACTTCTATTTCTCAGATTTAATTGTAGGCAACAGGGATGACATCTCTAACCCCACAAACCTCACGTTCCTTGAACAGTTCATTACGACCTTCATGTTTACCACAGTCCTGGAAATATGAGACAACACAAAGAAAATTCAGAAAACAAATAATGCTGCCATCGTGTAGAAACTGATCATTTAAGCAGGAAGAATTTCCCTGATTTGAAACAACGCCAATATTTTGCAGTTGTAGAATTATTTTCTGTTTCACAATGTCTGTACTAGCTCAGCATGGACCCATGTTTTAACTCACATCTTATCACCTTCAAACTATTAGAATGCTTTGGGACTCCTCGGCTGAGGCAATACCTTGATGCAAATGCCCTCCTTATGACTGCCTGTTGCCTTCCTCCATACTCCATAAGTAATCTGGAAGAAAACAGAAACATGGACAGAAGGAAATCACTGAGAAGTTTTCCCAGTCTGGGAGATATTTAACTGCCCTACTCTTAAAAATCTCCAAGGGAAAAGACTTCATAGCCACCTTGAATAGCTGTCTGTTTTGGGATAACAGCTCTTCCAGACATCAAAATCTTTTTGCTGCACATTAACCAAACTACTTCTCACCCTATCCCTAGCAGGGATAGAATCAGCCAGCACCATACTTCTCCCCACCAGGTTTTTCAAAAGAGAAAAGTTGGACCAAGTCTTCTATCCTCTCCATAACAAATCGAAATCCTCCAATTTTTCTACTGGCCTTACACTCTCCTCTTAACTGTTACCTTAAATGTGTTTGTGTTTGTACATCATATTCCCAATGAGCTTCTACAATATTGCAAATAGATAGATATACAACCTAATGTACTAACATAATCCAGAATTATTTCTTTCTTTTTATAACAGTATTACATTGTTGACTCATTTTTGGACCCATTAAAATTTCCTTTCCATTCTTTTACACGGCACTATTGCCTGCTTATGTGGTCACTTCTTTGTACTTCTATGTGATATTTTTCCTTTCCCACTGTCATAATTTGTATTTTTGCATTGAATTTCATGTGTTTACTTAAGACCATTTCACCAATTTATCCAGTCTTCACTTTCATACTCATTAATGGAAACACTGAAAAGAACTACATAGGTCGCTTTAAGAGTAATGCCTCCTATTTATTTCCACGGAAACTACAACAGATACTAAGAGCACCATAACACTATTTGATAGAGCAAATTCTCAGCTACAAAGCACTACTCCACAGAGTAGACACCACTATTAGCTATGCATTTTTGTCAGCGATGAACAAGAGCCTGCTTGCTGTGCTTGTAAGAATCTGCACTAGGGAAGGTGACCCACTGTCACAGTCGTCACTGCTGAAGTGCACCACCCACCACCTCACATCTCACTCACATCCATGGTCTCCATCAACACTCAGCAAGTGTTGATGAATGTTACTGGTAGCAATTTTTATCACATAGAGGACTTCAATGTCACACTTTCGCTCAATATGCACTTCCATGTCAGATGCCACTCTGTCAGACTGCCCCGCTGCTGCCATCTGTCATGCAGCAACAACATGTAATGGAACATTGGTGGGAAGGTTCAGCCTCTACTGCCATACCACCAACATCAGCTTCTGAAGTCATGGGCTGACACCATAAAAAAGAAGGCTCTTGTACATTTAAAATGCCTCCCTAGGTCCCAGTTTGAAATGGCATTCCAATTGACCTCTGTATCAGTCATACAGCCTTGTTGCCTATACATATTCCACTGGCCCTTGGTAAAAAGTTCTAGATGCTAAAGTAGGTGCATCCAGTACAGGCACACAGACAGTGTGCTAGGTAACACAATGCATTGATATATTTGATACATTTGATACATCTGAGCAAGCAAAGACTTGAACACAATTAGGTGATGTTACGATCCCCAAAGTAGGACATTCTTGAAGGGGAACAGAAAGCAGTCAGTTCTTTGATGACTACAGCTCCCCTGGCCCTCCCTTTTTCCTCTTAAAAGCACTTCCTTAATTCCTTTCTCAAACCTCCCCAACGTTGTATTAGGACTACTCAGTATGTTCTAGGAGATGATAATTAATTTCTAACAGGGACTGCCTCGGCTCATTCCTCAGTTGTTACATATTTATTGTATGCCTAAATTAGATACCTATTCTTAAATCTCTTTCTTAGTATTTAGTTCGTACTCTTGATTACTGGCTATCAAAAGAGGGTTAAGGATTTTATTTATTTGCACAGTGCCAGATGAGATCAAATGTACTTAAATGAACATTTGTAACATGCAACAGTTCTTAAAAAATAAAATTTGACACTGGGACCAAAACAATACTGATAAACAAAAAATATCTTGTTATTATCTCCTAATGAGAACTACTGATTATTTTTTACGTTTCATTTGACAGTCTTCATCTCAATTAATTCTACACAGCAAAGTTAAATTATTCAGGTTGATAAAGATCATCCTGACTCCAAGGCATACTTATTAAAAGAAATTAAAGCCTGGTGCTAATCAGGCAAATGAGCTTGTGTTACTAACCAAACATACAAAGCCTAACAATGAGATAATGACAGGTAGGGTGACAGATAAAAAGCATTGCTATTTAAAGGTGGTAAAATGCTTTGAGTTTCCTGAAGGGAACAGGCATTGTTGATGAGTCTTCTGAAAGAACATCCTTTGCTTTTTAAATCGCGCTTCTTTCATATCTCAGATATAAAAGCACCTGCACTGAAAAGTGACTGAAGATGATAAAAGTAGTAGGTTGAGAAGCTGTACCAGAGCCAGGAAAGAGTCACAGAATGAAAAGCAGGGCTTGTTGTTACGTAGCACAGAGGCAGTTTTCCACAAATGACCCAAGTATTCCCAGTCTTGGCACATCTATCCAGAAAGTTATTTCAAAGTGAACAGGGAAATCTGGATTCAGTGCTGATTTCCACTGACATCCAGTATATCTACCATGATACGTTTGTTACATCTGGAGTCAAGGCAATGCTAGTGTATTTATGTGTCTATGGGTAACACTACACAGGTAAGTACACCCAGCAAAGCTTGCATTTTGATGGGATGAAAATTCCTGAATTAGCTTCAAATGCTTTGTTTTGTTCAATGACAAGTGAGATGATTAACACAAGCATGATTTGCTTTCATTTGCATGGAACACATTGTTCTCTGGTTGAGAGAATTATCTATAATTTTTTCCTGGCAACCCTTACTGTTTTGGGACACAGCCTGACATAGTAACCTCGCTCTGGTAAGAGAGATTTCTGCTTGTAATGTAGATCTGAGTAGTCAGGAAGTCAGGAAGATTTCTGTACTGGCAACTCATGGCCTTGAGGGATCAGTTTTGCCCAGTGCGGGCAGGAGGATGCGCAGTCCTGTGCAGCCCTTCAGTGAGTGCGGGCTTCATGCTCCAGTAAGATCAGCCTGCAGACTGCCCATGAAGAGCAGATTCATGCTGCACAGTTTGATGAGATTACAAAGGAATTATTTCACAGCTCGGGAAATGTCTGGCCTAGGTGCCCAGAAGCTTGGCCCTCTGGCCAAGGTGGTTATGTGATCCACAGGCAGTCACTGGCAGCATGCTGTCCCCCAGCCATTTTGGAAAACACATTTTTCAGAGTGCTGTAGGTATGTTCAAGGACTCCCACAGTTTAAGTTAATTTCTCACATAGCTTATCCAAGACAAGACATAAGCACTAGGGAAGTGCCATGTGGCCCAACATACTGTGGATTAAACACCTGAATATAATTAGAACTTTTGCACACCACTTACTCACGGGTTCTCTGGGGAGAGGAAGAAGAGCCAGTTTATGTTTCAGAGAATTCCAAGTCTTGAGCTTCTCCAAATATACAAGAGGAAATTCATCCAAATATTTTGCTCCTCAAAGTATGCTCCTTTCCGCTGTTTCTTATTTTGCATGGGTTGTCCACAGTTGTTATTAAACCCAGATCTCACCTTCCAGAAACAAACACAAATTATATGTATGTAAAAAGTTAGTCAGGGAAACGTAACAGTTGTTTGCAGCACATTATTGACCAGAACCTTCAGGCTCTGTTATTGGTCTTTTGATGTATGCACTGAACTACAGCATAACAAAGTACATTAATGTTAATTGATATAAGTTCTTTCTACTCCGTCAAGATGAGAACCTGAAATAAATGACATACAAAAGATGGATACAGATTATTTCCATTATTTAAATTTGCATTCCTGCGCTCAGCAGTCTGTTTTGCACAATAACAATAATTAGAGCCTGCATTTTTGGATCTGCAGTTGACAGTCAGAGAGAAGGTGCAAATAGAGGAATGTGTAACTACTTCCTTAGACACAAGGAGTAAAATCATGCCATGTCATTCTGTGAGCGCATTTTCATTTGTAGAAGTCACTTGAGTGCAAAATGATAAATGTAATTTTGTTTATTCTTCCCATTATATGGCATGCAAAATAAAAGGAATATATTCTAACATGGATATAACTTTCAATAAATTGTTCCAGGTTACCCTCGTGTGTTTACAACTAACACTGAATTGCCATGTGACGCTTTTCAGCCTGAAATCATATAGATAGGAATTAAAAAAACTGAGAGCATTAAAGATATCAGTATTGGCATAGGACCTGGATTTGATTCAAATTACAAAGATTCACATTACAATTAAAAAAAAAAAAAAATTCTCATCTTACAGAATATCAGAAATTGAATTTTTATATGCAGGTCTTAGAAAGCTTATCTAACGTCTAACAGCAATGCATGTGCATTTTGTCACACTGTGGTGGGCTTTCCAGGAGTTCACATCCATCCCATTTATAATTCAATAATGAGCATGAGTCACAACATGATTCCTGAATAAAATTAAGTGCATTTTGAACCTAGAGACTGGAATTTATTGTTGTTAACATATTTTAAGAGCCCACTAAATCTTACATTTGAGAAATACTTTTGCCTGATTTTTAATTGTAAATACGTCTGATTTTTGAGGTTGGTTAAATACAGCCATGAGACCGTCCCAATTTCTAACTGTACTACAATTGGCAGATATGATTGTAACATTCAAGATAGAATGATGGCATAGAGATGCAACGCATCATCTTGCTGCTTAGCATAGCATATAATTTACAGAGCAGTACATTTTTGTAGCTTCTCTGCCATTGTGCTAAGTAAGTTATTCAATAAACACAACGCTTCACACTAACAGCATTTGTTGGGAATGTATTATTTGGGTATGTATTATTTGGGTAGATTTTCTTTCCCTCGGGAGTGCCGTAGAATAGCTAAATGTAGGTACTCAAAATTAAGTTCAATCATGAACTGCAGGTGTAACACAAACCTGCATTAAAGCCAGTCAGTTTTGGGTGCTCAGGAATGCAGGATACTTTATACAAACTCTCACAGACAAGAATCATATTACAGATGAGCAGCATGCCAAATAAACTTGCAACAAGGACATTGCTGAGTTAAAAGAAGAAACCTTACTCAAAATGCAGGCCCAGTTTTTTCTTGAAGTTTGAAAATCTAGCTGATAAGTAATTCTTATGCACATGCCAAACCCTCCTTTCTTGCATGACTAGCAAGGATGAGCTATTTTCCAGCTTTCCAGGTACACAAGTTAGATTTTGTTTATTTGTTTGCGTGATGACAACAGTAAGCTGCTAAGATGAAGCTCCGCAGTCTTGACATGGCAGAAAAACCCCAAACGCTTGTTCTTCCCAGAGCTGTTCTCTCCTCTAACAGTTCCACTGTTGGATAAGAGAGCGCAGTTTAAACAATCTGCCAGAGGGATTTCTGTTGAAGAGTAAACTGTGATTTTATAAGATCTCCAGAAGAAGTTTCTTTTATATTTCTTTTTTTCAATGCCACATCTTCAATATTCTTTGTATGCTCCATTCTTTTCCATAAAGGATGTGATCACGTATTGTTTGATACTTCTATGGGCACAGCAAGTTGTTACTGACCTGAAAGACTGAGTCATGCTCTCCAACCCAATGCCTACTATCAGATATAGAACATTATGCATAAACCTTTTGTTTCAATAGAAAATTAGACTTCCCCTTTTCACTCCGGGGAATAAAAAGAGGATGAAATTGCAATTCATAATTCACTGATACGTTAAAATAAAGACTTCTCCAATACTGCTGCCATCCTTTCACAACACTTCATACTTTACCCACAAATCCCTACTTCTCTTTACCTCACTTCATCCTGGGAGTCTTTCAGAAAAAGGAATCAGTGTCAAGGCTTTGCAAGCTCATATTCCCTTCTCTTAGGGACAGAGAAACAAAGATGTTCTGAAGTTATGGCTAAACATGTAAAGACCCAAATACCTCCTGCGTATCTGTCACTGGTGGGTCAGCTCTGGCAGCACAGTTTAGATGATCCTTTATGCCAAGAAGCCTCTTTTACACCCTTCCTGGGCCATTGTAAAACTGCCCAAGGTGCAGGAGAGCAGCAATCCCTAGAGTATGTTTCATATGCAAATGTAAGAATAGTAAAAGCTGAAACTGGAGGCAAAAAAATCAGACAGAAATGTAAGTGCCAAACCCTGGCAAATGCAGCTCAAAGCAGTGTGTGCCTGGCTCCATGCACCTAAACTGAAGCATTCTTGGCTCGAGAGGTAACTTGTCCCGGAGAGAGGATGTGGAATAATTTCAATGTCAGAGAAAGATCCTATCATCTGTAAAGCCCTGTTATCTTGCAAAGAAAAAATGTTGTGATATCAAAGATAGATCACACGAAAGATGGGCAGCAGCCCACAGACGCTCAGTGGTATACGATCTTCCAAGGTTTTGCCAAGTTAAAGGGAAGACATGCCAACAAAAACAGTTTTTCCTCCCAACATGAGACCAATTACACATCCATTGTGTTCAAGGCCAATAGCTCCTGCTTTCCCCTGAGTTGTGAGCTGGCAAGGTGTGGGGGCACTGCCTCTCACAGTCACTTCCTTCAAATGCTCCAAACTTCTGGCCAAAACAGCCTTGTGCCTGGCAATTCAAGATCAGCCCCTGTGTGAGCTTTGGCATTGCATCAGACAGTTTGGTACAACGCACTTGTTCCACTGAGTAACTCTATAAAGCTGAGAAACTAGTTTCTAAGCAGTTTGCCTCCTCTTGTACTATATTTAGATGGAGTACATATCCCCACCTTAAATAATTCTTGTTTATGCTTTTTCTATGCAAGATTAAGCATAAAGAATATTGTCCCTTAAGAAGCTATACGAATAATATAATGGTTATATATGGTTAGGATTACCATGGCACAGCATAGAACCAGATTAGAAACAGCTTTTTATATTAGTTTTAATTTACCAAGTTTTTTTCTAGTATACCTGCCAGGATATCTCAGCCATCCAGGCATGCAAGCTGAAGAATTTACTTGAAAAAAATTGAATCTGGACATCTATAACATGCATTACATTATACTTTTTTCTAGTTAAGAATATGCAACAACTGATATACATCAATGAAGCTTTCTTGATTTCAGTGCAGTGGTGCCAATTCACAGTATTCAAAGATTAAGCTGTACTTTTCCTGCTAGAAAAAAGAGTTTATTTCAAGCTGTCCAAATAAACATACTTCTGACTCGTATGTAAATAAACAAAAAGAAATGAGACAGACTTGTTTTGATGTGACTGTTCACTGAGATACCCTTCTTTCCCACAACTGCACATTCATGCAGCAGCACTGACAAAGCCCCAGGCCTCACCCTTCTCAGTAGTTTTTCTGCCACAGAGTAGTTGAACATAACAATCTCCTCACACCTGCACAGCATTCCTGTCTCTCCTCAGTTCCTTCCCCCACCTCAGATATTTCCCTCTGACGTCTCAGGACACACATGAATTCAAGCTTAGAAAAAAGGGTCTCGCCACCTGCAATAATTAGAAGGAACTTATTCATAAAGAGGAAAAAAAAAAACTTGGACGGCTTGGAGTTGAGGAGCTCTTTCTCTGCCATACTGAAACACAGAGCACGCATCCATTTGACATGGCTTTATACAAATGTTGCTTTTGAATAATGTGCTGGATTACCACTTTGTACATTTTCTACCGTATGTACAGGAATTCTGGAAAAAGAAAGATAATTAAAAGTCTTCAGCTGCAACCTTGAAGTAAGAGGCTGAGAGCTCCCAAGTTCTCTGCAGGACAGCCCAACAACATTATTATGAGAGCACAGATTTGAGATAAAGAACTGAGATTAGGAGAGTAGTGGATGAAAAGCTTCAAGGAACAATGCAAAACGCTACCTACATTGTCCTTAAAGTATTATCTTTTAGGCTACATTTTGTTTAATTTTTTGTTCCCCAGCAGAAGAGCACATTTAGGGTGAAAGAAGATAAACTCAGAGATAAACCCAGATCTACCACAGTAAAGAAATAAATTTCTTTATTGGATAAACACATTATGTACATAACAAAACTTGTGGCAGTAGTCAGACAGGAACATAAGGTATGGATAAAGTAGTACATTTGCATGATTTGGACTGTGTTTCAGACACGCTTTTCACAGTATATTTTTACTTCTCTGTGAAAAGTTTTAGAACACTTAATTTAAAATAATAACCACAAACGTCAGTAACAGCATCACATGACTTTTTCCAGTTTAAATGAACAAAAAGTAGTACCGCTGCAGAACTATTAGAAAAATACTTAAAAAATTAAGAGCATCACATCACATTTTCGAGATGAATTTACTGATTACTTCCTTTCTTTAAAGAAGCACGTAAGACAATGAACTTGCAGAGGCACATCTCTTGTTTAACTGTAATTAGATGGTTATACTTGAGTTTAAAAAACTTAGCCATATTAGTATAATCTGTACCTGCCAACCATAGATTTTTGCTTTAGAACATAAATAGTATACTGTAAAGTTATTAGCATACAAACTAAATTACTTTTAGAAAGAACTGACCCCTCAGGTGTTGTACTGCCATATTTATATGTAGATATCAAACAAAGTTTGAATTCTGCTGCTTTTATCTTTCTTGCTTTTTTGTTAACTAGCAAACATAACTTTTTTGATATTTGTTGTTTCCTTTTGTCCTTCGAGGGCAAAAAATATCCAAACACTTTTGCATGAACCCAGCTTGCTAACCACTCTGATACTTTAGGCACAATATTAGCAATAATTACGAGGGGCAACAGGTTGCTGTCATTAGTGGGTATTTCACTAGTGATATCAATGAACTTTTAATCAGGTGATGAATTCTGTTTCCACATTAATTTAGACTCCAAATTAATGAGCAGTCCATTAATGCTCTATAGAAAGTAGCAAAAATCAAACCCGTGTTTCTAATATGTACCGTGAATACAACTGATGGGACATATAAGAAATACAATGGTGCCATTTTTTATCTTCTAATGAAATTTTGTATTAGAAAAAAAGGATTATTATTCAGCAATAGTGGTTTCACTAGCCTAAATCAACTAGAAATAAGATTAGAGTCAAGGCCAGATGTAGCTGGAGAAAATGGAGATGACTTAAGAAGAAAACTTAAGACTTCAGTTTCCCTCGATAAAGTTGCCAGACGAGAGTCTCTTCGTTCCCACAACATAAACTGCCATGTTAGCTAACGGTTATGAGAATACGATGCATTAACTTACTATCCCTACACTTTCTTTTAAAAACAGATTTTATCTATTATATTTCCTAGAAATTGTATTATATTTTTACTGAGATCTTGCTTTCCCTGTGCAATCTTGGAACGTGTGCAAAGAGTAAAATATCACAGGAAGTAACTAACATCCATAAATTGATCGCTCTGAAAGTAATGCCTCCTATTTATTTCCATGGAAACTACAACAGATACTAAGAGCACCGTAACACTATTTGATAGAGCAAATTCTCAGCTACAAAACGTTATTCCTCAGCACAGTCACCACCATTAGCTATGTATTTTTCCAGCAATGAACAAGATCCTGCATGCTGTGCTTGTAAGAATCTGCACCAGGGAAGGTGGCTCACTGTCGCTGTCACTACTGCTGAAATGCACCACCCACTGTGCTCACATCCACTGCTTGGTCTCCATCAGCGCTCAGTGAGTGTTGACGTTTGTTAGTGGGTGCAATTTTTTTCTCATAGAGGAATTCAATGTCACACTTTCGCTCCATATGCACTTCCATGTCAGACACCATTCTGCCCCTCTGCTGCCATCTGTCATAAAACAACAACATGTAATGGAATATCAGTGGGAAGGTTCAGCCTCTACTGCCATACCACCAACATCCACCTCTCACACTGTGGGCCAACATCATAAAATAGGAGGCATTACTTTCAGAGCAGCCTTCATACTTCTTTCAAATGAGTTGCACTATTTCACTTCCCAGAGTCGTTTGATAGCTGAATGTTTAGTTGTAAATGAAGGGAAGAAAAAAAATCACAAATTCTAGTATCAAAGATTTATATATGTACATAAATATGTATATAGACACATAAATATACATATACACTTTTAAAATAAATTGCCTTAACAAACTCTACCTCAAGAACTGCATGTACGCTGTTGTCCCTGACCTCAAGTCAACAAAGCATGTAAGCCATTGTTTAGTTCCCGAATCAGTTATAAAACAAATATGATTTTTTTTTTAAATCTCTGGAAGTGATTTCAACGGCATTTATGCAAAACCAATAAGCCTACGCTTAAGTGACCTGCCAAATCAGGCCTTTGCTTAGTTAAAAGTAATATCCCTACCTAATTCCAGCTTTCATTCTGAAGACAAGATTTATAAAACGTTATGCTGACAGCTGATTAGTTGGTGTTTTGAGCGGCGTTTAACATGGCATGTATTTTTTAAGCCAGCTTCAAATCACTGAATATGAAAGAGAAAATAATGGCTGACTTCTGCAGCAAAGAAAGACATTTTTCAATTTGAAAAATGAACGTTTACCTCATAACTAGTGTAGAATATGTGGAGTTTTCTGAGGCATAGAAGGCACGTGTTGCACAGATCAGTTTTATTCAGAGATTGCATTTTCTGTGATATTTTCAGCAAATTGCCTCATCTTCCCACTACATAGATATAAATCATACACACGCTTTCTTAATTATTGTAGGGAGTGGCATTATAAATCTCTCCTTTTCCCAAGATCTACAACCTCATAAAATCAGTATAATGCACATCATCTCTCTTGCGTAGCTTCTGGCACGTCATTTTATTCTCCTTCCGGCATGATCGACTACTCTGTGGGATATTTGTAGTAACAATCATCAGTCTCTCTAATGAAAGATGCCTGGAAAAAATATGGTAGTTTAACTACGAGATGCTATTTCATAACAATAAATCCTAAGGTTTTCCAAATACATACGATTTTCTTAACATTACTAAATTTGACTATGCCATTTAAAACAATTGTATACTGAGCTACTGATACTGAAAATAAGACTATTCACAGAAAGTAAGTACAGCTAGTTAACTTTAGGAAAACTGTCATCATAGACATCAAGAAAGAGAAAATTCATTGCCTCTCATCAGAACAGTGCCCATCGTCTCTCAGAAGATGGAAGACAGAGCAACTTTGGACATTCATGATTGTCCAGTTAACTGGAAGTGCTTTAGGGCAATACTCCTTCCTGGTGAACCAGACACACAGGCATAGAAGTTAACGGACTCAAATAAGGGACAGCATAGAGCAGGGCTTTGAAGGGGTGCCTTGTTACCATTCCAAAGACGGGCTACAGGACGTGACATCAGGCAAAACACTTGCATTTGGACACCAAGAAAAGGTAACAGTCCACACTGGAGATAACAGACCAGTGCCAAGAGTCAACAACAGGACGGGCTGATAGACCTTGTGCTTTGAGGAAGAGGTCCAGGTTCTTACCACAAATACTTACAGGATTATGCAGTTATGAGACCCTAAACCAAAAGGCCTCCTTGTGTGTACAATGGGTCTTACAAGAGCCTCTGCAAGACAACATTTTAAATATTCTCAAATACCTTGGACACCATTCTTTCATCTACTGTCCCAGTGCTGCTCTTATTTTCACATATATAATGTATTTTAACAGAGCAATGATTTAAACTGCAATATTAAAGACATGAAAATAAAGCCTTGCTGGTGAGCAGATGCTAACAAAAGCCCACAAAGATCCATCTGGTGTTTTCAGGGACTTACTGGCTTCTTTGACCATAATTTTTTATTTTTCATTAATCAGTGGCAAATTTCTTACCTTGATAGATGTCAAATAACAAGGATGAAAGACTTCAGTCTAACAGTGATTCCTTACTTCATACTGCTAGTTTCGCAATTTTGCCATTACATTCTTGCTTCTGAACTTCATCCACTCTTGCACACTGATTTGTTCACCTCCTCTGTAAAGCCATCCAGTGAGACTTTCAGAGTTTGAAGGCTAAAATCCATTCTCTGTTTCCTGCAACTCCAGTTCTAGAATAAAAATAGAAAGTAGTAAGTATTGCCTAATAAACCTAAGCTGTAAATCCACAGCACATAAACTTGCAATGCTAGGTGGTATACAAGCAAACCTGTTGATTAAGTCATATTTAACATGGATAAATGTCTATTTGTCATGAACAAAATTCAGAAGTCTGGAAGTTAGCTTGCTTTCCTGTTCTTTTTTTCTGGCTAACAGGTATTTTATTGATGTTTTGCTTTACCAGGGTAATTCCAGACGAGTTACGTTTAAGTTCCTGAGAGCTACTATTAGTTAAAAGCTTAAGTTTCTACCTGAAAAGCTACTGCTTTCATAGAGTTTTTCCTATTATGGAAATTACAGGGAAAAAAAAAACATTTACATAATGTAGGCAAAACAGATAAATCCTGGGAGTTAAGACAAACAGTGTAATATAAATTTGATTGCCGTTTGCCAGAGATGTTGCCACATCAGAAGTAGTCCAGACTGTGCAGAGTGCAGAGTAATTGTGTCTTACACCAAGGAACAAAGGAACAAAAGCCCCCTCTTTTGCGTAGTAGCTGACTTCTGCAAGGTTAATTATAATGAAAGTTCTCACAGAGATGGTAAGGCATGAAAATATGCACAGCTCCAAAGTTTCTAAAACTCAGGCCTAAGCCATGCTTTGGAAATACGCTGCTAGTAAAAATTTGTTGTTTTGTTTTTAACAGCTCTGCTTTGATTTCTAAAGCACGTAAATGCATTTCTGAGCCGAAACCTTAAGTCTAACGTGTGCCTTTACAGGCACTGACATACTTCTAAAGAAAGGACCTCTCTGCCTCAGAGCAAGAGTGCAAAGATTCTGTAGAAAGCTACAGTTCAGCATGGATGGTACCCAGAAACTATGTCCTAATTACAGAACTCTGCTGAGAAATGACAATTAAGGAAGTTATTTAAATTCCCTACAACGTATTAATGGACATGTGCAAGAATTTACACATTTGCAATGACACAAAAAGTCCTATTATTCTAGAATCCTCCCTTTTTACGTCCTACTTTTACCGTAGCTGCATTTATATTTGTATATATGTTATCTGGTATATTTGTTTTATCACACAAATCACCCTGCTAAGTACTGATGCTGTAGAAATTGAGATAATAAGAAACTCATTCTTCCAATCTTCTCCATGATAAATACGATACTCAATAAAATGATTTCTCTGCCTGACTTGGAATTTTATGCTCCCTCTAAGCATGACATATTCCACACCTATGAAGTCAATCAAATGCCAATGTTATTTTTCTTTTATTACTCAGGGCTGGTAGAGCAGCTTCAGTAAAAATAATTCATACCAACTGTTGCCAGTTAATGGAAATTCAAAGTCTTCAGACAGTGTATTTTATTCCCAGTGCTTGAATTCCCAGGGAAACAGTGAAGTATAATTGATACCATATGCTTTTTATTGTTTTCCGCATGAAAGAATCATGATATTGAGTGGATCACTGAATTATGCTGCGGCATTGTGCCACATCATCAAACAGCAAGGTCACAAGCGATGAAGGTACAGTACTCACAATGGGACTAGCATGTGTCGTATCTTCGAATTAGAGGTCTACTTCATTTGTCTGAGTAAAACCAGATTAGGAAAAAAAATAAAAAACATAATTCCAAATACTACATTACCTTAGAGCTAGGTCAGCTGCTTTGGCCACTTCAGAAACATTAATAACTATGGCATATAAAAACAACTGCACCTACCGTATTTCAGGAATATTGCTGACATAGAGAAATAGACTCTTCCTCCATAGTTGTTCCTGCTATTATGTTCACTAATTGTTTTGAACATTAATTTCTCTGCTTTATATACTTCTTCTTCACAAAATCACAACTACAGGAATATTTTCAGAAAATCTAAAAAATTTTTAGCTTTGGAAAAACATTTTTAATTTTGCTTGCAAGCCTAGATCAGATTCAGTACTGGAAGCTTTAATCATTCTTTGACTCATCCTCAGACGCACCTCAACTTCTCCCATACAATTTCAAGCCGAAAACTTGCTGGAAGCAAAACATCTTTGTGACATATGTCTCACACTATGGAGAAATTAGGTTCATATCAAAGAATTAGAATTCCAGAACCAAGTGAGAGCCAAAACACGCTTGTGTTTTGACCACATATTACTGTTTTATTCCCAAAATCTAAATCCTTTCTGATAGCCTATAAATTAAAAGTGCATCTTAAAAAATACAAGGTCATTTTTGTCAGATCTAAATATTACTGCATTCTTCTACAGTAAAACTCTAGTACAGAGTTTTTTTTCCAGCAGATAAAACACAAAAATTTTGTTCTGCCTAAAACTCTATATATAGATGGCTAATTAAGACTTTTAATTACTTTATTTTAATGGAATTGTTTTATAGCATGCTGCTCATGAAAGCCCAACAGAATACAATACAAAAAATGCAGACCACAGAATTTCAAATAAATTAAAAACAACCCAACAGAATCTTAACCATTTCATTACATGAAATTTCTTAATGTTTGCCACTAATTATAAAGTAATTGAAGAGCTTCTAGTTTGGCCAGTGATTTACATATATGAGATAAATGTTTTGTTCTTGAAAATCTTGCTTCTCATGCTTCACATGACAGACAAGGAGCAGCATTACACAGGGAACAATCAGGCTTCAGGAATATGTCTAGAGTTATAATATAGCTGAACTGCTTATATAAATATTGCACATGCATTTCTAATCATCATAGCAATTTTTCTTTTTAATTTGATTTATAAATCTGCTTCTTTTTCTACGAGAATTACTAACAGAGGCTGAAGAATTAAAACTTTCATTTAACAGTTCACAATGCAAATATTACCAACTACAGCGCAATTGGCTTTTTTGTATCCAATAGCAGGACTATTTGAAGAGAAACAGGAAACAAGGCAAATTTTCTATTTCCATACTCCTCAGGCAGGAAATTTAATTTTTCACCTTCTGGAAGGGTTTCAGTTGTAAAGATTTTTGAAGGAACACAACGGTGGTATGACCTAATTTGATGGTTTTAAAGAGAGGAAACACTAAATTTATGGCAGGGACTATACTATAATCCAATATCTTGGCCTTTGTTAGAGATAGAACAACTATTGCCCTGGGGTTTCAATGACTTTTTGGTTTATCTTCTTAGAATATTGCCATTGTGGCTCTTCCACGTCACAGATAAATTTCTTTAAAAAGTAACCTAAAATTCTGCACAAGTACAGTGGAGGGAGACCCTAATTAGCCCTTTCTTCACACAACATAATAAATGGCAGTCTTGCTATTTTAACGTTCTCCATACTTCTTCTCCCTGCTAACACTCCCTTCTTAATAAATCAGTTAGCAATATTTAAAGATTAATTTGTATCAGATCATTACCAAAACTTTTAACAGCAGGATTCTCCATAAAACTTCAGCTCTTTATTCGCTGTTTAGATCAGAATTAGAAAGTGTGAATGATGAGACAAAAAATAATCCTAGCTGCTGTTCATTCTACATTTTTAGATTACATGAACTGACCTTGAAAATTGAGCCATGTTTTGATCAATGACCAGCTGCATCCGCCTCAGGATAACATCAATTATTTGCCCAGGCCTGGCAGTCCACACTGAAGTGGTGTGAATTATTTTTGCTCCATCTTGAACCAACTCTGGCACATCCTGAGTTGCCTGTTTGAAATGTTCTTCACACACGGGCATAGGATATTTGCACAGCTGTGAATTTGGCATCCCTTCTTCCCTACTTAAAGACACATCCTACCATTTGACCTCTGGAGGGAAATGCAGGAGGACAGGACTTGAGGTTAATTTCTGAAAACATTTAAGAGTAGTGCTGTGATTTGCTGGCAGAAAGGAGATAGCTACAGAAAAGAGCAAGGAACCCAACATTTTCCATAGCAAATGGGAACTTACACACCCTAGAAATGTTGTCTTTTCCATTTACAGGATGCTCAACGGAAGAATACTTAATTTCTTCTTGAAGATATAGAAAAATATATGATAATTCTTTTTCTGATGAGAGAATGTGAGATTTATCCATTTACCATCTCCACTGAGCAGTATTTGCTGCAAAACAAGATAGAAAAATACTAACCCCTTAGAAGGATTTATATGTATGAGGTGCAAATCAAATGTTTATGTACTAAATATGTACATGCACAAATATCTATCTTAATATGTTTTTACACTCAGAGGATATTGCATATTTGCCCTTGTATTTTCTGGAATTGGTTATGAATGCAGGATTACCTTGGCAGCTTCTCCCCACCCCCAATATTTACACATTCCTGGGTATTTGCCTAAGAGGATTTGGACGTTTTCAAAGCCAGGGAATGCCTAGGTCTTTCTCAGCAAATGGAAATAAGATGCATTTTTGCTGGAAATTGATACATGGGAAAGAAAAGGACTGAGTAGGGATCTGAAGAATTAAACCTATGTAAGTTCAACTCCCTGTTGCAAATTCAGTGGAAGTTTTGATCTGTGTGTCTTGACCTCATTTTCCAATAATTTGCATGTATGTTAAGCACATACCAACTTGAACCTCTAAAAAAATGTATCGCAAATGAGCTTCTGTTTAAATGCTGTTAGATAAACAATAGCCAAAAAGTCACGACATCAACAAGTAATTGGAGATGATTACTACAGCCATGAAATGCTTTTGCCAGGAGTAAATGCATAAATATTCTTGCTGTTGTACCCTAGCATATCTTATGCAAAATGCCTGCCTTTAATATTTATTTAGACATGTGCAATGAGAGATGAAGCTATGGATTCTGTCAAATCCCCTGAGGGGAATCTGGTAGAGCCAACATATCAGGGTTTTCTTTTGATGCTGTATTCTGTAATACTCTTTGTATGCATTGCCCAGCTCTACATATATAAGATTAGAAGCAAAACAGATCAACTCTGCAGCAGATGCTATGTGACTTGAGAGGTGGCAGTGCGTCCCTTAGTGCACTATCATTCCACATTTCCTGTATCCTTGAAAATTTTACTGGGGGGGAGGCATTAGCAGCAGAGATATGCAATGATGATGAAGCATCAATTTCAGAGTGCATTCCACTTCTTCAGCTGTATTTTGGGGATTTATTACAAGTGCCTATGTACTTTCAAGGTATAGGGATACTCTTTATTCCTGTACATCAGTATATACCCCTCTCACACATATCCTGCAGAGTATATTTCCACTTGCAACATGGAACCCATCTGGAAATGTTTCCATTGGCACCCTGTTTCTTTTTTAGATCTTCATATTCAACCAAATTACCAAAAAAAAAAAAAAAAAAAAAAAGGGAGGAAGCATAAACTTTAAACATAAATAAAGTCGTTCATCTGAGTTGCATGGCTTGTGCAAACTCAGTTAAATGATTTAATTAATAATATTTTTACTGAATACGTAAGGATTTGAATTTTATTCATTCCTAAGCAAAAGGCTTATAGTGAAATACTGAAGCTACTCTAACAGTTCTGTGAAGAGGGCCATGTGGTTTCTCAAGTCAGTACCATTAGTTCTATAGTCTCCATAAGCGTGTAAATTTGTACAGGGTCAAAGAACACAAAAATCTCCTTTCCCCACTGTTGGTCACTACATCACTGCACAGGTCACAACTGCCTCATCCCAAAGATGCTCTGTGTCCCTAATACATGACAAGTCATGAGTAGCTTAGATCTAAGATATGGATTATTTAAGTATTTAAGCATTAGTAGGGATTCTCACAGCAGATTGGTATAAATAACAAGTGAACTTTCTGTCCTTTTTTAAGAGGTGTGTGTTTCCTTGCTGGACTCCGCATTAGTACTTAATTCACTTTAATGCAATTAATCCTAGAGAAGAAACAGCTCTGGTGAACATGGAGGAACATTCCCAGAGACTGCAGCCACTGATAACAGACAGAGCTGTCACCACAACAAGATTTAAATCCCAGACAGGACTCTGGGGACTCCCAGAGCAACACAAGCAGGAGATCATTGATAAAATAGGATCCTCCAATTCTAGCTTAGCCACATTACGGTAAAAATAATCTTGACAGCTTTTGTGTTCAGGAGCTTATGAAACCTCAGGAAGGACTTACAGCTGAGGCTGTTTTGCTAGGGGTGATCAAATGTGGATTTGGAATTCCTTTTTTTTTCCTGACAGAGGTAGAACACGATTACTTCCATAAAGCCTAGTGAAAAAGGATTTGGGTGCCAGAGCAGGTCATGTCCACTTCTGTAAGCAGAAAACCAGCCTGGGACTTGGGAACAGCGTCCTCTGACAGGGACTCCACAACCTTCCCCAGGAACTCTGCTTATGCAGAAAATGTAGATTGTATATCAAAAGTAATTCAAAAGCCCACAGCTCTCCTTGAAACTAGGCCGGATTAGAATATTACACTAGAATAGCAATGGGGAAGATCAAATTTAATTTTGGCATCCAGAATCAAACTCTGCAGCAATAACAATTTTTTTTGGCTCTCGTTTAGCTTAGTCAGTAGCACTGACTCTGCAATTGCATTTTTCACTACTGAGAAATAGCAATTATCCCTCCTTCTTCTATTCACATTTGTCACAGCACATTTTAGTCAAGTGCAGAAACATTTTTTCTGATAAATGTGACAGAGCAAATCTGAAATTCAACCATCACTTCTTCCTCCCTTTAAAGGAAGTAGAAAAAAAATAAAATCCTCAAAGAGCAACATCCGTAAGCCCTAAACTCTTCCCCTCTTCATTTCTGTACCAAGAAATCTACTCACATAGATTAATAAATATACCATTATTAACAAAATAATATGAAAAAACAGCTGAAATGCATGTTGTTATACATGTGGAAAGGACAGAGAACAAAGAGAGAAGCTAGAAATGCAATATCACATTAAAGAGAAACTATCACTAACTAGAGGCCCATTTTTCTTTCTTTTTTGGGGTTTAGAGTTTTTGGTCATGTTTATAAAACCATAATACAAAATAATGCTGATACTAGCAGGAGAAATACTTCAATACTGGCCCTGCCCAAGACAATTCAATAACTCATCTAACTATGCAAATCTCAAAATAGATAAAACAGGAATCAAATCAAATCTGGGATTTCCAGCAGATAGCTTTCCTAGCTATAAATTACAAAAAGTAGCAAAAACTCATGGCAGTCAGATTGCACTAACAGAATTCTGAGAATATAGAAAAAGGTCAAGCAGGTCTCAAAAAACAGGTGTTGAAAGCTATGTTTGAGGAATAATATATTTAACACCTGAGGCCTAATTTTCTGTATGTTCTTCAACTGTTCTACCAAAGTTTGCCAGAAAAGTATGTTATAGCATTGAATGGCCCTTACAACATCTTGTAGTCGAATGATATCATCCAAAAGGCTTGCAATAGCATACAGAGTGCCATAATGTGACAGGTAGACAAAAATCCTGTCCCTTTCAGCAAAAACCTTGAGCACTTCAAGGATGTTTATGTCCTTTCCTTTCAACCTTCCCTTGCAGAAACACACTACTTGTGCTTAATACATCCATATTATCTTTTATGCTACAGAAAAAATATTGCAAGCGTGCCCGTCAGGCAATCAGAATAGCTACAATCAATGTCAGAGCTAATATGAAGTGACTGAGAAGAAACATAACACACATTTTCAGATCTCTTCTATACTTTAACCTTTCCAACTCACCTAGGTGGACTCCCAAGCAACATCCTTTATTCATGTATTGTATAAATTACATTAATGTTTTTCAACCACATATCTCAATGTCTAAGGGTGAATAAATTGTAATGAGATGGAAAGGATAACAACTAGGATAATGACGAAGGAATGTTGAACTTAAGAATATCTATAGACAAATAACAAGCCAAAGACTAGCTGTCACCTGCTTGCAAGCACCTGAGTTCTCAGCATTTATTCTATACTCAGCTTCTATACTATGAAATTATGAATGATGAGATTTTCAAAATGAGTGATTGCGATTATTCAATCTCAACTTCTACTGCACCCAAAAGAGCCTTTCTACTGTCTTTAATTGGAACACCCATCAGCCAATGAAGCACTTTTGAAAATCCCCTCCCTGGAGGCAGGAGGGAAGCACAAGCCACTATAGAGACATTAAGAAATATCGAAAAGCTGTAAGCTGTTTTGTCCACAGATCTTTTCAAAATTAACACGCTCAAACCCAGCAAAGATGATTGACAGACAGACCTCTGCCCCCGCATGGAGATTATCACAGAAGTGAGGGTTGCATTCTAGATAAATCCTTCTGCACTCTCCACAAAGACTGCATAAGGCAAGGCACAGAACAGTTCTTCAAGCAGTATATTCTCTTCTGTCTTAAAACATTCAAGTTTTCTTTTCCTTTTCATTACTAGCTCCAAGATCACTATGGAAAAAAGACACAAGCATCCAGTTTCTAGATGATCTGGCACGATAATCATGTAAGGCTATGATAGGAGGACAGACATTCCTTCTATTCCTTGTTATTCTGCTGTCACGGATTGTTTTTCTTCCTGGCAAAAAGTAAGATTTGTAAACAACGCAAATCATTCTTCAAGCAGCACATTATCCCTTGTAACACAAGGCTTCCTAAGTGGGAATATTTCACAGCAGAGCACAGGAATCGCACAAGTCAGCTGTTGCTGGTATGACACTGCTCAGAAAATGTTTCTTTCCCCTCCGATATGGCGCATGAGTGAAATGAAATTAATCAAGTCCTCACTGGAAATTCTGCCCACAGAAAAGGCTTATGTGGCGCAAAAGAATAAATAAAAAAAATCTGTCAAAAAAATGTCATCAGAATGCTTTCTCTCAACCTTTACACAGACTGAAGCGTTTCACTGTAGGTGATATATGGTTGCGTAAACACAGGAGTCCAATGGCATGTGAGGATGTCCCCAGGAGGCTGACCAAAGAGACAGGACTCCAGCTGCCCAAGGGCATCCTCAAGAGCACAATACAGCTACGCTTCGGCAACTGCATCCCACCACAGTGTGTGTAGTGTGTCTCACCAGCATTAGTGTGCATGTTTGAATCTGTTAAAATAAATTCAGTTGCCTTTTTTTTTTTTTTCCTGGATGGAAGCAATTTGAAAGCAGCGGAGCAAAAAGCACTAGATAGGCACTGAGAGACCAGAAAAGTTGTAAAGAGATGAATAGGAAAATAAACAGAGGGAAAGCAAGCATCAGAGAAAGATCATGGAAGTTGGACTGAAGTGCAGAGTCCCAGGATACCCAGACATGGATCCTGAGGCAGGACAGCCTACTTGCGAGGCTCTCTTGCAGCCATCCATGCTTGCAATTGTCTTTCACATTTGCGTTCACTTTCCATCTCACCTCACAAAGTGGAACAGCATCTGAGTGTTGCACAGTGGTAACAGGTGGCGATAATCCCACGGATTTCCTTGAAGATATTATGGGAAATGAAGTTTTCACTGCCTGGCCCATGCTCCTAATGAAAGAATGTGAACAAGAGCACAGGGGACAGCTGGGATGCAAGTATATGCTTCTGATTAGAGGGAGAATACTGCACACTCTGCATGAAGGCTCCAGAACAAAAAATATTCTATGCCAATGTCTGCATCTTGCCCAGTGTCTCAATGATACTGGTTCCTTAGCCAACTCATTTCAGTGAGCTTCCCAAGTGGGAGGTGTATTTATGGACATCACAGAAAACTTGTCAGGTCCTGCCCAGTGCCAAAAAGCTAACTTAGTTCCTCAGGTGAAAGAGAGTTCTATGCTTACAAAGCCCAAAGGACAGTCCTTTTAGGTGTTCTTCATAATTAAAATCCATGCTCCTGAGTATCAAAAATCATAGACAAAACCTATCAAAATGGAATTTTTAGCTAGACAGAAAATATTCTTCTTTAGGTAACACAATTTTGAGACATACCCTAAACACGATCTTGCTGTCACTAATAGCCAGTACTTAAAAAGAAAACAGAAATAGAATGGTAATGATGATTTTTCTCCTGAGCAATATACCTAATAACTAGTAAGTCCTGGTAGTTGACATTCCCATTTTTTCTGTCCTCTTCTCATTGATCTTTAACTCACTAAACATGGGTAATTTTCTAACGGCCATAGCATCAATCTTTTAATCATTTGTGCAATATTAAATACAGTGCAATACCTTAAAAAGGAGTGTAATCTCTAGGACTTTGTCTTCATTTACTACTATTGCAATGCTATTCCAATAAAAAAGCATTGACAGCAAGTAAGATTGATGTTAATCCTCTTTAAGTCTGAACCTCATGCTAAGACCTCAGGTCAGAGTGGTTGCAAAAACAATGTGTAATTTCTATATGATGCTACAGTCTGAAAAAAATAGAGACATTACCAGCTCTGTGTCCTTGTCTCTAACACGTTTCGTCCAGACCTTTGATGTGGATACAGAATGCATGTCACTCGGTTTCATTTCAATGTTCCAGTTTACTTTGCTTCTTGCTTCACATATAACATATGCTCAGTTTTTCAAGTTTTTCTGCATATTACATCACTTTCCCAAGTGACCTCATGAACTTGCACCACTAATTCAAAAGGATTAGTGACATTGCTTGATATTTCTTTGAACTTACTTCTACTAAGGGATGGACTGTGAACAGAAGTTCATCCTCCTGAAAAAATAACAGAAAATAGGCTTTAGTATCTGTTAAAAACATGTGCATCAGCAGGCAATCTCCTGTTACAACAGGGAATTACTTTTGATAACAGAAAAAACTTTGATCAAACCCTTAGACTCTGTGGAAATACATTCACCCCCATTGTCTTATTCAGTTCCAGTGGCTCAGCTACTTCAGCTTCAATTACTGCAGCCCAAATTTGATAGAACACAGAATAAAGTAGCTACAGTAAATTGTCCAGGATTCTAGAGTATATGTGATTCCAAAGCATTCCCAACTGAACTTGAGGATATAAGACATCCAGTAGCTGACAGTTCTCAAACAATATTTTGCACTGAAAACACCTTTGTTTTCTTTTGGACTTTTGAAAAAAATCATCTTTTAATTAGAAGAAAAAAATAAACCATGCAACCATTTTTTATTTTTCTATTTCTAAGCTGTCCTAGCGTGTCAAACATTTAAGTTTTTCTTTTCTTATTCAGATTAGCAAATGGAGAAACACTAGAATGAAAAAAGGAGTAGACAAAAACAAATAAAAGGGAGCGAGTGCAGTGCAAAAACAATGCAAGTTTTTTAACTTACTTAAAATTGTCTCTATCCTGTCTGGGTGTTAAGACACTGTTTGGGCTGTAGTGTCACAAGTCATGGTTCATAAACAGACTCAGGGCTCATTTCTTTGCTATTCTGGACTTCAGAGCCTTGAATTATAAATCCAGCTTTTCCTAGCAGAAAGACAGACACTCAAAGTAGGATCCACAAAAATCATCTTTTGAGGATGCCAATGAATCTGCCTTCCTCCCACCCCAGAGAGACACATCCCAGGCTGTAGCAAACTCCTTCATTGTAGGCCATTGCTCTGCAAAAAAGGAAAACCAGAGGAAAAAACACCATCTAAGTTTCCCAAATTCAGCGTGTGAGCTCCATTCACTGAATCAGTGCATCAAAGGAACAGATGTGAACTCCTTGTACCTGTTCTAAGTGAAAGTGACAGCCACTGCTGTGATTAACATAGAGCTTACATAGAGTTACATTGCAGGGAAATGAGCATGTAAGAGATGTAGGAAGTTACAAGCCAAACACATGCACCCCACAGGTTGGAAGCAAGAGACAAAAGATCAGTTCTGTCAAGAGTAATGTGCCTTCTGCAATGAAAGAGTCGCAAACCTCTACTTATCTCTGGAATGGTATTACTAACAACTAGCATCCTTCCAAGCTTAGGAAGCAATTAAACAGGACCTCAGTCCATCACTAGAGCATCGCAGTAAATCTAATATAGTTCCTTTTTATATTCAAATGAACAACCACCCATATGTGTGCAATTAAAAATATCCATGCTTTCTGCCTTTACGAATCCTTCTTATTTAATAGTTTTTGTGCACTAGGTATGCGTAGGTTATGCTTTCTGCAAACAGGCAATCAAACAATCTCCAAGATACAAATAATTTTTGCCACACATATTCAATTATGACTTGTCCACATTCATATAACCACACTTGAGCAAGAAATAATGTTGAAACTTGCTTCTTCAAAACCTGAATATGAACAAGTTATGACTGAGGTAGTGGTGTAAGCTCTGATGAGTCTTTTACAAAAACAAACAAACAAACAAACATTAATTTTATAGTAAGAAGAAATATTTTTTCATTGTTAACTAAATATTCATTCCCTATTATTCCACAAGAATTTCACCTCAGATTGCACTGGAAATATCAATGAATTCAGAAATAGCTACTTGTGGAAGGATCCTTCTTTTCAAGTTTAAGTGCAGATATGTCAGAACATGGGTGCAGAAGGGAAAAAAAAATGAAGATGTTTATTTCTTGGCGTACTTGAAAAATATTTAACTTAGAGATCTTCTCTGCTACATTACAGCAAAAGAAATGGCAGACAAGTCTTTGGTCTGAGTGATGTCAGATCTTCACAAATGCTTCTTAGTTGTCATGTCTGGTTTCCCACAAGATGGGATAAAAACCACTTTTATTCTTACGTGTGTGCAGTACACAATAGGGAAGGTATATAGAGGACAAACAAGAAAGTAGAAGGCAAACAGGTTCATCTCAACAAATCTCTAAATAAAATATTTTTTTCATCTCTTTAAAGAAGCATGCGTCTTTCATCTGCTTGCTGCATTTCACAAAAATGTTATATGGAGAATTAAAGGTAGCAGTGCACATGTTGGCTAAAATTAAGTGTCGTGTCAGTTCAAGAATTTGGCACAAAATAATACTATATATACTGTTATCCTATAAATCTAACTCAGCTTGGAAATTGGCCAGCGCTGCATCATTTAATATACAGTTTGCATGTTGTCGCATAGTTTAAATATCAAGATTTTTTTTTTTTTTCACGTGGGGAAAATAAAATTAAGGAAAAAATAATTACAAAAACATAGCCCAATTTTAAGTTGACCTCAAATCCAAAGAATAACCCCCAGGCAACCATAAATTATGTGTGTCCTCACTCAATTGAAAAGCCACTGCTACAAGAAGGGATGGAGGAGGTGGGAGAGTTCTGCTGATCAAATAAACCACAATAACTTAATGCTTGCTTAGTATTACAGAGTTTATTTGAGCAGATAATGTAGGCTGAGAATGTTGCTTCAGCCCCATGGTATATGGCAATTAAAACCATGTGAAGTTCTTTCTCATCATCTACTCTTAGGTCCTGGTGGCAAAAAATATTGAATGCCAAAGTAATGCCTGAGAAAATGCAGATCCTACGTGCCCCACACTTATCCACTGAAGTCTGACTAAACTAAAGAACATCTTTATACTGAAGCTGATCTTCACCAGATGGCTATTAATTTGAATAATAACAAAGGAAACTGCAATGAGAGTGTGCCTCACAATTCAGTTGAGTTCAGTGCATAAAAGAAATTTAAAGTTTACAGCTCAAGCAATTTTATAAAACAAGCCAGTACACCACTCTCTCTGACCCTCTTCTTCCATGAAAAGAAGAAAAAATACAATTTAAAGCATGGATGTTATGTTTACTATGAATTCACAAGTGGGTCAGTCTCAGTCTGCTGGTAACGCTGAACAACTTTTTTTAGTCAGCTATGTCTGTGTCCCTTCAGCTGGGTCAGAGAAACAGATCTTCAGCTAATTAAAAGTCAACATAATTCTCTTGAACTTCTGTGCATGCGTTTGTTTACACACCACCCACAGCAAAAGCTGAGAGTTTCATTTTACAGTTCAGTTTTCTGATTTTTCAGTCTTTAAATTTGATTTTTACCCTTTTTGCCTGGATGCAATTTCCTTGAAAAACTTTGTAACAAAATAAACATCCACAGACAGTAACTCATCCTAAAGAAATCTCTGATCTGGGAAGCCTGAAAATATCAGGGGAGGATTTTAATGCCGTTAACAAACATTTCAGACTTGAATGCCAAAAACTAGGTTCAGATCAGTGTTTGCACACTTGATTCTCAGGGGAATTTAACGCTACTGAAAATGGCAGACCTTATAAGAAATAGCTGATGAGTTTCTTCATTGACTGCTGCCTCCTGAAATCTTGCTGAGTTTTGCATTTTGCCGCTCTACAGTGAGATATAACCAGAGAATACTATCTGAGAGAAATGAGTTTGTCTTGAACAAACACGCATCAAAATACTTTGAACTATAGCTAGATAAATAATGTCCAGTAAGTTCTACAAATTATTCTGCTTCCATGAATGTACTGGAACACGAGTTTGCCTATCACAACACATGTTTTACCGCACTTATCTTTCAAGAGTCTAATTGGTAAACAAATTTCAAAGTTACATGCCTGACTAAGCAAGGAAGATGAATTTTGAATTACCTACAAATCCTAGTTGCAGAGCAATCATACCTTATCCAATGGGAAACAGAAACAGTGCCATGTGACATATCTGAAATTCAATGATCTTTGAAATTTCATATATTAGACTAACTGAAAAATGCAGCCGAGGAGGCAAGAAAATATATGCAGCCTCATAGATATACCTTCAGCGGATATGTACATTAGATTAAAAAAGTTATTCAGTGTAGACTTTTTATTCAGCTGTAGTTAAAATGCAAATAGCCCGTGAAAATTTAGTTTGTTTTTCCACTTCCTGTGTTATGCAATGTACTCAAGTTACACAAGGCTGTTTTTTCAGCTGGATCACAGCATGGCAGCATTTGCAGACCAGTGCTGATGTTTCATTAATGATCTCCATAACAAGAAGATCATTGTTTTCTTTTATGTAAATGCTGGCTAAATTACAATCACATTAGAATTCACTACCTTCTTTTTTGGTGGCCCAGCATTAGAGAGAAGGTCATGCTTCCTACCAGTAAGGACACTTGAACAACACGTAGGCTATTTTCAGTGTGTGCTTAGTGATTAAAAAAGCCACATAGTTAATGAAGTCTGCCAACAAAAGAGGAAATCTCAATTGTACATGTCAAAACAAGAAGAGGACCTGGTTTGCTAGGTGACATCCAATCAGTATAAAAAAATGGTTTTGTACAGCTGAACACTCAGCTAAGGAATCAGATCTAATAACTCCCTCAGAATGCTGCTCCAAATTCTAGCTTTCCACAGACTTCAGAGCATGGCTAAGACAATTCATTATTTAATTCCTCATTTATCACCATAAACTAGAAAGAATACTTTTCATCCCTTATCTGAGCTATTGATCTTAAGCGTAAACTCTCCAGTTCGGAATAGCCTCTTGGGATAGGTGCAAAACAGTGAAAATAAAAATATGAGCCCCAGCTGTGACTGAGAACAAGCAGAAGATCCCTGTAAACACACTAATAACCTCAAACAAAATTGTAGTTCTTAGAGTAAGATTTCCAATTGGAAGTCGATGAGTTTTCAATTCACAGATCAGGAAATGGTATGTAAAACAATCAAGAAATGACTTTTCCCAAATAAAATTATTTTATTGTAGTAATGAGTTGCTCTCATATTATGAAAAATCCCAATCTCCATAAGGTCTGAGCAGACAATGCTGACCATTCATGTAACATCCAATCATTGTTACACACTGAAAACAAGGTTTTCAGAACCTTGTCTCAATATGTGTATTCCAAGTCCCACTGCTTAGACACTTCACAAGCAGCCAGACTCAAGTGCTTTTCTGAATGAACTTAACTATGCTGACTGCCTCTATTCACGCAGCCCTGAAAGCATCAGAAAAACTCAGTTTAAACAAACAAACTAACTAACAAACAAAGCAAAATCAACAGAACTTTAGCTGCTCAGTAAAATACTTATAGCATTCAAGAAACAGTGACAGCCACACTGTATCAAAGTTTAAAATACTTTATAGGGTCTGTCAAAGATAACAGAAAATAGTTATCTAAGAACCTTAAGCTGAGCGTGATTACTCATGTTACAACAAACTCAGATGCAAAGGAAGTGTTAACTTTTCTCTGCAGAAAAAGCTCCTGACTTTTACCACTCCCAGTCACATTTTCCCAGGTTGTATCTTATCCCAGTAATCCACAGCAGTGCACAGACACAGCAGTGAGATCTTGAGCAGGGATCAAGATCTGGCAGGTATCTCTGGAGGAAGGCTTCCATAAACACTGTGAAAAATATTGTTTCAAGTTGTGAAATCAGCAGGGAATACTCCACTCATTTTGTACTTATGTTCTTCTGCTTGGAAGGAATATAGATGAGCGCATCTTTCCAGATTTCTTGGAAAAAGATCTAAACACCAAGAATGATAGCCAGGCAAGGAAAGGTTGAGAAGTTGACATCTAACAGCAATAACAATCTGAAGGGAAAAAGAAAAGAAGAGAAGACTCTTGTAGGGAAACAGATTTTGCATCTCACCTAATCCACTCCAAGAATTCTACTGAAATAACAGAAAAGGTTTGGAGAAACTGAGAACACAACAGCAAAATATAACAGGGAAGTACTGGCATTTGCTAGGACTTCAGCAACAGCCAAAATTCCAGTTCCCTATATTTCACACGCAATACCACTCTAACTTCCATGAAATGATGAGTTCCTTCTGAGTCTCATTTCCTTTACCCTCAGTCTCTGAGATATTGTCTCACTGGTTTACATAAAAAGCTAAGGAAATCTATCTGAAACTGCACAAAATCTGCTTTTCCATAGCCTTTCTGCTCATAACCTAGGTTTACCCCAGAGTCTTTCACACAGAGATGTACATACTTTTACTAAGCACACACAAATCCAAAATGTCCTACAGATATTGTGAATCACTGCTGCTCTTCCTCCAGGCTCAACCACAAGAACATTTGAGGCCTCTCTGGTATCAGACAGCAAAAGGTATTTTAATAAATTCAGCAATCTGGGGCAGATAACAGAGCAGCAGTGGCAAATGATGCAAATAGCTGCAAGGACAGGAAAAGCCATTCTTTTATTGCACATCTTTATGTCTACTTAATCCAAAATTAAATGTGGAGTCCAAAAGATCTTGTCAATAGGTGGCAGACTGGACTAAACTTTATTAAGATGGGTTAGAAAGGATGGATGTGCCTTTCACTTAAGATAGTTGTATAAAGCTATTATAGTTGCGTTAGAGAGTCAGATTTATGGAACAATGCATATATATATACACACACACACACACATACCTGAGCTATGCAGGTGGAAGTGTTTCACCGCATATTTTAGAGGGCAGAAGTGCATCTGTGCATCTAAGAACAGGCTCAACAATAGCAAAACCAGTCAGGAAGTCAGAGCAAGCATTGTGGGTGTGTGAAAAGAATGGTTCCAAGGAAGGATGTAATGACAGCTTTTTAGATTTTTACAATTACAATTACAGAGAAATTCCTGGAAGTGCAGCCAAATACAACTTCTTTTTCCCCCTCAGAAAAGAAATCTGGTACCTGCTTAGTAAACAAGCAAGATCTCATTGCTGATTTTCTTTACATTGCCATCAGTTTCCTCTCTTGAAGTAAATAACTTGCAAAACCCCACATTTTGTCTATTTCTGCTAGAGAAAACTAACATTCTCTAGTAGTCCGCTGCTAGCATATTCTAGCTAACTGTTCTAGCAACAGCACTGCAATATCAGAGCAATAACAGTGATGTGAGGAAAAATTTCAGCCACTAATGATATAAATTTGAGATACATAAAAACGAATATGGCCAAATTGAAGTAAAATAAATAAATAAATAAGACTGCTTTTCAGTCAGCAATGCCTAGAGCACTTAGAAACTCAGCAGAGGAAAAAAAGAGAAGATTCAAAATAAAAAGGAGAAAAAAAAAAACACAACACACTACAACCTGGATAAAAAATAAATCAGGAGTTAGAGATTTCGCAAAAGGAAGCAAAGCACCATTTAAAGTGTTTCCAGAAGAAAAGGCTGGACAATGAGTTGCATGGAAAAAATAAAGCACAGTTTGCTCAGTTTTGTGCTATGATAAATGGACTAAATGCTCTCAACCAATCTGAAGCCAAATCCAGAAAAGCTTGGAGCATGTCCAAAAAGACATTTACATTTCATACATCAACAAGATGGGAATTACTACTGACCAACCTCTGCAATGATACACTGAACAAGCCGTCTCCATAGGCACTCCCAAATGTGCAATTTTGCCCATCTCTGCTTTCGCTAAAAGTTTATTTGTGGGTATGCCAATACTGTAAACCCACTACTCAGTAGAAAGATTTAAGATTTCCAAGGCTGAACAAAAGCCCCTGTAACTATTTCTTTCTTGGCACATCTATGCTTCAAAGCTCTTCAGACTGGACACAGATGGTAGTGCTTATTGATTGACGATAGTGTCAGCACAAGATCATGAAGTACTTTAAGGAATGGACATTTATTTCTGAAGTCTTTGTTCCACAAAGGAGATCAGTACATCACCTGAAAAGAACTTGTAGGAGCAGTTAAATCTATAGAACATTTTCACGGATGTTTCCAATTTGTCAAGTGTCCAGCAATACTGCCATGCTGAGAATCTCTGAGGTTTGGCTACAAACCTGGTGACAGGGATGAAAATGATCAGGAAGCTACAGGCAGGCTTTCAGTACACACTCATTTACACCAGTGTGAAGTGTGCATTACCTACGATGCATTGTGAGGCTATAGATAATTAGACTAGAAGTAGGTGGAGCCCCTCTGACAACAAGGGAGCTGTCTCTCCTCCCATGTCACTTCACATGAAGATGAACACATCCACATTTCTCAGCTCTGTGCAGCATTTCCAGTTCCCTGCAGCTTTCACATCAGTCATTTGCAGCCACAGAGAAACCGATGTGTAGACCTAGGATGATTCAAATAGCCACTGCCATGGAGTTTAGCATAAAGAAGCACATAATTAATTATCATATTTATCTGTTTTCTCCTTAAGTCTTTATCTACACGTCCATTCTGTTCTACTGCTGAATCACTACAAAGGCTGGGCAAATCAGATGCAACCATCTTGGTTCTTGGAGATCATAAGTATCTGCAGCTCCTATTCCAGTCAATGGATGGTAGAAGTATTTGGATTATCAGCACACAGGGCAATTAACTGCCTTATGCTTCAATTCTCACATCCATAAAATGGGAGGAATTATTCTTTTTTCTTACAGTGCCAGCAGAATTTTTAGAAGAAAACTGCTGGGATAGTATGATTATTCCTATTTCTCATAGACTACAGTGGTCTGTCATTATGCTGGTTGCTTTATCCCCTGTTATCAGCTGACTAGCTGCACTTCCAGTTAATGAAACAGCCAGAGCAATGAGCTGGATGTCCTCAACACTCTTCACAGTTCTTCTCATATGACTATTTATGCCACCTGTCTTGTTACCCCTCCTTTTGTCTGAGCTGAGGACATGTGTTCTGCTGCAACAAAAAAGAAGTAAAAATGTCAAAAAGGGAAGCGTCAGAAAGCATACGGCAATAGTAACAGAGATTTGAATATTACCTTCCCTTGCCTGATAATTACAAGGAAATGGGGGCAGATCTAAATCATGATTGGGTAGGAGTGACTCTACCAGCAAATCTGATAGCCCTAGCAAGCCCCATTCAGCAGCTCTTTTACTGCAAATTATTATTGCATAGAAGCGAAATTCTCTGGCCTCATTTCAGTAATAACTAAAGCAGGTTATTGTCTCTGGAAGAAAATTTTGTTCAGTGTGATAGAAGCAGCCACTGCCTACTAGAGAGAAAATTCTGTAGAAATATTCAGTTCTAATTCAGTCCTAATATTCTAGACTGAGCTTTGATTTTTCTCCTTGATAACAAAAAAGAGGGAATACTCTGCAAAGGAGATTTTAGCCGCAGACAGTGGTTAGAATATATGTTGCTTTGGGCTGCCACAATGCCTATTAAAACATCTAGACATTTTCTTGCAGCCATAAGACTTTCTGCCTTTACTTTGGGTCAGCCAAGTTACGTAAAACAAACCACAGAGTGCAAGTTAGATCTAGTCAGATTGCATACATTTTACTCCTGGAATCTGCTGGGCATCTTAGAAATCCTGACACTAAGGCCTAACAGCATAACATGAATATAAGTAATTAAAACAATCAGTTAATTAGATTGACAAGTTGAAACCTGTACAAATCTGAAAAGCAGAAAACCTAATGGAACACACTCAGATATTCAAGTGCACTTTACATGCACAGCCCTTTGGTGACTAATATACTGGAGAGAAAACATCAATAGTTTGCAGAAACAGAACACATAAAGAACACTAAATAGTGCTAACTGCTAGATTCTTACTTCCTGCCTTGTCAGTGACACTGTTACCTTCTAAAGCAACACTGGACAGCAATTAAATAGGGCTGTTATTCACCACTAACTTAACAAAGAAAAAGAAATGAATGAGATTTTCCAGGCTGCAGTAGTTCCAGATTGTCTCTCAAAGGGCTGCATCAATTACTGTCACTTATTTGTCAGCAGTATGACATGATTAATTGGTGAGATCCACATTTTTGCGTGCCTTACGTCACATGCAACTCTGTTTCCCCATCTGTTTTTATTGGTGTTACAGCCCAAAACGTTCCACACCATGTACCTTGTCAAAAATATATTAATGTCTCACAATGGACCCAAGCTAAAACAACTTAAAGCCCTGCAGATCACCTAAATGTGCTGAAAATAAAGATGTAAAGAGAAATGACTGAAAGATTTAGAACAATTTCAAGGGGAAAATAAAAAAAAAAAAAAAAAAAAAAGAGCAACAGACTTTAAGCCTTCTTCAGCAAAATGAGACTGTTATGTTGGCAGAATAAAGGAATTTGTTGTCAGGACTAAAATATGTGCAAAAGTTTTTCTCACTACTTCAGAGAAAGTAGCACTTTTAAAAAACCCCAAGGCATGTAAAAAGTAAATTGTTACTTAGCAAGAACAAAATGTCAATGTCAAAAAACCCTTAACTTTCAGTTCCTCACATACTATTTAGGATGGTGTCTGAACACTTATTTACTTTTATAAAAGCACCCGAGCTCTATGGACTCTCACAGAAGTCAGACCATGCATTGACATGTTCTCTTGGAGTCTTATGGTAAAGAAATACACATGTACATGATAGATAGTGGGTAAAAACAGTTTCGTACATGTAATAAAGAGCAGTACAGCAGGAAAAATTATGCTAAATCATCAACTTATGACTGTAATAACGTCTAAATCATCAAAGCATATTTAATTTCTATGTAGGTTTTTGGTTTGTTTTGGTTTTTTTTTTTTTTTTTTTTCTGTGCAGAGATGAATGTATTTTAAAAAAGAAGTAACTAAACGTTATTTCCAGCCTAGTCCTAACAGTCATCAGGACATTTAATGCATCTTGTGATACTCACTATCTTTCTGAGATCTTCTACTCAGAAATTGTGCCATTTTTTTTGAATCTTTCTTAAAACACTCTCTTCTCTCTTACCTGGAGAAAAGGTGCAATATATGAAATCATTTTCAGCATCCAGAAGGCTGTTTTATAATCCACTCCCCCTAGAACCACAAGATCCAAATCAGAAGATTCCATGAGGAACACTATTTCTTTTACATGAGAATTATGCTTGCCCTTTCACACTTCCCAACTGCCTGATCATCTGAAGCACTCAACAAATATTTACACTATGATAGTCTTGCTTTTTTGTTGCGTTAGCTTCCAAGATCAGAATGATGAAAATAGTACAGAGAGTAATTAGAAGTGTCTCATAATTACTGGACCATATGTTAGTAATTCTGCATTGATAGCACTTGTCCATGATACAGTCAGAAAAGGAAGCTGGTAACAGTCCCAAGTGCCCAAAAACTCACATATTTTACTCTTGTTTCCACTGTAAAGAAACTATGTTTTAGTATAATTTCTTAAACTTAAGTCTCTGCTTTTATCTGTCTTCATAGAAAGGACCACGAACTATAAAAACAACAACAAAAAAGAAGTAAGGAAAAACAACAATCTAGTTTTTGATCAGATAAAATAAGGGAACCAGATCAGATAAACAGAGTTAAATCAGGTAACAACACTGCATGATAAAAGTTTAGTTACCAACAAGAAATAAATCTCCAAAGGCTCTGAATATTTTTGTTACTTTCTCGAAGATAGAAAAAAATACTGTGTAACTTCATACTGATGCAAATGGAAGCACAGAGGAATAAGGGTAAAAGAGAAAAAAAAACAACTATGAATATTCAGGCCAAAATTCAGTTAGGTGTACTTCTGTCAGGCTACATGCCATATCTGAATAGAGATCATCACAGTACTGCTGTTATGGGTAAAATGGCAAGACAGGCTATGACAGTTACCTTCCCATGTTGCTGCACAGAACAGAAAAAAAGCCTGCATCTGATGGATCTTTATCTGAAGGCGTTACCTTTACCTGAAGGCGTTACCTTTACCTGAAGGCTTGCCGATTCCAGAAGGGAGGTACCTAATCCTCTGGTACAGAGGATCTCCGATGCTTCCGAGGTGCCATCAGCACCTTGGACAGGGTGAGTCCGGACGGAGCGAGTGGTACGTGCTGCAACCCCAATAAGAACCGCAGAGAAAGCAACCCTCACGGTCACCCTCTTACAGCCTATAATGGCCTAGGTATATTTCTAACACGGCCCTTGGCCAAATTTTCACAGCTTCTGGTAGACACCTTGAAATTCTTCAGTAGGTCAGCAACAAGTGCATCCTGAAAGAGAATAGGATTCCAAAAAATAGTGCTATTGATGCAAGCTGTTGTCAGTAACTACTGATAGCAAGCGGTAAAACAAATAAACAAACAAACACAAAAATCTAAGAGAAGAAAAGTAGGACTAGATCAGGCTTTTATATTTACCTCCATTTTGTTGTAAAATTCCTAAGACTGCTCCTTCAGAATGCTCTCCCTTCAGACCAATTCCTTCCCTAAGGAAACTAGCAATCTATCTCATATTCCTATCTGAGAATTCACTTTTCACACTAATTTTTAATTCCCTATTTTGACCCCATGCTATTTATTTCTACTTTCCTGTCCTGTGACTGTTGTATTTCACAAGATACAAGAGGAGGCTTTCTGAATTTTGTGTTGACCATTATATACCCACAACTATACTAATAGGTCATTTTTTCATTAGCTGTGTTTTTCTGTGTTCAGCTATACACTATGAACATACCACATATTTTTCTTTTACTTGCATAGCGAAATTCAAAACGATGTTGGCTTAAAAAAACAGAAACACAATTAAATTGATAGGTAAATTTGAACGACTTGGGGGAAATGCCACTTGTATGCACAACGAATATCAAGAGCTCCAAATTTATGCATTATATACTATATAAACCTATACTACAGGTTTATGTACACTAATCCTCCTGGATGTACTTGCATAGGGAGTGGTCCCTGGACTTCAGTTTTGAAGCAATTTACTAATTCTGCACACGAGCAATGTTTTAAATAGAAGTTATAGGTTGCATTAGCAAAATGTTGTACTGTAGAAGGCTCTGATCTGCTCAACTAGTGATCTTCACCTTCTTACCTTAGAAAAAGTCTCCAAAATTTTGATTAAATCGGTGATATGTCATACATATTGTCAATATCTTTCATTTCACGGCTTCCTTAAACAGCCATATTTGAAGAACAGTTGTGTGACAGTACAGGGGTAAGAAATGAGAACAGCATATAGATCTGGCAACTATGTCTTGAAGTAGTTCAGAATAAGAATAAAAGACTCCCAAAACAAACAGTAGGCAGAAAACTCTTCAAGTCAGACAAAGCACTAAGGAGAAAGGGAGCAGAATCCTAAAGCATACACTCCGGTTTTTTTTCCTAGAAAATTTACATCAGTCATAAGATCTTTACAAAGACCTATAGTCTTAAAACCTTAAAATATAAATCTATATTTAATACATTAGAAATCCACAAGAGGGCAGAACAATAGGTAAACTACTGAATGTAAAAAAGACATACACATAGATGCCAGATAAAGAAAAGCTTGACCATATCATATCTTGCTTGAGATTTTAGTATTCTGAAATGCAGGTGGGTTTTGTGTGCATTCTTATTCTTGTTGTTTGGTTGTGTGTTTTGTTTGTTTTGGGGTGGTTGTTGTTTGTTTGTTTGTTTTTTTAAAGGACAATTTGACCATTTACTAGAGGAAATCATAATTGCCTTTAGATCTCCGACTGCACTTACTTAAACATATAGCCTTGCCATATGGTGAAAATATGAAACCTATTAACTAGTTTCAGACAGTTCTTCATTTGTTCTGAAACTGGCCTGCTTTGGTTTCGTTCCACACAATCAAAATTACCACAATTTAGTCATTCATATTTGTTCACTGATTTCAGCTGGAACACCATTCATCGCTGTCAATGATATAATGACTTCAAAATCACACAGAGGAAGCCAGCATCCTCAGCTTGGCAGTATTATGATCAGTTTGTACAACAGCTAGCTCAGCTCAAAGCTGCAACTGGAGAGATTTGTTTCTCACATACAGTACCTCATTCCGTTCCCTGATAGGGCAGGACAAAATTGTTCTGACTGACTTCAAAAGACGTTTGAGTATTTGGGGCTACGGCCATAAATAGACGTACTCTTAGATATACTTTTACCCAGCGGAGCTTACGGTGCCAAATTAGATGCCAAGATCCATCTTGTAAAACATAAGTATAAGATGACAAAGTACAGGAGGGAAGTTGGCTCATGTAATCAGTATAAAGTCAGAAGAATGATGTGGTCCTTCATTTTAAAGCAGGTAACCACCTACTTGATTAGAGATTGTCTACTCTAAATTCTCTCCTCCACAGTACCCAGGCAAGAATAAAATTATACATGAAACAAACTTGTCCACCACAACTTCTCTACTAATATTATCATTACTTGCAAGATGATTCAGTTCTCACTCTTCTCCACTAGCAAAGGTACCCAAATGTAGCAACTTGGGGAATTTTTGCCATAAGGTCAATACAAATCAGATGCATAACTATTCAGGTCGTGAAAGGTTTGCAAATAAACATATGCTAAGTACTTACCAACTACTTCTGCAATGTTTGCATGGGAAAGTGCCTTTAAATTTCTGCCACTGATCAAGCACATAGTCTTGTACTGATAACAGGGACATGAGCAACATCTGTGCGAGCTCAGCAGTTAAGTACTTTTAAGCATAAGAGATTCTCACACTTTGGAGAAATCTACTTGTACACAGGGATGCTTCTGCTAGTTGTTGGACATGGAAGCAATATCCTGTGGCTCATCAGCAGGTTGTTCAATGAACCTTATCAATGAAGGACCTCCCTACTAGTGTCAGTTTTTTCTCACAGACTATGTAGGGAGAGCAACAGTTCTCTGCCTAATATGCAGACCAGGTCTTCATCCTTTCACACATAAAGGTGGACTCAAATTGTCTTGCTTTATCATTATGTAAAACTTAAGTCGTATTTATAACATTCACTTCTTTCTGTGTATGCATTTTATCTATGTACGCACATGCATGCATACATACGCAAACTTTTTAACTTAAATAAAAACTCCATACAATTTACTTGCATCTGTATTGGCTATAGCCTTTCATTTTCTTACACCAGTATAAATCATGCTCCGAAAGTAAAATTGAGAAAGTATGAGATAAGAACAAGAAAACATTTTCAGTTTTCTCAGACTCCTCCATGCTTCTGTGAACACACTGCCAAAATCTACAGCAGCTGTGGATTCACCTATGGTTAAGTCTGAAAAGGAATAGAGACCCAAGAATTCATCCGTCATTTATTTTGCTGGCTTTCTAGAAAATGTTGTTCTTTATGTCTGGATCTTCTCAAAATATGTAATGATGAATACTGAGTGGGAAAAGAGATGGTAAAAACAGTCACATTATCCAGCCAGGATCTGCTTACAGAAAAAGCAAAGGCAAATGCCACAGCCATTTCCAGTGCATACCAAATACAGAGCTCTAAATTCTAGAAGAATTTAGAAGTGAATGACTTCAAAAGTTGTTTTTAACTTTCTGAAAATATGTTTTGAAGTAAAGCATGTAAGTATTTATCCTTTAATGATGAAGGACTACTGCTAAAGTGAACCACATCCTTGTGGACATTATAGTAGACCATATCCTGAGCAGAATTTGCTGGACTCTAATTTAAGAAGCTGCACAAATAACCATTGGAAACTTGCAATTACAAAGTTGACTACTGACTGGGCTTTTTTATTTACAAAGGAACCTATCTGCAGTTAGGAAAGAAGTCTGCAAGGAAACACATACATATTGAACTTTCCAAAGTTTAATGTATTTATTCACCTTACTAGTAATTTACAGTGATTAGCACTGTGCTGAGGAGTAACAGCCTACAACCATGACTAAGGACTCTTCAACTTATTAATTTTGCATTTCTAGTAAAAGAGTCTACTCCTAGCTCTACAGGCTAGGAACTATATTTCTGCTTACTGACAGCATGTTAATTTGGATTAATATGTACATATTTGAATAGGAAAATACTGACTTCTGCTGTCAGAAGTCACTCTTTTATAAAGAAAACAAAGCATGTGCTAATCCTAAAGGATGAAGTCGTTATAATACTGAAAGACTCAGAAAATAGAACCCAGTTCACAGTACATAGCAAACAAGCACAGGGCTAGTAACTAGTAAACTGAAACCTAAGCAGGATGAATGATTGTAAGAAAGACTTGTCAATTAAGAAAAAAATAAAAAAGACAATCTCAGCTGATAGATTACTTATAGTCACTGAAATATACAGAAGTAAGCTGCCATTTTAGTACAAAAACAAATGTACTACTTGACACAAGGGAAATGAACAGCATTTTTATTTCTGAAACAATGGGCTGCTAACTCTAAGTTTTTTTAATAAAAACAGTAAACGTGTAGAGCAATCACAGTGATTTTTCCATCTGACTGAGAACAGCTAACTTTTAACCAACAGGCAGCCCCTTTGCCACCTCTCCTGTGGCCAGCTGAATGAAGTGCCTTCAGAGTTCTACAGTGACATGAAAAGCCTTCCTTTGAATGACAAATTTCTAGAATCAGGAAAATAAAAATGAAATCCAAATAATGAATTATACAGCTTTTTTTCACTCTAATCCTCACTTTAATTCTAAGGCAATATTCAACCTAACCTGTTTTGCTATAATTACTGACTTGATAAAAAGTATGAAAACAGGAAGAAGAAATCATTGCTTTCCAGCCAGCCTAATTCCACTGTAAGGGAGTGAACAGACAATTTAACAGCAGCTTTGCTGTGTAGATCAGTATAGCTGACCTCCTTTATAACTCTAGGAGAGGGCTTGTTGATCTTACAGTCTTTCTCTGTACATAAAAGCTAAACCTAGCCCTGTCAACCTACACGACTGTTTTGGAACCCTGTGAGAAGATGCTTTAGAAAGGGATAACCTCACCTGTTTGGCCTCACCCAAAACTAGTTTCAAGGCAGAAGGAACCTTCTATTGTATTCCTTTGAGAAACGCTCCTAGATTATGTAACTGAAAACAACCATAGCATATTCTCTCAGATGCACATGGTGAGTTTGAAAACAGAAGTACAGGAAAAGATTCAACAGAAGGGGTTCTTGCACAGTTCAAGGCTGCTCAAACTGCACACAAGGATATGAAAGCTCAAGACTTGGGACTCTTTATCCAGAATAATTGTTTTTTTAATTCAATATTTTCTTCAGTGTAAAAACAAAACAATAGCAGATTTTATCTATGTAAGCTGCTGGTGTGATGTAACACAAATTGAACTCTGTACTCCAAACTAAAAGGAAAGGTAGCATGTAGCCCTGGTTAGAAACAGCAAGCTCCAACAAAGGTAAAAAAAAATGTGTCTTGACTTTTCACAAAGCATTGAAAAAAGTGGGCTTGAAAAATGAGCCCATGTGAACCTAATGAAGTTCAACAAGGCCAAGTGCAGGGTGTTGCATTCGGCCTGGGGCAATCCCAGATATGAGTATAGACTGGGAGATGAACTCACTGAGAGCAGCCAGTGGAGAAGAAGTTGAGCATCATGGTAGATGAAAAGCTGGACATGAGCCAGCAGCATGGTGGGCTGCATCAAAAGAGGGGTGGTCAGCAGAGAGAGGAAAGGGAGAGTTACTCTCTACTCTGCCCTTAGCAGGCCCCATGTAGAGTACTGCCTCCAGGCCTGGGGCCTCCAACACAAGGAAGATGGGGGGCTGTCAGAGAGGGTCTAGAGGAGGGCCACGACATGATCAGAGGGCTGGAACACCTCTCATGTGAAGACAGACTGCGGGAGTTGGGCTTGTTCAGTCTGGAGTAGAGAAGGCTTCAAAGAGATCTGCTAATGCTTTTCCACTAATTAAAGGGAGCTTATAAGCAGGAGGAAAATCAACTTTTTACACAGGAAGATGGTGATAGGACAAGGGGGAATGGTTTTAAACTAAAAGAGGAGAGATTTAGGTTAGATGTTGGGGGTAAATTTTTCACTGAGAGAGTGGAGAGGCACTGGCACAGGCTGCCCAGAGAAGCTGTGGGTGCTCCATCCCTGGAGGCGTTCAAGGCCAGGTTGGATGGGGTCCTGGGCAGCCCAATCTTGTCCTGATTTAGTTGTTGGCAATCCTGTCCATGGCAGAGGGGTTGAAACTAGATGATCTTTCAGGTCCCTTCCAACCCAAGTCCATGATTCTATGATCACCCGTCTACCTACTATGAAACTGAACAAACTACATACAGATGTAGATGATATAGAGAAAAATCTTCCTGAGCTTTACCACAGCACAAATAACTTGTTAGAAAAATCAGTATGGATATTTAAAAAAGGCAAATGGTTTTCCAAGTCTTAATATGTCTAGAAATACTTCTGTTGTAAAATGGATTTGTGACCTACCTGGAATTTAGCAGATATAATTTGTTAAAAATTTGTTAAAGAACATTTTGAAGGGTGAGGCATGACACAGATAGAAAATAACTGCAATACTGGTACCAAAGAGTCAACCTGGATAACATTGCAGTGAAGGTGTCTAACCCAGCCACAACATTACCTGTTGTAGCATTTACTCCCAGTTTTGTTTGAACAGCTGTCAAATCAAAAATGAACTTGTGGATTTAAGAGCTTAGAGTCTTCTCATTATAGAAGGATAAAATAACAACAAAACAACAACACACTAGATTTTTATTAATGGTGCTTTTTTGCAGAATGCCCTACTCAAAGACAAATAAAAATGAAAATATTCTCTGTAATGCTCAATTTTTAAAGACAAAGATTTCAACGTGTTTCTCACTAGCACTCACATGTCTCTGTTGAATCAAAGAGCAACTGTTTTTCACCTATGCTTGCCTTTTACAGAACTGAGTTCCTTACCGCATAACTCTGTTTTCTGTTAAGAAAATCATAAAGAATGTAAATTCCAAGACTTACTTAAACTTCACTAATTTCAAGAAGCATACACAGAATCAGCCTTTAGATCACTACAACATCATGATCTCACCTTTTCATACTAGACTGTTTTTTATAGATCTGACCTATATAGCAGTTTATGCATATGTACGCATACATGTCTTTGAAACACTTGCGAGACTGCACTGTTTCAGAAATCTAGGTAGCACCTCTTACTACTTTTCTCTTTATTAAAATTGAAGAATAATGTGAAAATCCAAGTTTTATTTGGGTTAGTTTTTGGAAGGATCACAAAATCTGATGGACTAATACCATGACACTAGGTTTTTGTCCTTCAAAAAATATTCCAGGATTTCAGTTGCATATAACAGAAAAATAATAGGCATAGTAGGCATCTAAATTATTTATAAATACATTTATAAATCATCTCAATTGAACAGTTGCAGTTTATCCAACCAGCACATCTCAAATGCATTTCTTAAATATATCGCATATGCCATTTCTCAAGGTCCAACTCCACTTAGGCTGCACAAAAACTGACAGCAATGGGAACCTTCTCAGCACTCAGTTGACTCTGGTCACAAGAGATCACTGAGCATTCAGTGCAGAACATAAGACTCTGTTAACCAAAATTCAAGTGGTCGAAGTTTCACTTCAAAATGACACATATCTCCTGATAACACACTTCTTGCCCACTCCAGCCACAAGCTCACTTCAAATAATTTTTGTTTAACCACAAAGCATTTGCCCATCACTTTCAAGGACTGCATCAAAACATATCACTGCATATATTTCTACAAATAAGTGAAACACTGTGTAGTTCATTTCTACCAATAAGTGAGTGAAACACTGTGTAGTTTTGTTTCTGCTGCTCCTTCTTTCTACCTTTCTTTCTTTTTTTTTTTTTTTTTTTTTTAGATCAGGCCGAGAACACATGCAATGATGGAGATCCAATAATACTTTTTTTCCTACCTTAGCTGAATTCCAGAAACACAAATGGGTCATCAGACCTCTCACTCTCTCTTCCACTTGAAGCATGGGTGGTTATTTCCTCCCTATTTCCTTTGTCACTGGAGAGTGATGACATTTCACAAGTAATGTACAGCATCTGATCTCACTCCTGTTGTAACATGAGATGCAGGTGAGGTTAGCAAACTCAGGGATGCATGCTACTTGAACATTACAAATAGGGCATAAAAAAAGTGATGCAACATAACAGCTAATATTCTGAAAACAATGAGTCTGCTAGTATACTGTCTGCCCTTGCTTACAGGGTATTACAGATTCACTACCAGTTTACAAGAACATGGCAATATGAAACAAAATAGAGTAAAACAAAGACAACTACTAAATAAAACTAAGACAGGTAGACTAAAACACTCAGTGAACAATTCTACAAGTCAAGTGAACTGTTTATCAGTGACAATCTTTCAGCTGTTACTGTGCATCTTTTAGTTATTCCATCTTCTCAATGTGCCTCGGAATATACAAAAGACAAAAATAAGTTGACAGAATTCAAATGTGTTCAGTGAATACAGCTCTACAGCTGTAACTCCTATTATATTCTAAGCTATTACTAGCCTAACAGAGCTGGCTTCAAGACTATCCATTATTATTACCTAGCCAAAAGTTCAGTCTGTCAGAGAGAATGACACCTTGCCACAGCACTACCAATCACCTCTGGCTAGCAGAAGACAATATTTGTATTTCTTCATCTCTGATAAGGAGCTATTTAATGCTTTGGGACACTACCGCCCACCCTCCCCAGCAGTCAGGAAAGTGAATGTAAGAGTCTGCACACTTACGTTTCCTTAGGATTCACACAATTTTTTTAAAATATTTTCTTTTTCTTTTTTTTTTTTTTTTGTTTGGAGAATTACATTAGAAACAAACAAACAACAACAACAAAAAATAGGCAGAGTTCAAATCTTATTCTGAAGGGAATTCCTATACTTTTATGCCACAGATATTTATGTAACTGCATTTATAACACTTTAGTATCACTTGAACTCTAAAAGTGATGCTTCAGAGGGACTGATTATGCTGTGTCTTTTCAATTGAACTTGCTACAAGTGGCTGCCAAACAACAGACAGATCCATTTGTGAATGGTATCAGCCACATACAAGAGATCAGTGGATCTCAGATTACATTTTTCAGAGAAGCCACAGTTTATACACCAGCATTTGAACTCCAGGCTGGACTACTGGATCACAATTACTTAGAGCAGAAATCATTCAACACAGTGACCTTCTTCATAAGCTGCCACAAGGTAGCAAGCAAAAGAATATTCTCCCTTCTTTTAATGTAAAACAATAAAAGCAAATAAATAAATTTCAGGTTTGGATTCAGAATTCCTTTACTTTTCCCAGCCCCCAGAAAGGAAAAAAATCTCAGTAGATCAAAATGTTTTTCCTAGGTTGGAATACTTCTAGACTTTCTTCCCTACAACTTGCACACTCACTGAAAGCACTGGTGAGAGGAAGGAAAGGAGGCAGAGCTAATAGGGTAGAGCTGGTTATGGTTTTTTTTTTTTTTTTTTGTGGGAAATACAGATTGAGTTGGTGAATCTAGCACTCATAAACAACAGGTGACACAATAGTCACCTGATATAATTTCTTCAGACCCTGAGAATAATTTACATAATTGCATGCTATGACATCAGCTCCATAAAACACCATTGTTATGCACTGGAAATACCTCTAAGTTAAAATAAACTACAGCAAGAGGTCTTTGAATAATAATGGCACTGGTACATATTGATGCAAATGCAGAACTTTAAAGGCCGCAATTTAAAACACAGACCAGAAATGTATATTCTTGTAACAGAACCACAAGTTTAGCTGCAGAGCACATAAAATGCTTTGAATATGCTATGTCAGTACATTTAAACACAACAACAAAAAATGCCCAGAACACATTTATTAACTTACTGTACTTCTTCCTCCTTCTGATTTTTAATTAGAACTTGTTAGTATAAATTATAGGATCCATCAAATCCTTGAAAATCTTACAGACAAAAAGAATTACAAATATCTTTTGTGTTTGCTGTTATTATCACATTAATGATTTGTATCAGCTTTTGGCTGTACATCTGACCAGACTGGAAAGCAAAAGGAAGGAGTTTGCTGCTGTTCCTAACATTAGAGATGGAACTCTCTCAATGTTAACTGTAATGAAAAAATAAAGAGAACAAATTCAATGTCATGATCTGGAGAAAACCATACAATAAAAAGAAAACACAGCCTTCTAAAATAACAGTGGCACTTGTTATTTCAGGAGGATTCCTAACTCTTCATATCAGTCTATATTATACAACTCACCATGGAGGAGTCAATACTTTAACTAATGATGATTTTTTTTGTCATGTTGCAATAACAGTTAACAAAGCAAAACAAACATACAAATACATATACAAAAAATCAAGAATTACCTTTAAATCAACATGTTTCAATTTCTCACTTCTCAAAATCACCTGAAGGGAATGTTTGCCAATGGAAAATTTTTACTCAAAAGAAAAAGTTTGGGGTTTTTTATGTTTTGTTTTTGTTTGTTTGCTTAAGAAAGCTATGATCAAGTAGAAATATATAAAGGTAAGTCTGCATTGCATATAAACTCCATTATACAGTTCACCACCATGAATTCACCGAGATCATATTACCTCCTGCATGAAACACAAGCACCTCATGGAAAGAACAGGGCAGTTCCTAGTTGAGCCAGGTGCTGGCTCTGTAGGGGCTCAGGCAGATCTGTAACCATCTCAGTCCAAGAGAGAAGATCCTGGTCTTCTTCCTTACATATCTACAGATGTATGAGGTGGAGTTGGGCTCCTATGCCTACCTGTGTTTTCCATGAAGGTTTTTCATAGATGCTGTCTATCCCTTATTCTATTGAAAGCATCACTACTCCAGTCAGTTAGCTGCTGCTGTTGAATAAATACATGATTACTATTATTTTTTCCAGCAGCATTTATCATTTTCATCCACCAACTTTCACCAATTAGCTAAGATCCTCAAATACAACTATTAATCCTAAACATTTAACACTGCAGACCTCTGGCAATAAAATATGAAACAACAACATTTATAAAATGATCCCTCTTTTTTTTTTTTCGCAAGGTGATTATCTTCTTAGTGTTTCTTTAGTATAGTCACTCAAAAACTGTTTAGAAAAACTTTAAACTCCTTTTTTTTGTTTTCTTTTTTCTTATTTTCTTCTGCTATTCCCTGTGCTTTAGTTTGCATTGACTACAGGGAAGAAAAAATGTAAAGGAAGAAAAATATTTTTTAAAATCTATAGTTTTATTTTTATGTGACTTAATTCTTGATTTTATTTTTGCCAAAAAGGCAAAACAAAAAAAGAGAAGTGACTTTTGTGATATCCTCCTATCCCAACCACATTAATTATCTTTGCAGATTACTAAAAACACAGTTAAATTAAAACCCTAAATACACTGTCAGACATCTCAGTATTTGATATTGATTCTGCTATCTGAACAGCTTAACTACATGATTTTTTATAATAACTGAAAGAATAAATTAAATATCTCTGGACTTACAAGTCTGATAAAAATAACATTTCCAAATAAGTAGAGAAGTATTCTTCAATCAGCCAGGTAATACCTATTTCTACTATATTCATCTTATATGTGTACAACATATTTGATTTATATGGAAAAACTTATTTATATGGAACTATCAAATACTCCAATTTTTATATAACTCACAAGTACCAAAAAGGGCAAAAAGAGAACTTTGTATATTTTCACACACAGATCAGAGATGCAAAGCAGTAAATCTTTATAATCACATTTCTTTAAAGTCTGCAGGAATCCTAAACAACCAGAATCAATTAAGTATATGCATTTTAAACACACAAATCAAATGCAACGAAATAGTCAAGTGTTACTCAATAATTGTAATTTGTGAAATATCAGCCATGCAGTTTGTCTTCAGAACTAATACTCTGAAAAACTACTAAAACACAGGAAAAAAGGTTCTATGTTTAATTGAAATTAAAAAGAACATAGACTTTATAACTTTACATGGTAGAGATTATAACATAACACAAGATTACATAACACATACATGTAGTGATGCAATTTTCTCTCACACACCAGCGTGACATCTAAGTCACTTGTTCTACACTGAACTGGTATGTTAAGGAACAACATTAAATTAACTGTGTTCTTCACATGCAATTCTCATTCAGAACCCTCTTCATATGAATTTATCTTAGTATGTAATGCCATGGCTTATTTTACACAATTACAATACAGTCTGGCAGACTATGCCTGTTTCCTAATTATGCCTTATTCTTTTTTAATATATAGGGGACATGGTTCTAGTTTCAAATTTGCAGATTCAGCTAAAGATCACACCTTTGCCTGCAGAAACCTTGCAGGTAACTCATTAAAGCCTAACTGATCATATGTAACTCAGGGAAGATCTATTGCTATTTCTATTGCTGCTGTGCTGGTTGAAAAATCTATCACAACAGACAGATCTGAGAAGAAAGTGAGGTTAAAAAAAATCATGCTGTTCATTCAGTTGTTCCCACTGCAGCTCAGAAAAACTGAACTCTCTTCCCATAAAAACTAGAACCAAGATGTTTCAACACTCGTTCATTTTATAAAAAATGGTCTAAGATGAATACTTTCCCAGTGACAGAGTCTGAATATTAACTGCTGATATCTCAGGATTTTCACATCCAATCACTCTCTGAAGTTACATTTTTTTTCTATTCTTGTAGATAACAATTTCTTAGTTATCTAGATGTGATACAAAGAAGGCCTGTGGTAACTCTTTTCCAGAGTCTTGCTCCAGTAAACAACTCAATCTGATATTTGGGAGAATTTCATTGTTACTTAGGTGTATTTCTCCCAGTGCTCATTAACAGGATTAACAAAACAAAGGTAGTTAAATGGGATGAAGAAAACTAGGGCATCCTGGCATCTCAAGAACCAATTCAAGTTAATCAGTTCCACCTAGTAATGAGAAAGTTGTAAATAAAATGAGACAAAGTCATGTCACAATAAAATGCATAGTAAGAGTTGAATAAAATACATGTGGATAGAATCAGCAATCAATCCCATAGACAAATTCTGTCTTGTTTCCGCTTTAAGATTTGTAATGGAGTGTGAAGCTTAGATATAGAAATACTTGCAGACAGCCAGGGATTCAGCTTTAGATGTCCAAGATTTCCAGGCAGCATCACTAATATCTAGGTTTCTAAGGATGTAATTGAGAAAGTAAAATTTATTTAAAGCTGGTTGGATTTTTTTGTTTGTTTTAATTAGGATAAAATCTTACTAAATTGTCTCTTCAACTTTTTATTTTCAAGCTACATTTTACTTCGCGTGATTGTCTTTGTTTCTGTCCTGCTAGCATATAAAAAAAGTGAGAAAAACAACATGTGAACACAGTTGTTTCTCCTGACTATGTCTACTAGTCAGGTGAGAAGTCTGGAGTATGTACACATACAAGTGGAACACTTTGGAACATGAGATCCATTCTTCTCACACATCATAATTAGCTGTCAGTTTCACCATGGACGTTTTCCATGTGCACTTTGAGGTAGTCATTTCTTGTAAACTTCTTGTGGCAAAGCTGGCATTCTGCCATTGGTCGATTGGGGTTGTGAGTCAGCTTGTGTCGAATCAGCATTTTCTTCAGGCTGAAGGACAAATCACAAACCTAGGCCAGAGAAGACAATACAAAGACAACAACAGAGACCTTAAAACTTCAAATATGTATAATGTTCCTAATTTTACATTGCTGAAGCCACAGCTATGCATTCCTGCAAGACTTAATAAATGTGTTTGTCTTCAAAAGAATAACTGCTTCAGAGAACACTTCTAAGATTATTACTCTGTCTTTCAATGTTGTACCTGAACAACACATTGAGGTATTCCATTAATGTTATTTTTTGAAAACCTATTTTTCTCTCTGGGCACAACAAAAATTATGACAAAAATCTCGCAAGCATCTGTCAATTTAACCTCAAGAGAAATGCTTTCTTTCTGATCAGAAGAATGAGATCTGTGGGATCCTAAAAATCAGTTCAAATTGCTCACTTATGAGGAGGCAGAAATGAGAAAGAAGGGGTTCTTAAGACTGCAACAAAAGTTAATAACAATAAAAGAGGAAGCCCAGCTGTTGCGGTGATCTTTTGCCTGGCCAAGGAAAAAGATATTTGCAAATTAAACTGCAATTTCTTTGCTCTATTACTTGCTGTTTCCTCCCTTCCTCCTCCGCACTCCATGCTTTCCAGTCCACTCTGCTATTTGAATAGACAGACGGATAAAGGACTCTGCTATGCTAAAACAATAATTTCTTACACAAATTTCTGTACTGCAGTCAAAATGAAAGGTTAACAATAAGTTCAGCTAGGAGAGGTTAGAAAAGAAAGAAAAGTTAAGACTCTGTAGGCAAGACATCAAGTTAAGACTCTGTAGGCAAGACATCAAGTTACTTGATATCATGTAGTTAATGCTGTCATGTTAAACTTCCATCCAGGTATATACTGTAGGCATGAATTTCCCAGAAAAAAAATATTTTTAGAATGTATGCTCCTGATTTGACAAATGAAACTGTCAGTGGTCATATCAGTAGATAAAAATGAACATATACCGGTTTGCAATCTTAAAATTCCAGACAAAAACAAGTGCTGTGCAGTGGAAATTCAAGAGAATCCAGCAGAATCTCTCTGATGGAAAATGGAATTTTAAATTCATATTGGTATCAAACTAGTAATGAAAATGCTGGACGACTGTTTTCAAAAGCAAGGTATACAAACGGAATTTGACTATATAAACAGATAATTGTGACCTGTGGAATACATATACCTTGGTATACTGATAGACAATCATCTGAATATGAGCCAGCAGTGTGCCCAGAAGGCCAAGAAGGACAATGGCATCCTGGCTTGTATCGGGAATGGTGTAGTGAGCAGGACTAGGGAAGTAATCCTGCCCCTGAATTTGGCAGTGGTGAGTCCCCACCTCAAGTACTGTGTTCAGTTTCAATTCAGAAAGGAGATTGAGGTGCTGGAGCAGGTCCAGAGAAGGGCATCAAGGCTTGTGAAGGGCTTGGAGAATATGCCCTAAGAGGAGAGACTAAAGGAACTGGGGTTGTTTAGTCCGGGGAAGAGGAGGCTGAGGGGAGACTTCATTTCTCTCTTCAAATACATGAAAGATGATTGCAGTGAGAATGGGGTTGGTCTCTTCTCACTGGTGACAGGTGACAGGACAAGGGGAAATCGCCCCAAGTTGAGCCAGGGGAGGTTTAGGTTGGATATCAGGAAAAGCTTCTTTACATAAAAGGTTGTTAAGCACTGGAATAGGCTCCCCAGGGAGGTGGTTGAGTCACCATCCCTGAATGTGTTTAAAAACCGTTTGGATGTGGTGCTCAGGAACATGATTTAGTGGAGGGTTGTTAGAGTAGTATGGTTAGGTTGCGGTTGGGGCTTGATGATCTTTAAGGTCTCCAACCTGAACAATTCTATGATTCTATGAATGCCAGCTAAGGCAAAACCATACAATGACCATAAAAAAGGCAACAGCCTGAGGCAAGTTTTGTACCAAAAATATTTTTCCCCAGACAAGAACATTGTATGTGCTATTGCAATGGAACACTTCTGAATTTATGACATGATGTAACAGAGAGAACTATTATACAGCAACTGTAACTCTCCATCTTTTTTCCCTAAACATATAATTACCTCTTTCAGCCCCAAGCAACAGTCACCCTTTGTTAAGTGATGATGAATGTTACTTACAGCATTCACTGGCTGGGTCTTAATACTGCTTTTGTCAAGTACCATTTTCTATTTCCCTTCCACAGAAAAACACAAAGTGAACTCATGTACCTAATCACTACCATCACACTCGCTCTCATGTTTCAACATGTTAGAAGCGTCACGTCTTTGCAAACACACATTTCCTGGAAGCTAGGAAGCCAATCATGGATATACACACATAAGTTGCACGTATTCTGTGCATCTTACATACACCCCACAATTTCAGAAAAAACCAAAACAATTAGAATATAGTAACAGATAGAGTTCAAGATGCCAAATTCAGCTTCCACTAAGGTAACTTCCAAAAAGTTCAGCAATGACTGCATATTATATTTATAAAAAGAGAAGACAGTTTGCAGAAACACTCCAAGGTAGAAGGAGAATCTGTAGTATCCACTTTGAATAGGATGAAAATGTCAGAACATAAAACCACAGAACAAAAAGAACCAGCTTAAGAGCCATTCAGACCAGTATTAACCTTCCTCCAAAAGTTTTCAATAGCAAAAAAGGCTAAGGAACAGGGCAAACATAACATAAACCTCTTTGTGACGCATTAGGCCTATCAGCTTTAGAGATTTCCTCAGAAGTTATTAGTATTAAAAATAAACTATTCATATAAATATTATTAAAGACAAATCTCTCGATTTTTAAGATGAACTGCTTATAGCACAGTCTTGCGGTAAATTTTCTCATTTATAATGCTCACTTAACAACTGGGTCTAGAACCATATGTCCTGCTGTTACTTCAAGGCTCTAGGATATTTTACTACCTGACTTCTTCAAAAAGAAAACAGGGAATGCAGGATCATTACCTAAAGTTATGACATATCTTGTGCTGCACTCAAGCATACAAATATCTTATTTCAGGAGTTTGCTTTATATTTGAATTTTACAAGCAAGGCTGACATTTTACAGATTTACAACCGTCTTGCTTATTTGCATTGGTCTTCTAATCATTCTCTCCAAAATGATAAAAGATTTGATTGAATAGGGAGGATGGAGACAACTGACGTTTAAAAATAAGGGCAGGGTCAACTAAAGGCAGAGCAGTGGGAAATACTGCACTGGAAATAAACCAGGATAAGTAGCACTTGACCTTTCAGCCCCAGAAGAATAATATCTCGTCTCCAAGGAAACTGAAGTTCAACAGGCCTTCCAGTTAAAAACAGGCAAGTCTTCAGAGGACAGAAATCCAATATACTAGAATATACATATTTTGTGTTTCTGTATTTCAGTTTTCATTTTCCCTTGTGATGCATATTAGAAGTTTAAAATGGGAATATTCAATTTCCACTATTATCTGTGGAAAGTGAAGTCTTTGATTCATTAAAAGTAAGCTCTAAAGTTGCTTTTGATGACTGATAACACACAGAAATGACCGTGTAAAGAAAGTGCAGCACCTTCAAATGGGCTATATGGATTACTTTTACATGTAGCACAAGCCTGCATTACATGAAGCAGGAGAGCATTGTAAACACTTGGGCAACTGAATATTGTATGAATGAGCAGTAGTGGCAACTGCTGTGCATGTTAAAACCCTGAAAACTCAGCAATCTCTGTAGTGTTTTGTTGGCCAAACACGAGTGCTGAAGAATGATTTTAGTGAAACATGACAGTAATTTAAAGCATTAAAAAAATCTGCAATAAGCAAAAGTACATAAGAATTCTTGGGAAAAGATGAGGGTTGCTTCAAGCTGTTTCAAGAAATATTATGATTTGGGAAAACAAAATGCTATCTGGTTAATGAGGAAGATTGAAGAATTATCTGAAGCAGGAAAGTACATTTCGATGCAGTTCCTATAACAAATTAAAGAAAGAAAAAAGAAAAAAAAAATAAAGCAACCCTTCCCATATTGGTCTCAAAAAGCATACAGTGTATCCAAGACCAGTAGGTCTTGCATCCAAAGCGTGGGAAAGGTTGCTCTTACACTGCAAGCCAGCCAACAGTTGCTAAACAGGATAGCAATCTGTGAACTGAAAATGTTACTGACAATGATCTTGAACTAGAGAAATCCTCAAGGTAGTACTATCTATAGCCAGGATAAGATTATCCCAAAAGAATACAGCAAATCTCCTGACTTGTAGACATTAGTAAAATTGCTACTATTGAGTCTGAAATTTTTCATTAAGTGAATTTTAGTCTTAACGAAGTGTCAGACACTGCCATTAAAAACCGGATCAATCAGTAGAACCTTCTGACTTTCATGCAAAGTGGTTATTTTAATCTTGCATCCAATTTTAGAAATTTCTGAACAATTTTACAACTCTTCCGACTGAACCACCTAGGATATAACTGACAACAGCTAGTTTGCTTGAGACTAATTCAATCAGTGCTAGAATCACAAAACAAAGAACCTGCACTCATTTTATTCCCTGGGCTGATGCCGTCATCCTTGAACAACAATTTAAAATCCACTATTTGGTAATTCTGAATGTCATTCCTTGCCAATTGTTTCTGCATATTCAGCCTTCCCATACACCCCAGAAGTGATGAGATGCATCACAGGATACAGGATGGGGCATGCTGTAATTGACAATGATCTATGAACTGTAATACGATATTCTGCGTTTCAGAATTGCAAACATACACAGCATCTGTGATTTCTTCATTGTTCAAAGAAAACGCATGGATAGTTTTTGAAAATAACACACCAGATTTCATTAAACAAAAATAAGAAATTCTGAATTCATACTTGTGATATTGAAACATCAGAAGCATTCAGATTCCATGTAATGCCTTTAATAACTTTTTCTGTATAAGCTGCTCTCTCCAACTATTAACATGTCAAACAATCAAAGGGAAACCCAACTAGCATGAATTTGTAACTTGCAACACCCAAATTGCATTAAGAACAGTGAAAATAGCACTTATGGGAGTCAAAACCATTAAAAAAAAGTGTGTGCAATGCTCTTGGCAACTGCAGAAGATACATAAAATTCACCAGAATGGTCTTTCATGAGCTAGGCAATCGAAGACCCTACTAGGTGTAACTTTATGCCACAGCCAATGGATGCAAGGCCATATTCTCACTGAAGATAAGCCTTGCTCCTGCACTGAAGTCAAGAAGACAAAGGGATAGATCAACTCACATCACACTGAAACGGCTTCTCTCCGGTGTGGGTTCTCATGTGCTCATCTAGGCCTCGTTTTTGACTGAAAGCCTTGTTACACTCAGAACACTGGTATGGCTTTTCCTGTATGAAATGACAACAGTGAGTGAAAGTGAGTCAACACAGAGCCCAAGTCATTAAAGGAGTGGAATTCCATGCTGGATGGTGCAAGTTTTATATTCTCTCTAAGGGATTACAGTCAGTGAAAACAACAGAAAACGACTTTCAGATGATTAAGTGAAAGCTGGGAAAGCTGTGGCCTGACAGTTTCCACTTCAACACCCACTTATGAATTAATTATCTGTTTCAGTCTTTCAAACCCAGCCATTTTGGAAGTCTGTTTTTTGTAATATGAAAGGTACGAAAACATAGAATTTCAATGTGTTTTCCTTCATCCACCACAAAAGCTTAAAGCATAAAGACCAGTAAGATGTCTATAAAACCTCACATTCTTTACCAGGTTTCCAAGCAAGGGAAGGAATGAGGGGAAGAACTGGGTACAAGAAAAGCTTGCAGTAGAGAAAAAAAGCTTATTTTGAAAAAAGTGATGACAGAAGGTTAATCACATATTCATTGCAGAATCTCAGAAGAAGTACAGATGGCAATCTAGCCATCTGTATTTTTATTAAAACTATTGGTTAGCAGCTACTGTAACACACAATGTTATAAAACTAACAAGTTCATTGACCTCAAATACTTAAATATTAGAGGTATGTATGGAAAACCACTTATATAGAGATTTCCTTCTTCAAAGTTCTTCCTTAATATATAAACCTATATATAGGTAATTCCTCCTCTATTCCACTAAATTTATGAAAGAAGTGCATGGAAAACAACATCTAAATAAAGTAATTAAATACGAACTTAAGCATTACGGTACTACAAATTGCTCCACTGATGATTCCGAAGCTCTGGAAGCACTTTTATTTTCAGTCAATTGTACTTCTTCCATTTTCATTCTACTTTCTTTTTCCTGTGTTCCCTAATTACATATTGCTTGAATTCAAAAGACAGATAGATGCTAAAATAACCACTAAGGATTTTTTACTAGGTAAAATTGAAAATAAAAGCTGACAATCAATAGGCAATACAAATGTTAACTCCATGAATTAACATTTAATAGTAATTAACTTTATACAGTCCTTTGGGAGATACTGTGATATCCAATGCTAAGGAAGAAAGAACAACTCAGGTTAAGGTTTTAAAGCTAAAAATTGTTGCTGACTTCCTATTCTGAGTATGTAGGGGAAAATACGTCTCTATATATTGTTTAATCCTGCCAGGTGCTCAGCATAAACTGTATAAATTAAACAAACAGAATATCAATCAGTGCTGCTCTGGGTAAATTCCAAGCTCTTTCTTTAGGGCAGCTCTTTGCAGCATCCAGAGATCTCAGTTCTTCTGTTGTAAGCCATGAGAGTGCACTCCCATGAAGTTTCCTAGAAAAGAAATGTCTCAGCTTGCAGCGACAGGAAGATCTATCAACAGGGAAAAGTAGTTCTTTAGCAATATCAATTTTACATTTGAGTATATTATGAAATTTTTAAAAGTACATTCTAGTTTGATGCAAGACAAAACTGTCTGCTGACACAGCCTGACTAGATGGTGTCCAGCTGCACATCATTAAACAGGCCTAATAGAAGCCCTTAACAAAATTTTCTTTGTAAGATTCTCCTTACATGTTTATCTTCTTTGTGTTTTTTTCAACATTAACTTAATTTTGTAATTTCCATAACCCTTCAGTGTACAGTAAAACGTAAATTACTTTTAAAATATCTCTACTGATCTTAAATTACCATATACACTAAAAACTTCATAATGAAAAATTTTTCTGGACTGCCTGAAGACTTCATGAAGCATTACTTTTAAGGCAATATATGGATAAGCCATATGAAAAGCAGGTTACTGCAACACCTTTAATTGGTTCTGCATTGTGGTTAACATAAACCACATTTTCTGTGAGTTCTCAGAAAACAACCTTTCTTTGTGTGGGATGTTCCACGGAAAGGGAAAATGTAAAGTACATGATGTGTATATCTAAAACAGCTCTGAAAAAAATCAATTATTGCAAACAGCATCAGGTGCAGTTGCTTCCTTTTTATCATCTTGTTCTAAAGGAAACTGAAGGGTTAAATTGATTATGATTAACTTCATGATTTCAGAGTCAAATGGGCTTCAGAAGTGCCTACGTTCCACTTTAGGGAGAAAGCCAATATGAACACCAGGAAGTTAGTCACAAGCCTGGGCAGGAATATTGCTTCTGAGGTTATATGCATTTATTTGTAGGATCTGTATAATTCTCTACTGCGGGGAAAAAGGGGAAANTCATTCTCTTGGCATTTACATTGAAATTCACATACGTAGTGCATGAAACGTATCCAAAGCTGCCTTTGATCTTATTTTAGATACCTTACATCTGTATATTCCATTGACTTCAGCAGACACAGTTTTGATTCACATCAGCCTGCTCTCTCCATTAAGCTGCTCTTCATTCACATTTGTGTCCATTAAAAAAACATAAGATAAATTATAATTAAAAAGCTGTGTTATACAGTTATACACACACACACACACATATATATGTGTATGTATGTATGTATGTATGTATGTATGTATGTATTCACACAGCAATAAGTCTGAAGGAATTGAAATGCCACCACAAAAGGACAACATGGACAATGATGAGATTTGAATAAAGTTGGAAAAGGGAATAACCAGCTAACTGTCAACAAAACAGGAAGTCAGTGGAAGGATCATGTAAGTTTGACTTCAGAGGAGTTAGCAACTGCTAGTAGTATAAATCTACCCTCAGCTCTAAAAGCATCTGCCAGCCCATGGTTATGGTGGCAGCAAAGCCAAAGGACTGCATGTGTTTCCTTTTATTGATGATGCAAGTGAGGAAGGGAGCTGGGAGACAGAGACAGGATTTGGCTGATACTGGAGTGATTTAATATTACTCTTTTAGGTATACCAGGTCTAAATAGAAATATATAGATGGGGATTTATAATGTTTCTGCCTCTAAACAAAGAAAAACAAGAAAGGCCTAGGAGAGCCTAAATGAGACTTGCCATTCTGGAAGGAGTTTCTCTGTAAAAATGGTACCCCAATGTAGAAGCACCCATCTCCGATGATTTTTAGTTTATGAAATTTAAAAAAAAAAAGAAGAGGAATTTTAACAACAACTGTGATAAACAAAACAGTGTCTTCTCTCCAGTGCACACCTTCTCTGCCTTTGGATAGCTGAATCATAACTAACTACCTTGGATTCTACACAAATTGTGCCTTCCACTGGAAAAAAATGAGAACAAGACAAATTTTAAAGGCCATTTCATGCCAGCTTTAACAGATTGATAGAACATGTGTACAGTGTATCCTGCATTAACAGCAGATGGAAATACTTAAATGCAGAATATCTGAACTGCTAACTGCTGCTGTAGTTGACTGCACCTCCCTTAAGATATACAAATACATTACATACATTAGCTTAGCATTGGTGCATGTGATTGTTTGTGTAAACTTGTTAAAATTGATTGCAAAGGAAAAACAGTAATGATTTTGGTATGACCCTTCCCAAACAACCTTTTACATCTGAACCTGGAACTATCACATGAATTCATCATCAGCAACAAGAAAAACTGCAATCCAGAAGATAGTATTTCCAAATAAAATATAGCTCAAAATTCAAAGTTAAGAGTGTAAAGAGTTAGGAATAGTTCTGGCAACCCTTTCAAAGATGGCAAGCGCAAGCTAAAACTGGGCTAAACCCATACTCAAGAGACCCTATTCTTGACTTCTTTGAGTAATTTTCTACAGTGATTGCAGAGTTATACTACTCAAAGTGAACTTGTTGACTACAGAAACATTATTCAATAACTCTTTTCAGAGCTTAGAATTTTAACTGACATACAGAGCATGCTTAACATACCACAGCTACCCAGAACTGTGCTCATTTTTTAAATCTCCTGAATTCAGCTGATTTACTTCCCATCAAAAATTCACATATTGCTCATTTCTTTTTGTAGATCATGTTCATACATCAAAGCATTCATGAGAGTTACTAGAATGTCAGGGTGAAATACACTGACCATCTTAAGTGTTACATGACATTCAATGAAATGGATGTGAATTTTCTGTGCTGACAGCTGAACACTCAGGGAAGCCAAAAGAAACAAGGAAAAACATATTACATTTTATATTACTTAACTAATAGTAAAAGAATTTTTTTTTCCTCTGGAAACATCCAAAATTTACATCTCTATAACAGACAAGACTAGAGGCAAACATGACATATTTAGGGAAAATGAAAAATAAGGCTTCTACCCATGGTCGTAGCACACACACAAAGCTTCTTGATAAAGCCAGAATAATTTTGAAAAGATCTCAATCCAAGTTCCCTAGTAAACAGTGGATATAGAACTTTTAGGGATGTGATTTACTCTTACTAAAGGAAACACAAGAGCTAAAAAAATAAAGAGTGGTTGAAAAAAAATAGCAAGAATGGAAAAATGTGGACTAGAACAAACAGACATCATGACTCAGAAAACATTAAAGTATATCAGCCAGGCTTGCAGCTACCAATAACTGACATCTCAACTAGAATCCTTGGAAATCCAGAAGCTTAGTCACTCTGAACAACATAGGAAAAGCAGTGGTGTAACCTGCTGTAGAATTTAGGACAGAGACAGACACTGACTTCTGGGAGCATTATCTAAAGGTCATCTTAAGCATTCAGGGAAGTTTAAGACATAAGTGTTTTATACTTCACATGCCACTTTGTATGCTTTAAATCTTTTGCTAACACCTGTAACAGCCTATTTTATTCATTACTGATTATTAATGTTGATGTGTCCCTCAAACTACACTCAGAAGCTCTTGGGACAATTGGAGGTGACATCTACTAAAAACAGTGACCAGAACAAGTACCATTTTGGTCAACAGTCCCATCTGAAAGGGAGCTGAAGACACAGAACTACAAGAGCCTGGAAAGAGTTCAACCTGAGGTAGCCTACACAGGTTTCATGATGCATACCTGTAAACAACTAAAACTGCAAGGTGAGCTGTGGGTAACAGCAAATGTCTACCAAAAGTAAAGCAGAACAGCAATGAATAAGAAGACACAGAGAACCTGAAGGATCCTTCTGCTTGGTCTAGAAATCCCTCAACAGATAGTGTCAGATCACGCTGAGGGAGCCAGGCCAAGTGGGTAGCTCTTTATAAGGAGACCTGTTAGACAGCAGCTGTGTTAACAGACCATTAAGCCTCAGCAAATTCCAGTGTCAATATACAGTTTTTTCTATATAGAGGAAGAGTGATGGGTAGTTTCACTATCAATGAAGTGGTGACATGTAATGTAACACTCAATTCTTTTAAAAAGATCAGCTTTCATCTTCATTGAAGGGTAGGAAATTGAGAAATAGTGCAGTATGAAAGACAGTAAAGTGTCTACTGAAACAAGGGTGGCTTATGTAGTTACACTTCAGCCCTCAATACAAACCATTAAGCTGATTAATGTCAGGAAAAAACCATCAGTGACACTTTCTTCTAGGTCATCACCACTAGCAACACATCCCCTGTTGAGAAGAGAGGCTAAGTCACTTCAGATCACAGATGGTGCAAGTTAATGGAGTCCCGTTTTGTATGTAAGTGTGAAAAATGTGAAAGAACTAACGAGATGCTCTCTTAGTAATTGGAGGGGTTTGGAAGTCATAGCAAGCAGATCTCCCACAGACAAAGGTCCACTTAAACTATTAGACTTGCATTAAATTACTGAAGAAATGTTGACACAGGAAGACAAAGGCTGATGAGAATTTATAACTCTCCAAAGTAGTAGGGCTTTGAATCTTATAATGATTAAAGCTCAATAAACAAGAGAAAGTTAGACAGTTAATAAATCACCTTAGAAATACACACTTCCTCCACTAAGAAGTAAAATTCTTCTAAAAATATTTCCAATGGCTACAGCAGGCACAGTAATCTTCCTGTTGAAACAATAGTGAAATGCTCCTGGCAAATTTAAACAAAAATTTTTGTTAGGAAAGTTCTCTATTACTTCAGTTTTTGGGTTTTTGAAAAAATTCTGTAATCTTCTAAAGACAGCTGAAGCAAACATAAAAGCACGCATCTTCATTTAAATGCCTGTCAGAAGTAAAAAGCTGTGTTTCTTCAAAAACTGTACTATTTGCACTTAGTTGGACTTCACTATACCATTAACAGCTTTCTTTCCAAAGTAGTTCTACCCATTTGCTATCTACAATTAATTGTGAAGTTTTACTTTTTTCTTTTTTTTTTTTTTTTTTTTGGCTTTACTTTAAACTGCTGAAGCCATTTCTGCCCAAAGATTTAGAGAAAGAGGAGATTCTTTGACCAGCCATGATGAGAACCAAACAGATGTTGATCTGCTCTTGGAAGAATAACAATATCAGTACAAAAGATATGTTCTCCCTCTACCAGGGAAAAAGGTCATTAGTCAACATTACTTTTTTTCCTTTCTTTTTTACTTTCTTTGGTAAGTGTGAAAATATAGTTGCATTGGGATTCGATCCTCCTATATTCTGTATACAAACAGAGATGTTGTATGCAAAGAAAAACACAGCACTGGCAAAGTGATCATCCTCAGGCACAGATGTTTGGAACTCAGTCATGTAACACCAATGGGGAAATATAGAGAAAATATAATAATGAAAAAAAATTCAAAATTCAATCAACACCTCATATATTATTTCATTAGACAGTCTTGTTCATAGAAGACTATATTTAGCACCCAAATTTTTTTTCTTTTCTTTCCTTTTGTGGGGGGAGAGGACAACGACAACACACACAATAACATGGTATGTTATTTCTAGATCACCTTCTTATGGGGGGAGCAGTGTCCCTCCTGCTGTACACGAATGTCAGGTTCAGGATCACCTGAGGAACCTGAACATCTATGGGTCTGAACCTGAACGTCTATGGGTCCTGACGAGATGCACTCCAGAGTCCTGAGGGAACTGGCTGACAAAGTCACCAAGGCATTCTCAATGATACTTGAAAAGTCATGGCAGTCAGGTGAAGTCCCATTTTTAAGAAGGGTAGAAGGACAACCCAGTGAGTGATTAACTTCTAAGTATACCTTTACACTGAATCCACTCATATGACTGCAGCCTATACAGATATATTCATTCAAGCTTCAGTGAGACTAATTCTCTCAGCCACTACTGAAAAATTAATTGTGGAATTTAGGAATTCAAGAGTTGACTTTAAAATCATAGAAGTATATGGAATTACTGAGCCAGGAATTGGATTTGATGAACAATCCTTGTAGGTTACTTTCAGCTTGGGATATACTATGATTCTGTGTATCCAGAAATACACAACATCAATTGCAGTCTACAGTCCAGTTCCATTTAATGTCTGTGTATGTGTGAAAAAGCTGGCCATGTATTTCATATGTGGAAAACTTAGTGGCAAAATTACAAAAAATACGCTTACCACCTGATTTGTTCATTTCTTACATCCCTGAACTTTTTAAAACATAGTTCAACATTTATACATTTTTTTAAAATAGTAGAAACCTATGCATAAAAAAAGGAAATGCAGCTAAGAATACACTGTAATTTCTCTATTTTTCAACTATTAACTCAGAAACATATAATGAGGATTAAAGCCAGCAGCATCTCAACCATCAGAAATCAGATTTTTAAGCAAACTACGGAAGTCAGATCTATCTGTTATGCATTAGAAGTACAAATGTGAAATATTCTAGCCAAATGATGAGAAAACATTTGGGAATGTCTACCTGTTTTCCATCACTGCCATGTATTTAACTGAAACAATGTAATAAATCTACATTTTCAAAAGTACTGAAAATATCAATTTGACACAACAGTAATTCTGGGCACCTATCAACTATTAAATATCCAAACATTAACAGTTATATTGCAATATTTTCTCCGTGTTTAAGTTTAGACTACATAATATTGTGCCTAGTACTGAATAGGGCCTTAGGGAAAAGCTAAACTTTACTGTACAGCGAAGGGTGGATGCATATTTCCTCAATACAGAATATAGTTTATAAATTTACTTCATTAAGAAATTCACTGAGTTCCTCATTTATGTTTTCTTAGGCTGCTATAGTTCTTAAGAAGAAAACCAAACAAATCAGGCACATCTGCTTTTAAAGAAGCAAATCAGAAGTCCAGTGAAATTTTAATATTAGATGGTTAGTATTTTCTTCTCCTTGTATCGTTAGTAGGAATTTTGGCTTACCCTCCCTGCTTACACTAGAGTTTGAGCTGACACCTGTGGCCACCCAGGTTTACCAAGTTTAGCAGCTGTCAGACCTTAACTTTCTGAAATGATTTTTCCAGCAGTCTTCCCTGATCCACAGGCTCAGGTTTGGCATTTTATCCCACTGGTAAAACATATCTAAATTTAAATTGTTAAATGTCATATTATTACACTTAAGCTACTTCACAATTTTTCTGGCCAAAAAACAAGACTTTTTTTTTCAAGATATCTAGAAGAAAAGCTCTTGAGGAAGGGTGCTATAATTATGCTTATTCCATGTTGCTAGGTATAGCTGATACAAAAATACTTCAGAATTTATACAACTTGCCATTTTTTCTTGAAATAATTATTTTTAAGAACGCATGCAAGAATATATTTCAAAATAAAATGAATGCACAGGAAAGAATAAAAAATGGAATAGCCGTTATCTTTACAACCCTTTGTCTTCAAAAGCCAACACATAAAACATCTCTAGAAAGATATTTCAAGTATGACTTCCTGGCTTTTCTTGTTCTTAGAACTGATAGAAATAAACACTGGCAAACACGTTACATTTCCTATTACCTAATCTTTAATTTAGTCTTTATTTAAACGGCTTAGGATCACAGAATGAATCATAGGGAATTAATATCATACTGAGAAGATTCTGCACAGTTATTTCTGCACAGGTATAATCTTTCTTCACTGGGAAAGCTCTTACACAGTATCTACTTTAGTCTTCACATTCAGATCAGGTGTTTACTTTTAAGGCACGCATCCCAAATGTTGCCTTTAACTGTCCTTTGGTGTGCACATGTGAAATGTTTTGGATTGCATGACTTTGATTCCTTTTGGAAAATAAACCAGAAGATGCATACCAGGGGGTATTGCTGCACCGAAGGACAAGACTACACAAAATCCTCAGCAAAATCCTTGAAACACATATAATGCGAACATGAGGTCCTCAGGCCCAACTGTTTCACTTTACATAACTGCTACTGCACAATACTACTTGCTGCCATAGACGCAGCCTCTGAGTTCCAGAATGAAGAACACCACCACAAACACTCCAAGCACCTGAGAGAGGCTACAGTGTGATTGAGTGTACTCGCTTCAAAAAGGACTTGCATGAGTAGCTCAGAATTTTCACTTCGGTCTATATTTGGTTAAAGATCTGAGATGCTCAAAACTAGCAGTCTGGCTTGTAATTATTAAACACAAATTTGTAAAGATACCAGCTTTGTAAAGGAAATCATCTTAATCTTTCTAAGTCTTGATCACACCCACAAAACTAGAGTGAAGGGGTAATGAGCAAGAATGCTGGAGAATTACCATCTCCTCTATAGCAGTTAATGCATATCTGATTCAGAAAAATGAAATTTGGGGATAAATTAATATAAAATGCCATTTGTATGTATGTTAGCTTCTCTGTGAAGCTTCTTAAAAGGAGTAACATATAAACAACATGACAGCAAAAAGATGCATAACATAATTATTTAGGATTCATTTTGTGGTTTTGCCCGCATATTTTTAATCATCTAGTGAAATGGTAAAGATTTCCAGTCATCTGCTTAGCACACTTACACACAGGAAAAAAAGAAAAAAAGAAAATTGAAATATAAACTGTATATAGATGATCATGACAGCCTAAGTATATGCAAACACTCAAATCACATTTGGCATGAACTGAGCTGTACAGAATATCTCATTCTTTTCTTCTGTAAGGTACTGTAACAGCACATTGTTCGATACATTTAAAATCAGATTTTATTACCCTCTTAGTGCAATAAAATTTCTGTTTTTCTGATTATAACTTCTACACACACTAGGAAAAAATCTCCACTCAGTAAAAGTTGTTTTCTAACTCTTTCTTTTCCTATTACCTAAATAATAATCATTGGTCAAATTTCTCTTCCATCATTGATAAGTAGTTTAAATTATTTTCTTTTCCCTCCTATTCTCACCTCAAAGTAAACTCTCAGTTTGCCTTTCAGTTCTATTTGATGGAAGCATTTTGGAACCAGATGGTAAATTTCAAAGATTTTAATTTTTAATTTTTTTTTGCAAAATGTGGTTACATATGGGAATACATGTAAGCAATAAATTATGTGAAAAGATAGTAGCAAGTAACAAAAAGCCAACAATAAAAGAGCAAATTCTCTACTAATGTGTATAATTATGCTTTGAAGTATAGATAAGGGCAAGAAACATCCTACAAAAGTACACTCAGCTGAAGAGCAACTCTATTCAGTGCTCCATTCAGCATAATTTGAAATATCTTTTGAAATAATTTGATGCATATACAACATTCAGAAAAATATAGAATTATCAAGAAGAAACTGCACAACTTTCCTCCACTGAAACAGTTCATTTGCTAAGACAAATTAGGATTTGCAGCTCCGTTAAAAGTAAACACTCTTCAGTTTATTTAAAATTTTGAAGCAATGAAGATAATGTTTGTAAAGCTCTCTAGCCTCACTCACAAGCATGCATTTTGAAGAAAGTAACTATCATCTGTTGCAAAATATTACATTCAACAGAGATGCACCAATACAAGCTTTAAAGGCCTATTCTTACTCTTTTTTTTTTCCTCTATTTTTCTGCATAGGATATTGGCGGTTTTGAGGTGGTTTGGTTTTATGTTTCTTGGTTTGGGGTTGGTTTTTTTGGGTGTTAGTTTTTCTGTTTTTACTCAAACTATATAAGAAATCAGAAAAAAATTAAGCTTTTATTATTACATAGAAGGTTTTATTTACCACTCCTCCCATTCACAGTCACATAAATGGTAATTAAATTTCTCCTTATGAAGAAATAATAATATGAGACAGTAATAATAGAAAAGGTTTCACTGCAATTCTTAAAGTGAATCAACAGTTGAAAAGAGAGAGAAATAATGAACATCATGGAACTAACCTGTTCTCAATGAAACACCAGGAAGCTATACCATTAGCTACAACTTTATGTAAGTCCTCCAGTTAATGCCCTGAAGACCTGGATAAAATGCTAGAAAATAAAGTATGCAGCTTTGATATTATCTTCACGTACTCAAAAAGCTATTCTGAGGGCAGATTTGCATATGGGAAACACAAAATTCACTTCCACTCCCTTCCCCTCATATCCTAACAGATAATGAAGTTGATTGGTTTGGCCTCCAGGCAGCCTTGATTTCCATAAGCAGCAACAGCTCCCAAGGAATTACCAGTAAAAGCTAGGGTTTTTTTTTTTTTTTTTTTTTTTTCTTACAGCGGAAGGGACAGCTAGAGGCAGTTAACACAGAGACTGTTAGACATGCTTAACTTTGCCTGAGGTCACCCTTTGCTATGGGAATTCACATCTGGCTGTTTTAGGACAGCACTGCATCTCTTTGCTAGAAAGGAAAGGAAGGCTGAGTATTGCTGCAGTTTCACCTCACCTCTGAGCAACCTGATCTAGCTGTAGATATGCCTGTTTGCTGCAAGGGAATTGGAACAGAGGATCTTTAGTAGTCCCTTCCAAGTCAAATGATTCTATGATTCTTTCCAGCTTAATGTTTGTCACCCATTAATAAACTACAGCCTCTACAAAAGCTCACAGTGACTGGTTTTTACGGAAACAATAGGAATGAAAGTACTGGATACTGAAGTTTAAAGAATGGTGAAGCCTTTCTAGAATTGCTTTCTAAGGAAACAATCACAAATATTAGTTTATAAATAACCACAGATTACAAGAAGAAAATCTCACTGTTATTATTTTAACAGAAGACAATGAACACGGGAAAAATAGAAGGCCATTAAGGGAGTCAGAATTTAACAGTTAATGATTTAAATCTTTGCTTCTCATCTGAGTAAGCATGAAATACCTTGGTCAGTATAGCCTTACTTCTGTGTAAACAGGAGATATTTACTTTTCCCCACATGTGATTTATAAATAATTCTCAAATAATCACCAAAGCAAGTAAGCTACTTACCCTTGTGTGGGTGCGAATATGCATCTTCAGTCCATCATTCTTGCTGAAAGCTTTGTCACAGTAAGGACACTGGTAAGGACGCTCACCTGAAAATAAGGAAAGCATCAGAATCCACAAGTATGGCCTCAGCACATGAAGGCCTTGCACCATGGTTATTTGGCAAACTGAGGCACTTTTTTTTCTGAACTCGTTTTCACAATTCAAACAAAAAGAAAGATAAGCATCTGCAAAATTATAAATTAAGGTCCACCTGGGCAAGATGCAGGACTGGTTCAAAATATTACTCTTCATTGCTTAGTTTTGTCTTAACAAGATTCCATTATGCAGAGAGAAACAAACAAACAAAAAAAATCAATAAAACATCAAAAAAACCCTATAGCCTTCAACCAAACAACATTCTGCAAGTGGTCACTTTCTGGGAGGTAGAATCTAATTTAAATATGAAATACACTCTTTTTTAATGCTACATCTTAACTATCCCATAAACTACTATTTTAATAATAGTTGTTAAAGAAGTTATTAATAATAGTTAACAATTACTATTTTTCCATGAAAGTTTCTGCAATTTTTCCTGCTGCGGTTTGTAACCGAAACAGAACGTTCTTTGCATCTCCCTTGCAGTTCTCTTATCTTAAAAGTATTTAGTTTAATGCTCCATTAATTCAGTGTCATTTAGCAATGATGTGGCTGATTTTCCCAAACCAGTGTAATGTGGATACAAAGCTATTCAGAATCACACAATTAAAAGTTTCTAAGATAGCTCAATAATATGTAAGAAATTTTAAGGCTCTGTAATTTCTAAAAGATCTTCTAATTTTGAATTCTTTAGCCTATGTTCTGGAATCTCACTCACTCTATCACCTCCTCTTTCCTATAAGGATGTTTCTAAAAACACAATTCACCATATCAAGATACAATAACTTGTTCTACTAACATATTTGAATCTGCTCTACACAATCATAATGCCAAAGATGTAACAAAACTTTATGTGAAAATATAGGTGAAGTAAAGCTTGTTCTACCAAGCCAATGCAAAGAGTTCTGCTCAAGAAAGAACTTTTGCATATATAGACAAAATTAACACAGTTCAAATTTCTCATGAACACTTATTAACACTCAATCACAATTAAAAAACCTCAGACACCTTTCATTGATTATCCAATGAAAAGAGTTTAAGAGAATGGCAGTAAGAGAGATCAGCATTTAAAGTTCCACAAGTCCCTTCTAACACTGATATTAATCTTCCCCTGAGAAGTGAAGCCTCATCCCTTTTCTCATCTTTTCCCCACATTAGTTCCTCTTTGGTTATTCAGAGAGAAAAAAAGGATGTATTCTTTCCTCTGAACAAGATGTAAAAGGGTCACAAAAAGTATATAATGGAGATACCTTACAAAAACAGCTCTTCAGAAGGCCCAGTTGTGAACATAGTAAAGCTGATCGATAGTCAACAGTGTACTTAAAATCTCCATATAGCCGCAGGGTATGCAGAGATTTGAGGACAGTTGAGATTAGACGATTATTTAAGTAAGGGGATACAAAATCTCTTTTGTAGAATATTCTGTTATTTTCTCTTCTCTTACTGTTCAGACAACTCTCAATGACAGCAGCAAATCTTTGTAGTGAGATAACTGTGAAATAGAAATATTTTTTCTCTTTGTACTCTGTCAGTAAGCAAAGTTACATGAATTTGCATTTTTTTTTAATAATAATTGCTGTGTCATAGTTGCGTTTTCATTGAGCAGTTTGAAATATTACTCTCTCTCATGACCCTTGATGTCTTTAATCCATGACTCTGTCTTTCAAACTGTCCAACAGTTGTCAGTGTTCCAATATTTAATTCAGCAGACATTTTTATGTTTTAGGGCTTTTGGATGTAGAAGTTAAAGCTTTCAGCGATTTGTAAGTAGATGAGTAGTCACAGGTAGGAGTTGACCTCTCCTCCCTCACTCTGTCTGTCCCCAAGCTGCTTTAAATAGAAATCATTTTACATTCAAGAGATGGTTTTGAGCTTGTCTGAAACTCAATAAACAGATAAACAGCATCCTTCAGAAACTAACCATGGAGATCGTATCTGATTTAGTAAGGCCTTAAGAGCTTTCAGCAGATGCCAGTAGAGGGCACCAGCATGACTTCATATTAACTTGTTACACCTGAAAAAGGCCAACTTCAAGCAGCTATTATGTACTGTAAGTTTTCAAAAACCTCTACTGTTCCAGAAATTGAGTTTACCACATAACAAAGACTATGAGCTCTGACTTGACATTTGTTGACAGCCTATTTTTCTAAATTACACAAACAACTTCTGACATTTGTGTCATTAATAATTGTTAGAAGAACAACTTAAAAGATGATCCCAAATAAATTTACTGCTGCTCTTGTTTTACTTCATTTAAATTACTCTTTGTAGCCTGTAAGTTCAACACCCTATATATATATATGTGCCTTTGTACTTACATAATCAACTGTATGTACACAAAGGAAACATCTCTTGTACGTATAATTTATGTTCTATCTCATAGAGTTCTAGGATTTTACAAGATGAAAGCTGGGTCACTTAAGATAAATCAGTGCATGCAACAGCCAAGTTTTCTTGAATGTCTCCAGGGACAGGGCAGCCACCATATCTTTGGGCAACCTGTTCCAGTGCCTCACTATCCTTATTGGAAAAAACTTCTTCCTTATATTCAGTCTAAATCTCTCAGTTTGAAACCATTCCCCTTGTGTTATCACAACAGGCCCTGCTAAAGAGTCTGTACCATTCCTTCTTAAAGCTCCCTTTTAGACACTGAAAGGCCACTCACAAGTCTCCCCTGGACCTTCTCCTCTTCAGGCTGAAAAGCTCCAGCTCTCTCAGCCTGTCCCCATGAGAGAGGTGTTCCATCCCTTGAATCATTTTTGTGGCCCTCTCCTGGACATGAAGGTAAGTTTTCAAAAGCAGTGTTATTTCACCAAGTGAGGGGTGGTTTGGGTTTTATTTTGTTTTAAATTTTACTTATTAAATATATTGACACCATGCAGAAAAAAATCTTCAACATTTGAGTATACTACTATGAACTAATCTTGAAAGTTCACATTTGGAAAATATGTGAAGAAGGTCCACCTTCTATGCTGTTGTTCACAACTCTGCCATTAAACTGCAACTGAGAATATGATCTGCATTTAAACAGGCTTTCTATTATGCTACAATATCAAAATCCACTAGGCATATTAAATACAGCTTGTTCAGTCAACATGCCCAGAAGTAATGTTATAAATGTAACAATAACTAAGAACAACTTATATCAAAATAGCAAAGCATTCAAGTAAGATGGAAGTAATAAATGCTTTGACTACTGTCGAGTTACAGCCGACTGTCACGCTCCTGCTACCCAAGAACAAACTGCTCAACACATTAAGGGTACTTCTGTACAAATAACCCCAAATAAATAATCCTTAGATAAACTGCAGTGGATTTAATATAATTCAAAGTCTAGACATTCTACTTCCAGATTTTGTATGAATAAAAACAAAGCTTCTAACATAATAAAAATAAATTTAACCCTAATACATGGATTATGAAAAACAATTCCACGATGGAAAACCATATGGGATTTTGATTTGAAAAGATGCCATGATAGAATTGGTTTTTTTTTTTTTTTTTTTTTTCCCCTGAAGTGTGTACATCTCTAGCTTGGGATCATAATATCTACTGGACTTCAATATGGCATAAAAAGATAAATTTAAAGACCAGGATCTTCCATTCCAGTTCAACTTGAGACAGTTTTCTATGAGATGTTTGCAATCAAAGATGCTATGAGGCAATACTTTGAATGAGTTTAAAACTCAGATTTTTCAAACTCAGATACCTCAGCAAGTAAAACAATTAAGAAACAAAACCAAACGCTTATTATTAGTTTTCAGTGGCTAAAGCAACACATTTAATAAAGACTTGAAAACATAACAGATCAAGTGAGTCCAATATGCTGCTATTTCCAAACTGTAGTTTGCAACTAATTACAAAATCAGGTAGAAACCTAATTAAAAAAAAAAAAAAAAAAACAAACAAACAAAAAAAAAAAAACAACCAACAAAAAGATTTGAAACAATGACCTCAACTAAGATAGATCACACTTTACAGGCGATGAACATATTTATATCAAATGAGACAAGGCTACTGTAATTTACAAACATGTAACAGAGAAATAGTCCTGATCTGAAAACTATAATAAAAGCCTGAAGACACCAACAAAATGAGATAGAGGCCTAAAAAAGGTGGTCAACAGCACGCAAAAGTATGCATTCAATGAGCTATTACATTGAGTTTTGGAAGCAATCTATCAAACCATGTATGATCATTCATTCTCAGAAAAAACTTCTTTACAGAAAGGGTTGTTAAGCACTGGAATAGGCTCCCCAGGGAGGTGGTTGAGTCACCATCCCTGGATGTGTTTAAAAACCGTTTGGATGTGGTGCTCAGGGACATGATTTAGCAGAGGGTTGTTAGAGTTAGGGTAGTATGGTTGGACTCGATGATCTTTAAGGTCTTTTCCAACCTGAGCAATTCTATGATTCTATGATTCTATAATTTTGTTTAATTTTCAGTCATATTTACTGTCCCCATTCCCATGGGGCTTGGTCACTGCTATGAAATTCTCAATTGCATACATCACCCTTCATAGACAAATTTCTGTCTTTCTGTCTTTTATTGAAAACGCTGTACTCAGGGATAAGAATTATAGAATGAATGTATCAAGTTATTTTTTTTTAATTTAAAAAAAAAATTAATATTTTATACTGGCATTCAGCACCACCAATCTTAGCCAGCACTCACTAACTTTAGAAAATGATTGCACTGAGCATCAGACCAAGTGAACTGTATGCAACTTAAAAGTCTGCTTTCTTTAGAAGGTTAACAGACAATAGTGGCAATGTGGTCTATTAGAAGCTTTTGCAGAACCTTTACAATCTTCTAAACATTGTTCCTTTTCAGATGTTGAATTGTAAGGACTAAAAGAAGATTTATAAAATTAAAAATCTGCATTTATTATTTTAAAATGTCAATATTTCAGGCTAAAATATAACCCCAATTAAACACCTAACTTAAGACTGGGGTAAGTGAGAGGGGAAAAAGGGAGAATCCACCATCACCCAACTTTTGTAGAAAAAAACAGTTCACCTGGGGAAGAATTTGGAGGCAAAGGGGCCATCTGGATCACACATGCAACACTTCATACCAGGTGATCAACAGGGCAGCCCAGAAAGAGAACTGCAAAAGGGCTTTTTTAGTCAGAGATAATCTGTGGTGATGACAGCATTCAACAGCAAGTAAGGATGGGCAAAAGGTTAACAGATACAACAAAATTATAATCTGTGACATATGCTTAAGAAAATTATCTCTTCATACAGAGCACTTGACAACTTTACATTATCTATCCTTAGTTGCTGTTTCTCTGTATATGAAGTTTCCATCAAATGAAGAGGGAAGGTTGTATCCTTAACCATACAGAGGTTCAGTTATTGCATTGTATACACACAGAGAAGTAAACCTAAACTGCACAGAACTTAATTTCTTCCAAATGAAATTAATTTCATTAAGAACTAAGATTAAGTTAAATATGAACTCAAGAAACAAAGTGACTTTGACAGAACTTAAAGTAGAAAATGCCAGAAAAATTATTATTGAGTGAAGATTAAATACTTACACTTTAAGAAAATATTCAGTAAATTAAATCACCTCTGTGCTGTACAGCACGTCAAATGGCTTTTGAGAAGAGAAACACTTCCTCAAAATAATAAATCTCCTCTTGTGTAGAGGTGGCTGTTTTCTAGATACAGAAAAGTATTTTTGAAAGTGTTGAATAGTCTTAAACATTACGGTTTTTTAATGCTTAAGCTCTCTTAAGGAATTTTTATAGTTCTAACCAAGAGCTGTAGAAATGGAAAATAACGGTGTAGTAACCATGAAGCACGGCCAACTGCAGCAGCTAGCTGCTATTTACAAGCCTCAACGCTAATCTGGACTAGTCAATGCACACAGTGATCTGGCTAATACAAAAATCTGGCCTGCTTGATTTTCAGCCATTAAACTTAACATTCAAAATAAGCACTAGAGAAGTACAAAAGTACCCACACAGGAGTAGCTTGCACATGCCAAGAACTAAATAACTCCATGACCTGAAAGATAAAATACTTGCGGACGTCAGCTGAGACAAGACCCAGAAACACCAAAACACCTGTAATTCTACACTCAGTCAGATAAAGAAAGGGACAGGATTCTTTGATTGGTCTGAGGAGAACAGTTCTGTGCAGGCTGCTATTATTGCTTGAGAGAAGCAGAAAAACAGTACTCAGGTATGGGTTGATTAGAGAAATTTCTTCACATTTAAGAAACATGCAAACTTGGCAGACTCTGTAGACAAAAAGTCAAATATTTCTGTAATTGTTTTTCTTCTTTGATGATTAATAACACTAAGTCTATGTACTCCTGAATGCTTTCTAACCAAGCTCCAGCACTTGTGTATTTTGTAGGCACAAGGGAGAATTAGAATTTCTTTTATGTGATTCAATCAAATACATTTTCCAGTCACTAGCAATGCCACATTTAATAAGGAAAAAAGAAACAAGCGTACACAAATTTAATGCTCTTCTAAAATAAAACCAGATTGCTTTAACAAATTTGTTTTTCGTACTCTTTCTTGTAAGTACTTTTTTTCTTTGAGGCATGGCAGCAATGCTTTCACAGTTGAAAAAGCTTGTTTGTATGAAGTTTAGGATTTACTCAGAGAATTCAGATTTGACTAGAGGTCTAACTCTGGTTAAATATTTGTCCTGTCTGGCTCATCATGATTATTATACAACTGAGGTTTTAGCTGTTTGTAACTAAATAAATCATTAAGATTAGTAAAGAACTTTATCATATATAAGGTTATTATCCTTGCTCCTAAATATACCTATGTTACCTGCAGAGAGACAATGAAACATGAACTACCAATATTAATTACTTACACTCTTACCACTCTTAGTGGTATAAGGATTCTTAATCACAAACAAAAACCCTATACTATTACTTTAAAGAATAAGCAGTTTGATTATCTGCATCTGTCAGCAGATGTAAGCAATTTGGTTTCACTGTGAATGGAGCATTAACATCTATGACTTCAGGTCAACGAAATCTTTTCAAGTGTATCAGGTGGTATAATTCATTTGATCTAAAGATGTCACTACCATTCAAATAATCTATCTTTTATAAGAACATTTCTTCATTCATGAAGACAAGAAGAAGCTGACAGCTGCATGAAACTTTACAGGTACTTTTAAAGATTTAACTGTTGTCTGGAGATAAATAGGACAATGATGTATAAACTGAAAGGCTTAGAGATGCAGAATCCTTACCTTTGAGGCCTTCTGCAAGCTTCTTTTTAAATTCAGTAGATAAAAGAGAGGTCATACATAAGTTACTGAATAGAAACAACCTATCTGCAGACATTTGCAAGCTGTTTGCTGACTAGATACAGATGCATTTTTTCAAATACTTGATTCAGATATGAGAGGAAGTTCCTTCAATCTCCTATCTTTTTATTTTTAATGTGAGAAATTATATATAACTTAATGGCAATTTGCCTGACAGTTTGCTATAATGATGATCCTAGCTGTACATCTTTTCTTATGTATAAATAGTTTCCTGCTTAGCTATTAAAATTTTGGAGACACACCTCATGCAATAACAAGCAGCAGTTATAATGTGCTTGGACTCTATTTTCTTCAAATATTTTGAAGTCTTTTGTTTTCAGAAATGGCTGAATTACTGTTAATAAGCAAAATTTTGATTCTAATTCCATAATTAACATTTGGTATGGTTACTCATGAATTTTCACATGTGAGTGCAAAATTTGGACCTAGACTTTTATACAGTTGTACATTAAACATGATCTGAAATATGCTCACATGTCTAGTTAATCAAATGGCAGAAGTGTGACTACACTGGTAAAGTTAGGAATATTGTATCATGCTGTCAATGCAGAGCAAGAGATATCCCAAGAACAAATAAGCACCTAAAGTTATGAGTGACAATTATGATAAAATGTTTCAATGAGCTTCTAAAACAGTTCTTATTGGGGAGATGTAAATTTTAAAAAGTAAGCTTAGCTACGTTGACACAAGAGACAGTGAAGTTGATGGCCTGAATGATTTTTGATGTTTCATGTAAATCTGTGGTATTACTTCTAATTCACATACATGAAAATTAATTTCCAAACAACCACCTCAACTCTTAGAAAACAAAGCTATTTTTTTCACGTATCAGAGAATATTACATGGAAGAATGACACGTCAAGTAACTTTAAAATGGCACAGACTGAAAGCATGAATCCTTTTAGAAAACATTTAGGACACGTGAAATTATTACCTTACTGTCTTAACAGACTTTGAAGAAATATTATGGGAAAAAAACCCAACAAACAGAATAAGGCTACATAGCCTCCAGTTTTAACCTATGTTTTAATGCTTAAGCATTTTCTGAAATACATGTACGATCATCAGTTATCCCTCAGTAGTCCCCGTGTAATGGAATAGGAAAAATATATCATGGAAAGGAGAGTTACAGTTTAAATAGACTCAGTTATCTTTGATCAAAAATAAATGAACCTGCAAATATTAACTACTTTACCGCAACTTTCATTGTTCCATAGCTTGATGTGCTGCATCCCAAAGATGGAGGGGATTAGAATACAACTAATGAGGCAAGAATCAGTACTAGCATCAGGCAGATAAAATGCATGTATACAAATAGCATAGACACACACACAAATACATATATGCACACACACAGGCACACACATAAGACAGCAATTAACAGATTTTAACACCTATGTGTAAGGCAACTGCAAAACTGCACAAACCACAGCCAGTAACTTTTAGCACTGAAAGCTGCTTGAAACTTCAAGCATGTAATTAACCTCCCGGACCACAGCCTTCTAGCCCAAGGAGCAGTCCATTGAATTTTTTCTACAACTTATACACAAGCCAAGGAATTTACATCACAGTCAGAGGATTCTTTTGCTGAATTAACCCCATCTCCCTCTGACCCTAAGAAGCCATAAACCAACAGGATACAGCAGAGGGAGAATGTGCTATAGTGTTTCAGCTGACCTACAGAGAGCTGTCTCTGTCATTCCAAGGCTGGAAACCCAGATGATGAATTACAGAGCAAAATGCTAGGTTCAGATGCAAACATCAACCACTTCCCTCTACACATGCACATGCAGACATGTTCACTCACCCCAAACCATCTCAGTTTCTGCAAAAGGCCAAGTACTGTTAGGGCTCATTTACAGAGTCTTATTCTAAGATAAAAGAGGGAAGAAAATTGCTTATTGAAGAAGCATGCATCCATCTGTGAGTAACAGTATTTAAGAACGTGTGCTGCGTATTGAATAAAAGCTTGTCTTTTTGTACATAGATTATTCAGTATGACAAAAGTACAAGTCCAAAGCAGAATGAGCAGGATTCCCAAGAATCTTAGCTCGAACAGCCCTATCAAAAAAAATAAAAATAAAACATGATACACAACTCTTTTTAAAAGACTTCTGCCTAGTTTTATTTGGTAAACACAGAACAAAGCCTCTTATATAAAGTAGCTAATAAAGTCTAGCTGACCACATGCACAGCAAATGCGATAATACAAATATCTGCACTAGGACCTCAAAACTAATCTCTAAGACATGAAGCTCTTTGCAGTCTTTACACTTACAATGTACTGCTCAGCTGCACTGAGAACTTATCCCCAGCTGAAGGCTTATTCACAAAGACAAATAATCTCTTGCAAATGGACAGTGGCTGACTGTCTCACTTCTAACTCAGAATGAAAAGTGATACTTTGAAGTCTGACTTAAAAAAGGAGTCCATAGTTTCGAACTGATTAATTTAAAACCAATAAATTTAACAGATACCAAGAGCATGAAGCACTCAACACAGTGACATTTCAAAACCAAATACTCTACTGAATGTAACAAGTTTGTGGCTGTTCTCTGGTGAAATGAAGACTTCTCAGAAAAAGCCTGACAAGTTGTCAAGGAGTTTCACAATACTGTGAACTTTATTACTAAAGCCTTCAAATGAGTTCTTTCTTTGTACTGTTTCTAGATCATATTAATTTCCTTTACCAACAATCCTGACTTTCTTTTGAAATGATGCAAGATATCCTTCAGAAAGCTGAGCTTCACTCAGATGTCCTGTATAAAGAACAGTTTTTTCACACTAAAAAGCAATTTTCTTTAGTAATCACCAAAGCTGCATACATGTATGTCTGCATACATTATGATCTCAAACAAGTTAGCTGAAGTCTTGTCACAGGACAAGTGAAAACCTCCCCTTCTGAAGTGAAACACAAATCTATGGTGGCATTTTCTCACTAACATTAATATAAAGTACTGCATTGTATAACTTATTAATTACTATTTTTTAACCACTGGGAAGTCAAAACTTAGAGGCAATTTCCTCCTGCTCCCTTTTTTCCACCTTTCACCATAATAACCATGAAATGATCAGGAGCTGTATGAGAATGACATCAAAATATATAGATGTGAAAACGTGTATCAGTTGATACCTAGAGTGAAGGATGCAAATAACAAATCCCTCTATCAAAAATCCATTGGCATCACTATAGGAAGACTGGAAGAGGAAAGGATCAGTTGCAGGTCCTTATAAATGAATTCAGCAAGATATTTTTCTTTAATTTGTAACTCTCTTTAAAAGGAGTACTTTAAGCTTTTTGTATAGGGGACTTGAAAGTTTGCTTCATTTTTTTCTGCAGCGAGATTCTTTCATGAGGCGCTTTCACATTGGATATTCCACTAACTGAAACATGCAACAGGTCTCCCACCATATTTAATCCACAAAGATAATCAAAAACCTCAGTGCCTTTCTACTTCAAGTAAGTTTAAAATGTCATTGTTTACAGCTTCTGGTATAATAGCAGTTAAAAATGTTGCAAGCCTCTATCCCCAAGATCACAGTTCTCTCGTGTGTGGTTTCATGAAACTCACCTTAGCGTAACTCCTAATTTTGGAAAAATCTGCTTGAGAGCACTGAAACATTAAATGCAACTGGTAGGAGAACATGTGTGAAAAGCATTTTCACTTGGACATCTATAAAACCTTTTCCCAAGATCTATCTGCACTATCAGCTTGAAAAACTGGAGCCTCTCTACGGTGCAAACTGATGTGTAACATGCACAGTACACAGAAACCATACCTAAGGTTTCAGAAAAGAACCTATGAAATAAAAAAGAAAAGAAAACAAAAAAATATATAAGTTCTAATTTCCATGGAAGTTAAGTATGTAAAAACAAGAAAATTAAAGGCTAATAGTTTCCTCATGAGATGGCAAGAAATATCCACAAATAAAGTAAAAAAAATAATCCTCAAAAAAAAAAAAAAAAAAAAAAATTAACAGACAATTGAAATTGAGGCAGTCATGGTCCTAGTAGTCCAGACTGATGGGCTGAGTGACTACCAGTGCTATCAAATTGTTCCTTTCACTCCTGAAAACGTAGTTCTTTAATGTACAGCCCAAGTGAGTAAAAGTGGCTGGTCCTTCTGATTGCATGGTACCCAGTTCTCATATCATATGCTCCATGAACAGTATTTTGACTTTTCATGCCAACCCCCCCCCTCCCCCCCCCTTCTGTGCATCTTGAGGAAGTGACAAAAAAAAAAAAAAAGAACAAATACAGCTTATGGGATACAAAATAGTAGAGAAAGACACAGAATGCAGGGAGGACTTTGAAAGAGGTCGTGGAGGTGGAGTTATAGAAGAAAGAACAAGCATAAAGAAGAGGAATGGACAGAAGAGAGAACTGTTGCACAGTGGTTCTGTCTTAACAGCTTTGACTTTCAGGGTCTTTTGTGTCTATGATTACAATATGTCCTAACCATCTGAGCAGAACGCTTATATACAGGCTCATAAGTATGTTTTATAAAGTCATCATGAGTGAAAAATGTTCCAAACATGAAATTTAGCAAAGATGAAGAGCTAATAATTAAACTGAAGTTTAGTCTTTTAAATTGACTACAGGATCACAAAATTTCTTAGTAGTAGTCAAATCCAAAATCGTAAAATACATCAAACTAGTAAAGACCTGTAATCCCAACAGGTGGTCCTGATACACTGAAGTGATTAATACTTATGCCAAAAATCACATGAAGCTGAGTTATTAGAAACACCAATTCTGTCATCTTCCTGCAAACCAAATATGCTTATGTGAAGTAAATGGAATGTCACAGGAAGACTACTTGTTAATTGATGCTTTGGCTGTCAAAAGCAAATCTAAACAACTTTATGTTGGAAACAAATTATCACAAAGCAACCCCTTTCATTTGCCTGCCAATTATATGAAATGAAAACATAAGCTCAGAAAGTGATACCTATCTAAATGACATGACTAATTTATTTTCAGTGTGTTTACAGAAGCACATAAGGAAACAGCAGCACAATCTGGGTGACAATATAAAACAAGCTACATAACTCAGATTTAGGAATACTAATAGAACAGCAGAATGATTCAGATGTTGCAACTGAAAATAAATTTGGAGCTAAAGTGTTCCAAAAGTAATACATTCTAACTTGGCTAACATGCAGGCTGTAATAAAGTCAGGAAATAACATGAGTTCAGAGTCTCAAAACACCTCAGAAGTCATAGAAATGACTGAATTCACACTGAATATTCATATAAATAACCATATATGTGTGTATATATATTCATATATAATCACAGTTCAAAATAGAACCTGGTTTTACACATTATGCAGGTAAAACATCTGAAAAACAGGCTGTTAGGCCTATCTGTAAATTTCTGTTTCTAGATAAACTAAGCATTTCTAGACAAACTTACAGATACCCTGGTATTCATTCAGACTTTTTTTCAGTTCCTTACAATAAGTATCACTGTACCTGTATGGCTTCGAATATGAACTCTCAGTGTTCCATTGCTTGCAAATTTCTGTCCACAATATGGGCAAATTTTTTCTTTTTCACCTGTGTGAGTCTACATGAAGTGAGGAAAGATGAGAATGAAAGTTACAGCACTGCCTTCAAATAGTAGAATATGGAACAGTTTAACTGTATTTCACATTGACCACTATTCTCTCCAACAACCATTATTCATGTAATTCCATCACATCAGACAGAGATTTTAAGGAATTAAAGTGTTCTTTCTTCTTAAATTTCTAAACTAATCTCATTATTAATATTTTAAAAAAATGTTTTTGTAGTTCTTAAGTTTACAATTTCCTCAATAGTTATATTATAACAAATTTCCAATTCACCTTTGTATATTTTCATCATTAAAATAATAAGAAACCCATTTTTCAGATTAATTTCTCTGATAGTGGTTTCTAAACTAGAAAACAGTAACTCGATTACCTAAATAAAATTAACTGAAATGGGGCTATTTTTAAAAACTTGCAACTTCTCTGAACTTTACCTCATTATTAAATGTAGTTAAGAGCTTTGCCAACTGTAGTACAGCTTTTGCCACTGATAACTTGAACAGGAGCTTCAAAAAGTCTCTATGGAGATTTGTGTAAATGATTTGTGACACTTACATATGAATGAATCACAGACATCAGCTCATTTGAAATATGACAGACAGCAATGCTCCAAAGTGCAAGTTCTCACTGATTTTAGTCCATACACATTGCATATTGGATCCTGTCTGGTTTGTAATAAATACTAGAATCTGATTGTATTTACAGAATTAATCATAAGAAGGATATTGTGATTGTCACTAAATCTGAATCATAATCTGAGCTTGTCTTTTCAAATCAACCTTTTAAGGCTAAACTGCCTTTTATAAAAAGAATTATTTCAAATTCTCCAATCCACTTTCTGCGGTTAAAAGCAAGACCACCTTCAAGCAAGTTATATGCAAGGATTCTCGTTATTTTTTATACAATGCTTCCCAATTCTGAATTGAAGACTTATCAGCCTATTGAATAATTTCTCCTTATAGTCATAGCTTTATAGAAGGTTTTTAATGACCTTTTCATAGAAAGAATATATATACTTTTTTTTTATTTAACGAAAGGAATTGATACAAAGTTCTTCATTACATTATAAAACCCTTCTCTCACATGGTACATGTCATTGCTGCAGTTGAAGGAAGATTTATACAAAGATAAGCTCTAGTTCCCACATCTATAAGATATGGTGAAGTTGGAGAGGCATGTCAAGATCCTCTACATTTTACCCTCAATTCTGAAAACAAATTGGTGGGATAATGCGTGGTATTTGCCTTAATCATGCACTGAAAATACTGTACCAGTTACTCCATTACACTTTAGGACATGCAAGGAATAAATACAAAATAATTGATTTTACTCACTTTTTTATGACTTTTCAGGACTGAGGGGGTCACAAAAGCTTTGTCACAGAGATCACACTTATATTTCTTATGTCCATCATGTACAACTTGAATATGAACATTTAAGGTGTCCTTTCTTTTGAAAGTAGCATCACAGTGATCACACTTGAAGGTCCTCTCACCTTATGAAGAAGAAAATCAGGTTTAAACATATTAGCTTTCTGTGTAAGTACATTAATGCTTATCATTTCATAAATTTAATGGAATTGAAGAGCTAGATCCTCAGAACAGAAAGATAATCTCAAATCAGGTAAAAATATCATAGGGAAATTAAGAAAGTAGAAAGTAGCTCTGAAAATAAGATAGCCAGAAATGTGAGATTAAGTATAGCTAAGGATGAAATGGCTACCAGTGAAAAGGAATATGGGTTTTATCAGCACCTCCAGTAATAAACTGTCCTTGTGTGAAAAAAATAAGGGAGTAATAGGCTTCATTTGAAACTTAAATGGTAAGAAAGATCTTTCTGAATACAAAAGAATTCTCAAAATGAGAAATACTTGCTTCTCATTCATGTCAGTATAAGTAAACTCACATAAAAAAGATGAAAAATGTTAAGTGTTATAGCCAGGTTACTGTTCAAACTATAAGGTTAAGATTATGACAGAAACAGTTAATATTACTTTTTAAATTAAATAAAATACCTCAGAGAAAGGAAGAAGCACTATACTGTGAAAATCTGTATACAGATTTTCTGTATTACAGAAAACAAACAAGATATATGATCCGGCAGAGAAATCACCACAATGAACCTTCTTTTTATTTTGCTACTGTATTAGTTAACTTACTAATTAAGATTAAATCATCTGCAACGTTGCACACATTCAGAAATCAATGGTGCTTAGGGTTATAACCAGAGTCACAGTCTAAACTGGAAATTGTCTTTTTATACCCCAAAACACTTTCCAGGAAGCAACTCTAACACAAAAGAAGACCACCATAATCTGAGGACTACTGCTCACTTCATACTTTTCCAGACAGAGCTCTGAGTTGCAGCCTCCTGATCTGAGTAAGACACAGACTTGGATATGCATTAACAAATTTTTCCAGTAACAATGATATATGGAGAGAGGTAACTTATTTTCTTGATACAGGTCAACAAATCCTAAAATAATCCCAGTCCTAGTCCAAAATGAATGTAAATTGATATCAGTATGCTGCATATTAAAGCCATTTGATGCTGCACGTTGAGGCATTCAAAAACATTATTCCTTTATTACAATTTATAGATGTAATACCTATAAGTAAGGCTTACCAACACAGCGGTGCACCAAATACCCACACACATTCCAAAGCCTAGATAAACTGTTTCCCTCCACCATAAATCAGCCAAAATTGCCCTCTTCTCCCCAACTCTCAAAACACTTATTCCTTTTCACTTTGGTAACAAAAGCTGTTTTGTCTTTGATGACACAAGAATATGCTAAAAGATATTAGAATAAGTTGTCTCACCCTAAAATACTTGCAGTCTAGCAATACAGAAAAATTTTTAAGGTCAACAAGGATACAATTTAATATGCTGCTATGTGAAGGATTAACACTTCTAAGCTTCTAGTGCTCTAGTGCTTCTTCAGCTCTCATCTTGGAAACATGAGACTACTTTGCTAACAAAATGAAGTCATTACTATTTTTACTAAATAACATGAAATTTTTTAATGCTTTGACAAAAGAAAATATCCAAGTAATTTCCACTAAAAGAAATTACATCTTATCTGACAGAGGGTAGAAAGGCATTACAGAGGACCTAGATAGACTGGACCAACGGGCCAAAGTAAACCGTATGAATTTCAATAGGGCCAAGTGTTGGGTCCTGCATTTTGGCTACAGCAACTCCAGGCAACCCTACAGGCCTGGGAAGGAGTGGCTGGAAAGCTGCCTGATGGAAAGGGACCTTGGTGTACTGATGGACAGTCAGCTGAATATGAGCCAGCAGTGTGCTCAGGTAGCCAAGAAGGCCAGCAGTATCCTGGCTTGTATCAGGAATGGTGTGGTAAGCAGGACGTAATCCTGCCCCTGTACTAGGCACTGGTGTCTTGCTCCAGTTATTGCAGGAGATGATTCTCTCTCTCTCTCTCTCTATATATATATATATATATGTATACACACACACAGAGGAAGATTCAGGCAGCAAACGAGGCCAAATGTTGTCCAATGATTTATTACAAATTCTAAGCTGCTCAGGAATGAGCCCCCACCTTGAGTACTGTGTTCAGTTTTGGGCACCCCAATTCAGAAAGGACACTGAGGTGCTGGAGCAGGTCTAAAGAAGGGCAACAAGGCTTGTGAAGGGCTTGGAGAATATGCCCTGTGAGGAGAGACTAAAGGAACTGAGGCTGTTTAGTCTGGGGGAAGAGAAGGCTGAGGGGAGACCTGCTCTCTTCAAATACCTGAAAGATGATTGCAGTGAGAGTGGGGTTGCTCTCTTCTCACTGGTGACAGGACGAGGAGAAACGGCCTCAAGTTAAGCCAGGGGAGGTTTAGGTTGGTTCTCTACAGAAAGGGTTGTTAAACACTAGAATATGCTCCCCAGGGAGGTAGTTAAGTCAAGTCACCATCCCCGAATGTGTTTAAAAACTGTTTGGATGTGGTGCTCAGGGACATGATTTAGCAGAGGGCTGTTAGAGTTACGATAGTACAGTTAGGTTGTGGTTGGGCTTGATGATCTTTAAGGTCTTTTCCAACCTGAACAATTCTATGATTCTATGATTTAGTTGGCTGTATTTTCTTTCTGTCTCATTTTTAATAACTTTGCTCCAAATCCAAAAATAAATTGAAAAAATGGAGCAATACTGAACAATTTGAACAAATTACCATGTCTTCTGAAGTCAAAAATAGTTGTATGATGTCCATAAATTTGTATGATACCATTACGATTTAAGAAGATTTGACCTTTGTTGAGTTTAAGAAGGTTTTATCCTTTTTATTTTACTTTTTTGTTGATCACCACTCCTATAATTTTCAGTAATGCACTTCTGTTATTATCTGAGAAAATAAGTAACTTTCAGACAACAAAAACTAATAAAGGATTAAAAGATCAACCAGTTTTCACATAAAAGACCTCCAAATTCAGGTAATTTCAGAACTAACTCTGATGCCTTCTATGTATTTAGCGAAGTTCTGGTGTCAGTTTAGTAAAATCTTTTAACATGCAAAGTGATGTGAAGCCTAGAATTGGGTGTTCTTTTTTCAAATGTTATACTGGATAAAAGCAAATAATCAGTGCTTTTCCTCTGATTCCTTTTATTATCAGGAACTCTATACCTCACTGTCTACAGAAGAGCCATCAGAACACTGTCCTCACTCACAGTTGGCTCATTGAGCAGTTGCTGACTTTTCTTTTTGTATTTAAAACCATAGGCAAAGATGCATGAAAACTTCATAAAGCATATTAATACACTTCTGTGGAAAGAGTTTCAGAAGTTTCCTCAATGGCACAGTCCACATGAAGACATGAGTGCTAAAATCCCCTGAGCAGCATAGAAAATTATCTTGTAGAAGACTGCAAGAAAAAACAGAGCTATACAGTTTATTTCATGATATCTCATCCTGTGATAAACAGATTTCATAGGGTAAATATAAGAGCATACAGGTTGCTTAAGAACTGAACCACTCCTTCCTCTGCCTTTGGTAGGTAAAGAGTAATATTAAAGCTACAAAATACATTTTGGACATCAATATATAAGAAATAAAAAAAGTAGTTCCATTCTGCACTTTCAGTCCACAGGTTTGCACTGTGCTAGATTTGGATGTTACCACAAAAAAGTTACCAAAATTTATGTATTTTCTCTTTGGGATTATGTAGAGTAAGAGTGGAAATAAACAACAAAGGACATCCATTTTTTTAAACCGCTGAAGGAGGGAATTTTTTTCAGAGTGCATGACATGAAACTACAATATCATTATCTATAAATACCTCCAAATGTGGAAAGAGAGCCCTAACATAGTATATCCTAGTGTTTTTCTCCAGAAATACATGTCCTTTCCTTGGACAGGTTTCTTCTACTGTAAAAGAAATACACAAAGAGGATGAAGTCTTTCTCAACAGATGAAATCCTGTTCATGCATGTCTCTACAATCCCAGAAAACTGAATGACCCGTGCAAACTGCTTTACATTATGCATTCTTATCAGGTATATCTCATATGGCCTCATGAGCCAGTGTATTTGATCTTGAATTTTGAAAATCATATGCAACATATGTAATATACTCCTGTCAATTTCAAGACAAGAACAAATGAATAATGAGTTTTATGAAATAGGTTGGGTTTTATCCCAATAAATTAAGTTTCTAAAATAATATTTAAGGCACTCTACATCATTCTGCTGTGTTCTTCCTATTAGAACAACAGGATACTGAATTTAAAAGGAATATATCATGCACACTACATTTTGTTGTTGATTTTTTCCCTAGAGACTTCAAGCTTCGCAAACAACTTTTTCTTTCCTACAGCCCAGAACAGTAAAGTCAGCTAAAAGCATCTAGAGATTGTTGGTTTTTTTCCTTCTCATTGTAATAGTTATATTTTGAAGAAGCTGGCAGCCTGTGACTTGGACAGCTACGCTCTTTGATGGGTAAAGAACTGGCTGGATGGCCAGGCCCAGAGAGTGGTGGTAAATGGAGTTAAATCCAGCTGGTGACTGGTCAAAGGTTCTCCAGGGGTTGGTACTGCAGCCTCTCTTGTTCAGTATCTTTATTGATGATCTGAATGAGGAGATTGAGTGTACTCTCAGTAAATTTGCAGATGACACCAAGCTGGCAGAAAGTGTTGACTTGCCTGAGAGTAGAAAGGCCCTACAGAGGGATCTGGACAGGATGGACCACTGCACTGAGGCCAATGGGTTCAACAAGACCAAGTGACAGGTTCTGTACTTTGGCCACAACAACCCCAAGGCAACGCTACAGGCTTGAGGCAGAGTGGTTGGAAGACTACGTAGAGGAAACAGATCTGAGGGTGTTAGTCGACACTCTGCTGAACAAGAGCCAGCAGTGTGCCCAGGTGGCCAAGGTCAGTGGTATCAGAGCTGCCAGCAGTAGCAAAGAAGTCATCATCCCTCTGTATTCAGCTCTGGTGAGGCCGCACCTCGAGTACTGTGTTCAGTTTTGGGACCGTCACCACAAGAAAGACATTGAGGCCCTTGAGTATGTTCAGAGAAGGGCAACAAAGATGGTGAGGCGTCTGGAGCACAAGCTTTTTAAGGAGCAGCTGAGGGAACTGGGATTACTCATTCTGGAGAAGATGAGACTCTGGGGAGACCTTATTGCTCTCAACAACTACCTGAAGGGAGGTTGTTGGTGAGGTGAGGGTCAGCCTCTTCTCCCATGTAACTAGTGATAGGACTAGAGGGAATGGCCTCAAGTTGCACCAGAGGATATTCAGGTTGGATGTTAGGAAAAATTTATTCCCTGAAAGAGTGGCTAGGTGCTGCGAGGTGGTAGAGTCACCATCCCTGGAGGTGTTCAAGAAACACTTAGATGTTGTACTGAGGGACATGATCGAGTGGGAAATACTGGTGATAGGTAGACAGTTGAACTGGGTTATCTTGGAGGTCTTTTCCAACCTCGGTTATTCTATGATTCAGAGCTGAGAAGCACCATCATACAATACAGCTGGACAATGCCTATAAATCTGAGTTATTTCAAAAATGAGAAACTCATTATCATGGCAACACTACTTGCTAATATCAGAGTTATGTAATGAGGAGAGGCGTTCTACTGTTTCTTTGCTTGAAACACAAGCTCTTAGCAACAGAGCTTCTTGTTTTAATCACAGCCTTGAACAGAACAGTTTACTGTTCAATTCATCCTTGCAACGACTTTCACTTTGCTATTTGTCTGCCAACACTTTTTTTAAAAAAGGACTGCACACGAGAGATGCAGTGTGACCATAAACGTTTTGCTTCATATTCTGCTACATTAAGAACTATTTGTTAAGATGGTCTACTTTTACTCATTTGTTTTGATTTCCAAAATAAGAAGAAAAGGAATCTTGTGATTAATAAAAAAACAAAATACTATTAAGCTTTATCTAAGATGGCAGAAGAATTTACCATCTTCAAATTTCACTTTTACTTGTCCTCCAGCAAGGCTGCTTTGTGCCAAGGAAGACTGATTAGTTCATAAGCTTAAGTATTTACATTTGATTAAATAGTGGTGGTTCAGGCACAACTGAACTTGACACAAATCATGTCTGACTCAAAAAGCCCTCAAATTTCCTAAGCACCCATCCTCAGAAAAGAAAAAAGAAAAAAAAAGTATGTCTTTATGTTTTTAGAGAAACTTTCATCAATATCTACAATTCTGGGTACTGTGAAGCGTTGCTTTTGGATATCTCACAAACATTAGGTGGATTTATCTATCACTGCATAGTACATTGGAATATATATTACTGATTTTTGTTGCATTTTTTTTTAAATAAATAAGCTTTTTCCCCCCAACATTTTTAACATTTTACATCGGATAACAATTTCACAAAATCCAGTGCTTTGCAATATTGCAGAAGATTTGAAAGATAACTGTAAAAGAACAGACCAAACACTCCAGTATATTAATTCTTCTACCAGAAATAATGATCTACTGGATCAAAAAATGTAAGTTTATTTCTTAAAATTCAACCAATGTACATATTCCTCAAATCAAAGCACTGTCTTCTATGCTACCAGGATTTTAGATCAGTAATTTTTTTTTTTTTAATTTCAGTTGCTAACACTAACATGGTTGAATGGTCATTCAGAGCTCTACAAATATTGAGAAAATTCCACAAAAAATAAATCTGCACACAGTAAGTTTAAAAAAAAAAAACAAAAAAAAAAACAGTACAGAATGCCATAAACACATTAGTCATAATGGAAAATGGCCACAGAATTTTTCTGGGCTGCTAATTCTACACTACTAGCAGGAAACATTAGCATATAGTGAAGTCAGGACTGGCACAGGAGAGACAATTTCAGTCTCGAGCTCTGAAATGGATTACCTGCAAAAGCTGAGTAAGCCACCTCCTTATCTTTGTTCCCAATTTCCATTTCTTAAAATGAAGGTAATACTACTTAATGCTATCACATTTAACGCAAAAAGAAATCTTATAATCAGATCTCAAACCGTGGTCAATTTTCTACAGTGCATTTGTATTGGCATTTAAGTGCATTCAAAGGCACTGAATTTGCTCTGAATTTTCTAATTCCTAGTGATTAGAGTTGAATTTTAAGTCTCATTTAATATAGCAAGTTGTATATTGGAGCAAGGTGCTAGAGGTCTATTTTTCTCAGTCAGACAAGAGAACTGAAGATGCTCTTTTTCCTCTGTGACTTAACACTTACTGTTATGAATTAGTAGATGTCTTTGTAGAGAGAATGGGGTTCGGAACAAAGCTTTGCATTCCTCACACTGGAATGGTCTCTCTTCAGAATGGGTCTGCAGATGAAAGACAACACGTCAGAGGAAAGGCTCAGGGAAATCAATTAGCTGTCATTACAGTAATTATACTTAATTTTCCAAACTGAATTCAGGAGGGGATATATTAACAATTTGAAATATCAGGGGACAGAGAATTAAAACAATCATTGTGCCATTATTCTGAATCCTAAAAGCCAGCAAAGCTGCCTCTGAATTAATGTACCACCCTGATCCTCAGAAGTGTTGTATGTAAATAGAAATAAAAATAAGGAATAACCAGGAGGAAAACTTCAAGTTCAGTTTCATTTCTTTATAGAACTAATACTGACCTTAAGTACTTACTAACATGAAAAAACATACAAAAATACATGTACACAAAACCCTGCATTTTTTTCCACTTAACAGTAGGACTGATATAACTATCTCAAGACAGTAGTCTAAAATTTAGCAAAGAAAATTTCTTAAATCATGTGACTACTCTTGCATATCTTTATTTCAGCTTCATGTTTAAAAAAAAAAAATAAAAAGCACACAGAAGCATCAGAATTGAGGTTTTTTTTTTGCTGTAGTAAAAATATACCATAGCTGAGAAACAGCATCAATAGACTTCAAAAAGAGATAGTAGAAATAGCCTTCAAAGACATAAATAAAATAAAAGGCTAAGTTTGGATGAATCTCACAAACAGCAGAGTTGCTAAAGCACACTTCTTTTCTGGAGCTTGGGAAACATCCAGCTTCAACCTACTGTTGCAAATTTTCCTTTTCCATTCCTTGTTTCCCCGGTGCTATCCCCATAGTAAATTCAGATAGTAAATTCATCTTTACAATCTGTTATCTACTCAATTTCCTACAATTTTTTTGTTAAGGCAATAATGTTTTTAAAGCATCAGTGTCTGAACATTGTTGTAGCTAACAAGAACCTTAAGGGGCAACTATAGTGCCAAGGGCAAATGGGGATGGACAGTGTTCTATAATATGCGTGAAATGAAATGAATTAATTTTGTAGGTTAAGGGTAAATATTGATGTAGTACATATGTATATTATACATTTCTGCTTATGGCAGAAAAATTCGTAATACCATAAGACATATAGAGATATCCCTTAAAATAAGGAGAAAAAAAGACTATGAGGAGCCAGAACAAATATTTACATGTAGACTCCTGGCCTCAAACTCAGACTGATTTTAACACAAATGTCCTCTCACATAAACAGGAGTAGCAAAACATTAGAGTACTTGCAATGTTATACAGAGGTTTTGGACTCAAAGTAAATTACTCGAGTCCAGTCAATGTCACTTAAAACAAAAAAGCAAGTGGAGCGCTGTCAAATGTGTGGAATATATTATACATTATATAAAATATGCTGAATGTTTCAGTCCAGCTCTTGGAGGTTTACATCACAGTCTGCATTAGTTGACACCCTGATTGGCAGTCTCAGCGGTCAGACCAAGGATTGACAGGACATGAAGAGACTGAACTACCTTCTCACCTCAACAGGTGGTTCCTCCAGAACAGGGTTGAGACATATTGACGAGACACTGTGGGGAAGCTCGCAGTGCTGATGTCTGTGCTGTACCTGTTCTGTGGATAAATAGAAGGGTTCAGTCTCTAGGGCTGTCAATCTGGCACCTTTCACGAGCGCAAAGTTCATGTCATTTACTTAAAAAATGCCCTATTTTAGAACACTCACCACTTGAGTGATAGCTCTGAAGAGCGCAGTCATTTGCATATAATTCCTTCTTAGTATTCTCTTGCCAGTTCTAGTCTTTTGATCAAAATACAAGAATTCATCCATATTTCTGAACTTCACTACAAATGTTTAACTAGTCATACCCACATGCAAGGGTAAAAAGATATCCCAACTCATTTACTTGACTTGTGACTAGTCCAGAAACAAGTTAGGTGTATCACAAAAAGCCATGAAAATCTTAATGAGTAGAGGTATATCTGCAAACAAGCATATTAATTCTAATACTGTCCACCTTTATCCTACTAGCAGGTTCCAGAAAAGAGATGGCTTCCATTTAGAGTATGGTGGGAAAAATTCAGGAGCCAGGAGTTAGACTTGCTAATCCTTGCATGGGTCCCTTCCAACTCAGGATGTTCTACTATTCTATGTTCAAGGCAAATGCATTTTGAGATGCATGGCACCACATCTGTCAAACCTCTTCACTCTTCATTCAGTTATGCAAGTTTGTGATCAACTACAGAAACTCCACACTCCAAGGTGGGCTAAGTACATTTGTCAAGCTTACATTAGATCTCAAAATACAGCTAACAAATTCACTAAAAGCTGCTTGAAGAGACATTGTATACTAAATATATACATACAGTTTTCTATATAGTAGGATATGTATATATCTGGGAAGCAGGTACACAGTGCACACACAGATTAGCTTGGGTTTAAGCTCCATATTTAATACGTACATAGCAATACAAAGCAATAGACTACTCTACACTTACACAATTATATATGTGATTTTATTTTCAGAAAAGGGCCCCATCAGCAGCTTGTAAAATGCAGTAGATTGATCTGGATTTTAATACAGCAAAATAGACTGTTCTCATGCAAGAAGTATTCTAGAATGGTCTTCCACTCAAATAAGATGAAACATCAGGTACTAAAGTCTGCAGCATCAGAATTCAAAAAGGAAGGTGGTCATACTAAACAATCTGAGTTGAACTCTCATTTTATGACCTGATTCAGAGTAGAATATAAGCAGTACATATTGCCAATATTGCACTTGTTTTCAGTAACTTGATGTTCTACAACTGAATACGAACTTTAGACAGTTTTCAAAACTTTCTAAAGCTTTCACTGTAAATCAGTAGCAAGCTGAGTCTTGAAATGAATTAAATGTTTGGATGCAGTACTGCAACTCTTTATCATCATAGCATGATGAGAAAGATTATATCTACACCACGAAAATACCATTATCTTCTGCTACTATTTCATCAGACCTTTCCATCAAGCTGGGGAAAGGAAAATAAAGCACAAAACAAAAATTCATGTTTTTACTGTATTTCCGGTAGAGCAGGTCCAAATTGTTGAATAAATCTACTATTAAAATATCAGCAGGACCATGAACAACAGTACAAAGCCAAAAAACCCAACATTAATTTACACATTTCCCTTTACTTTAATATTCATTATGCATAAAGAAAACATAATTTATGAATTCCACTTAAATACTTGAACTTAGAGAAATGATTTCTTTTTCAATTTCCTTGTTTTCTCTTGGGCACCAGTGATTACAGTATTTTGAAAGGTATAGAAATTGTAGTTGCTGAATTAGGCTCACTCGGAAACAGTGCGGGCATTGACATCTATCATGAGAAATTGTACAAAACTAAGTGGTCATGTGCACTTTTTGGACAGTTGTATGATCAAAGTAACTAAGGATGGGCTCTTACGGAATATCTCATGTCAGCCTTTTCTATAATAGCATCTGTGAAAGTTTAAACCCAGCCCAAGGCTACCCATTCCCAGTAGAGAAGATGAGGGAGTGCAATTGTTTCAATTCATTATGCTCCCCAAGACCAAATAACCCTGGATTAACAGTAAACCCTTTAAAATCCTGTGTCTGGTGACCTACTTCTGCTCACTGTCATATCCTCATGTTTTATTCTCTGAATTCATCCTCTATACATAGCAAAGGAGCAGATGGAGAAAGAACTTTCCACTGTCCTGTACAGAAGTAACCTGCGTTATATGGCATAGAAGACGTACCTTCATTCAGCCTGACCTGGATGAAAAATGACTCTATCTGTAACACAATGTCCATCTCCTAACTTCAGCTATTATTCTATAATGTTATTTTTACTATTATTTCCAGAAAAAAATGAAATCATTTTCTTCCCATGTTCACTCAGACATTTAGTCTGAGCTTTTTCAAAATACATCTGAGCCAGTTCCCCACTGTGTAACATTTCTCAGCGCTGACATCTTCAAGCAAGTGACAAAGCAAACTGGCACACGCACCTAGTCAGAGCAGTGCGTATTTGTTGCAGTAGCAGTACACCAGAGCATTACCACAAAGGGACTAACAGTTCCTGCTTCTCAGATCTGTACCTGCAAGGATGTAATGAGTACCAAGTTAGGGTTTACATTTCAGTGCTCTACTGAACAGAGTAGATGCACCCATAGCTAACCCACTGTCTATCTTCCAGCAAGATCCTGTGAAATGCCTAATCTCCTCTGCACCTTTGAGAGAGATTTAAAAATACATGTTGCGAGAGCCAAATTTCATTTTTATTCTGATACTTCCAAAAGTAAAAAAAAATCAAATTAAATAGCTTGCATAAGGAGTAACAAACAACAGCAACAAGTTTCCATCTCAAACATGAACTCAAAGGTACAAAATGTATATCCTGCTTCTTATTATGAATAAAAAATAAAAAAGGGTGTAAAATCCGAGGAGATCTTTCAAGTGTGATGCTATCAAACTTGGAACTGTGTCTTCTGTCAAACACTGTTGATTTAATTGTTTTTAACTATAATACCCACCATTCCTACTGCAAAGCTCCCTGCTTCTAGCAGTCACTGTATTCTGAAAGTAGTCTAATTATTCAGAGATTTTTACTTCCTCCAAAAGAAAACGAAACACAGAGTGTGGTCTTAAAGGAATACACATCTAAAGATTCATTAAAAACCTGAGTAGAAGAAATACATGGAAGAAAGATAATCAATAAAGGATTAAATTTCCACTCTTACTCGTTCGACTTATCTGTGACCAAGCAACAGAACTCTTGTTCTCTACCCCCTGCAGTAGATAGCCCTCCCAAAATCATGGCACTTAAAACTATTTTTGCATCTCAAACTACCACATACTTGACTTGCACCTTATGTTTTATTTGTGTATATATATATATATACACATATATAGATATATATGTGTATATATATACACATAATGTCCTCCATTATCTACTACCTCTCCTTGATTACCTTTGTTAAAGGTATTATTAGTGGACTGAAAACGGGAGGGCCAGATAAGCCCAAATCTAAGTGCCTAGTTATGCTAGTCGATATCTTTAAAATCTTGATACTCAGTGTAGAGATAGGCGTTTCAGGAAAGCAATTCAGGTCTACATCTACATCCATCTCCCATCTCTCAGGCTCATCTCTTCGTTTAGCAGTGCAATCAAAGACCTAATTGTGAATGGGCGAATATGCACAGCTGTTTGGGTATATAAACGCAGGTATAAGTTTCTTTCACTATAGGACCGGGTTGATTTACAGCCAGTGCTAAGGGCAGACAGATTCAGGAAATAAGAATTCCAACATGCTTTGAAGAATTCTGTCAAAATTGGGTACTTGCTAAATTTGTATAAATTTTACTATTTCTTCCATTAAGTGAAGCTTCTAATCCTTGTCGGACACAAGAACCAATTTTGCAACATTCTCTTATGCCATCCTTGCTTATGTTAGTGGTAAAGATGTTTTGAACAGTGAACTGGGTCAAAACGTTTGCTCATTATTCATACTTAAGCCTGAAGTCTGTTCTCAGCCAAAATTCCCTATCAGTCATCAACTGCAAATTAACCTAAGGAAATATGTTGCAAGTATGCATTGAAGATATAGCACTATCTTTCCAGATAATATTCTACGTATTTCCCTAGAATATATCCAATTTGTGAGATTCTGCCACATTTTATTAATAACTCTAAAACAAGATAGCATATACCATGGCATATATGGGAGCTAATCTTGTCATTCAGCAGATTTCTCCATGCTTTCTCTTTTAGACCATCATCACCATTTCACCCTATGAGAGGCATTATTATTATTCTTACATGATTTATGGCTGAAAGTGCAAAAGATGATGTAAAGATCCTGTGCCAAAATCCCAGATGGCATACAACATGAGCCAAACTGAAAAAGACTTCTAAGTAAGGGTACATAAGTTTCAACAAGAGGGGTAAAAAAAATGGGAGTATAAAAAATATAAAAATGAAAAGAGTGCCAAATACTGGGCGCAAAACTAGAGGGTTTTCTTCTGTCTATTAATTCTGGAACAGCAGTCATGGACACAGCCTTGCCATTAAAAATGTAAGTTCAAGTTAAAATTAATGACAAGCATTATGAAAATTTGGTCAAATAGATTTGAGCTTAAATGAACAGAAGCAAAACATCTCTTTAAGAGCTTACTTCTCAGGTGATGCTTCTTCTGATGTTGTTTTAAAGTGTGAACACTACTGCTGAGTACAAATTCACTACTGCTTGGAAAGCAGCTGGTGCAAAGTCCAACAGTGAGGACTGACTATAACAGGACTAAAATCTGTTTTGTTCAAATGCTATGTTTTCTGCTGTTTTTTTTTTTGTTTGTTTGTTTTAATTTAAAATTGAAGACATTTTAGATCAGATAAAAATTTAATTTGATATCTTAATGTTAAAAAAAAAAAACACTGGGAAAGTCAAAATGGAAAACTATTTGATGCTTTTAATCAGGCAACTGTGATTTCCTTCTAATTTCCCTTTTTTTGTTTGTTTGTTTTGCTTTATCTAGAACTCATGTCTTATCTTGAGATTTTGGTTATAACAACATTCACTAATATATATATATATATATATATATATACATTTTCCAATACTTTACTCCCATGTTTATAAGCATGCCAGAGCTTAATGATCAACCATTTAAAAGAAAAAAATCTGCAAATCTGAGGCTGGCAGATCTGTAAACAACAACAGCAGAGTGCTTTACCTTCTTGTGATTCTTGTAAACATTTCTGTGGGCAAATCCCTTTCCACAAAGCTTGCATTTATAAGGTTTATCTTCACTGTGTATTATTTTGTGTGCAGTCACTTGATCAAGTCGTTTGAAGGACTTATTGCAAACCTCGCAGGTGTAGGGGCGTTTTTCTGCAGAAAATGAGTGGGGGACATTTAATCTCCTGTTTATACAGGGGGAGAAGATGAAAGGCAGAGACAGTCATCTCCTCAGAGAGATTTCTGCAATTAAGTCAACCCAATTAAGATTAAACCAATTAGAAAGACATCTAATGCCCTTTATGTTAGACAGTTAAGTCACTTCACAAAAGATGAGCCATGGTGTATCTCAAGAAATTGGCACATTCTTTGCAATAATCATTGCTAAAACTAAATTCTGATTAATTAGCTTAAATCAAAAGAGAATGACTTCAAAGAGGAAAACACTGTTTCCAGATTACAAATGTGAAGGAGGGCATGACAGTTTTTAAATGTTTTAAAACTTAATCAACAATATACATTTAGCTTCCAAAACTAAAAGTTGCTATGCAAAAAGCCTTTGTGCTTCAACTGGTGACTGCAACCTAACTACATTAACGCTCATCCAAAAGTGTCAAAAGCAAGCTAAGAGCCCTGAAATATAGATTATGTTATGAGAAATGAGCTTTTTGGTGTGGACTGATACCAAGAAAATAGTTCAATTACAAGCCTGTGCAGTTGCAAAAACCTGCATTTTTAAATGTTAATGTATGAGAGAGCAATGCCTGTGTTTCCACTGTGTCAGCTGATGTTTCTAATCACTGGTGAAAGAAATAGAAACACTAGATTGCAGTGATCAGAAATTCTGGCAGAGCCAATTTGTGTCCTGCTGCCAAGCCTATGGACAGGGAACTCCCTGCTCACAGTGATCTCTTCTGGCAGAGGAGGACAGGCATAATGAAGCACTTGTGTCATCTATGAAATGGTGTGGGGAATGATCCATTTTCCTCTGAATGAGAATTCTGTGCACACGAGCCCACATAATATATATATACGCATATCTGCCCTTTTATCACAGATCTCTGGCTGACAGCATAACCCAGCTCCCATCCTCTTCTTTTCAACATAAAATCCCACTCAGCAGTTCTTCACCGCCTCTATAAGCTAAGGAACAATCTTTTTCCCCATCCCGGGTAACTGACATCACCTACCCAGATAGCATGAAACAGAAGCTTGACAAAGCAGCAATAGAAGAAAGTATATAGCACTACACTTGGAATTTTGAAAGGCTTAGAAACAATAACTTAGATGTTTTTCTTGGAACATGAGATTTGCTTGAACAGCCCAGGACAACACAGAATTCACCAAACGTCCTAAGTGATTAATGTAACACTGAATACATCACCCACACATACATAGGTTTGTGTCATTTTAATATGTTACCTGAATGAGTTATCATATGGCGCTTCAGCTGGTTAGCTGAAATAAATCTCTTGTCACATTCCTGACACTCAAAGGTCTCGTGAACCTGCAAAATGAGTGTTTAATGATAATTAAATACCTGTCTCAAACAAGATCACATATCTTACATACATCTAAGTTCTCCAACAAACTGTGACTATTTCTAATTCATTAGTTATACTAATATGTGGGGATATTCTATGATTTTCCCTTTGTGAGTCCGCTAAGGAACAAAAGCTCTCAAAACTAATATTCAGAACCAGGAACAAAAAAATTACTAAAACAATATTCAGAAACAAAGGTTATGCAAAATCACAGTATCAGATCCATTTAAAATATCATTAACACAAAAGAATAAAACAACAGATGCAGAATACCTTTTCAGAACATTTCCTTCTAATAAACTAGACATAAGTAAAAATAACACAATAACTACTACATAACTACTATAAAAATTTTAAAATACCAGTACAATCAAAATCTATTAGGACTTATCTCTACTTGTAGAAATCTGATTAAATACAGGTGTGGCTTAAAAATGACTGCGCTTCATCAAATCACTTAGGGACACTCCTGTTGAGAATTTAGCAGGCCTTAGATTCATTCAGCACGGTGCATTTCCACTTCCATAACATGTACACGTAAAGCATGCACAAAGGATATACGCACACACAGCTAGCAATCATCTACCCTTTTTGTTGGCAATATGTGCTGTCAGCTCAAGAACACGGCAAAAATCAAGCTCTTTAAGAAAAAAAAGAAAAAAAACTAAAGTAATCACACTGGCAAAATAAATGATTTCACTGTTTTTGTTATTCAACCTGGAGGAGCTGAGGCAACTCTTGCCGCACTCTTTACAACACCAAACTCTTTCCAGGTTGAGGCAAAAGGTGATACTGTTTGTCTTAAGAGCTTTGGAGGCAAGACAGTGGAGGGGCAGCAGTCTTTCTTAAATTGTAAATACAGTAAGCCTGAGCAGGATTTTCAACATCACAGCACATAATGTCATCAAGGACTAAATGCTGGAAAAAAGTTAGAAGTTGCAGTTGAGAGCTGCAATCTCTGATACTCAACTAAATAAAAATTAAACCTGTGCTTTTGTTTACCAAAATCACAAGATATACACCAGCTCTCCACCTGTTCAGATGACTATTCACTCTCCCCCCTGCATTATACTTCCTTTCAGCAGCCTCACCTTAACCTAGTCACAGTGCAACTGAACATACATTTCAGCCTTTCAGAACTGCAGCCTTAGACAGCAAAACTTCCTGGCAGATATCACATTTCATGAAGCACTTTTGGAGATCTCTAAACTTTCTGTAGAAGAATCTAGCAGCTAAAAATAACAAACACTGAAGCTTCAAAACAATGTTTGAAGGAAAAACATTTGCAGACAGCACAGTAATGACTTCCACTTAAAAGAAACAGAGGAAACAAAAAAAAAACAAAAAACAAAAAACAAAAAAAAAATTCTCCATAAGAACCTCTTGTGTTTCTATGCTGTTATTCCTCAACTAACATTAGTTTATTAACAAATTTGCTCTAACAAGTAGTTATGCTGTTTCCTACAATCTCTACAAACTTGCATACCTTGGACAGCGATGTTCAACCAAATACTTACCCAGAACCAGGTGGTTCTGGAAGTATTCATTTGAAATACCCTATTTACCCACCTGCATTACAGGTTAATTTCCCTGATATATACAGTCTACTATTCTACCTTTTACAAAATTATCTCAATTTTGACTCAGATTGTTGACTGAAGCTTACACTAACTCTGCAACCAAGTACTATCAGAATCCTGCCAGAGCCTCCTGGTTTCAGCAGAGCAAATGTTAATAGCATAACAGTGTTTTGGCGTTATTTGAAACGACTTGTAAGGCACTCTTAAATCTATTGTTTAACACATCAGAACCTAAGGTTGTGCTGTACTTCGATCCAGCTGTCTAATTTCATTTTATGACCACTGTTTTTTAAATAGTCTCACTGAATATATCTGTGTTCAGACAGAGGCCTGCATGTACACATTAAAAAGTTACAGCTATCAAATATATATTCCATAGCTGGTACTCCTATCAATTCTTCAGAAAAGAATCAGGCACAGACTTGTGTGCATATGCATTAAACAGCTGTAGCTATCAAGCATATATGCGTAGCTATCAATCTTCAATCAATTGTTTAGAAAACTACTCAAATACATAGTAAAACAGTAATAGATAATGATAACATAAATATAAATACAGCAAATATTGTTACGAATAAAAATATTCAACCAAATTTTCATTAAGAAAACTTGTGAAGTAAAGTATTTATGAGTACATTACGCAAATTCAGTCAGCCTGTAGTATCACAGACAAGTGATTGTGCAAAGATTTATTAGTATAACAAAATTACTCCCATTAGGGGACTGTAACAGCTATCACCATAAACATCAGTTTCATTACAGTCAGAACATCCTTACAAATTGTTTCATAGAGCTTTGAAGAGCTGCCTCTTCAGACAACAGCTTCTAGGTGCTACAGGAACTAGCAAGCATGTGAACAAAATTAATGTTTACTCAGAAAAATATATGCCCTCATTAACAAGACCAACAACTTTAAACTTTTCACAAGGTCTACTGAAAAGCAAAAAGTCATTCAAAGGAGCTTTGGGGGAGCGACTGACGTAAAACTTTTAAGGTACAAGTCACCCATGATAAACATTTCCAAAAACTAGTTTGAATTTCAGTCTACCAATCCAAGAACTGGATAAGACTCTGTGTTGGAAAACAGAGTTTTAAAACAGCAAAGATACCAGCATATTGCATTCAACTGAAATTACTCCGCAATTCGACATTTTTTAAATAGTATTTGACATTTGATTTTCACTACATTTCTGTGACTTTATAGTGATCACAACAAAGACTGCACAGTAAAAACAGTGCATTGGCTGGTGTTGAAATAAAAAAGGATAGAAAAAATAATGGGGAGACACGTGGAACTGCCAGGTGAAGAAAGATAGAAGAAAAGGCGTGAAAAAGAAAATCACAGAGAATGTTTAGGTGCGACTTTCCCTGGCACAGTTTTGCAGGAAACCCCTCTCTGTAAGACAGAAAGAGTACTAAGTTAAGAAGGAATCAAGGTTTGGTTTTTTTTTCATATAATCTCTTATAACCGAGGAGGAGCCACTAGTTTGTTCTGTCACTTTATCTCCGAGACACCACACCACAGCACATCTCCTAATGGAATCTTATAAATTCTTCTAAGTCTACTAAGAAATACAAAAATGAAATAGTAGAAACAAGTCTTAGCAGTCAAGTACAATCCTGCATCTCACATAGACATTTGTTTTACAACACTTCCATTACTCAGTGTACCGTAAGCTCCTGTAGTGCATTTGCTGAGTCACAGTTTCTGGGATTAATTTTTTTTTCTTTTTTTATACTACCATGTAATTTAGCAGTCCAAATCATGGACTAAAATAAACATCAGATAGAAGGATGCCACTTTTCAATTGGAGGACAATACAAAAGAGAACAAGTAGATAGAGACAGAAAAGAAAATAAGAAGATATGGATGACCTCAAGAAGCAATAATATTGGTGGACTGATATAATAAGTGTTGTTAAAGATTTACAAGCATCATGCAGGATGAGTGCTGTAGTAGCATATGTAGTTTTGGAAAACATACATGAAGTAAAAAAGATGTTGTGAGACTGTTCTGGGTAGGACAGTAACCACTAATTCAAGGTAAGAATCCAAAACTATTTCTACACACTGAATGAAGCTCTAATACACACAAACTTTTGGATGGAGAAATCAAAGAAATGAACACCGTACAGTCAGTGAATTTACCTAGCACCATTAAAGAGAATAATAACGAATTCCCAACAAAATATGAATAAACAGATTGATTCTGCTGTTCAAAAAGCACTTCCATTTTGAGATGTATTAATAGACATGTTCTTTGTATGGATTATCTCAAGACAGTCATTCCCCTCTACCTGGGGATTATAAGGGCTCAACTAAGCATCACAACTCCTTTGGGCAGAAGATGAGAATACTTACAAAAACTAAATAGTTCAGGAAAACAGATGCATGAAGAAAGGTTGAGATAACTGTGTTTGTATAGCCCAGGAAAGACAAAGGGTGTTCATAAGAATTTTACAGTATGCTAATCTGTTACAAAGACGACGGTGATGAGTTTTTCTTGGCATTCTCTGAGATAAGAGAAAGAGTTATCACATCAATTTGTATCAAAGAAGATTTAAGAAGGTTATATGAAAAAAAAAAAACCCAAACACTTGACACATTTCAAGAAAGTTCATGGCACTTAAGTTCCAAGTCAGCATTCAAAAAGATACCAACAGATGTGGTAAAATTTTCAGCAGAGCAGAAAGGGCGCAAAAACTTTCTAGGGTCTCTTTCACCCTGACATTTCATTGAACGCACTGTGATTCAAAAAAAAGAAGTGATGCCACCAAAAATTAGTGTGGCACAAGTAACAGTCTGGAAAACAAAACGGTAAGACAAAGACACTGAAGATGATGACACCAAAGTTTAATTGTGAATGGCTAAGAAAGGGCTTATCTTTAGACATTTAAGGCAGAAACAAATGGCAAATCACACAAAGCTAAAATAGGTTTAAATCAACAATGACATGAAAGCTACAGAAGTGACTGACCAAGTCTTCATAGAGTGAATTGACCTCAATCTCCCCTCTAGTCATCCTTTTTATCTTCTTTCTCTGTGATTGTCAGAACTGTCAGTTGTTCAGTCTTATTTTCTGTAATATTTTACCTACTTCTTAGTTTTATTTCTTCATATTGGCAGGAAATTGGGTGAAAAAAGTGTTTCCTCTCCATTTTACTTATCAAAGATAGTTAGGTAAGAAAACAATAACACATACTTCATACAAAAGCAAAGTAGTTCAAACAACAGAAGGTATGAGTCCTACATGTAGTTTCCTTCACTATGTGATATAGATGTGTGAATCTGTAATATCTATTTTCTGGATGTCTTAAAAGAGAAGCTTGTGTCCTAGTGCCTGCACTATGCAGAACCAAAGTAAACCTTTTCATAAAATGAACACATTACCCATGATATTTTACATTCTCAGAGGCCATCAAAAGGCACGATGACATAAAAAGTCCGTAATTATGAGTGGCGTGGCATACCATAGTTTGTTATGGGGAGGAACAAACTGAAGCCCTGTTAGCCAAGAAATGCAAGGCACGTTAACACAATTAAGGGGGCAGAAGGAAAAGGGAAGTAAGTAAATAAATAAATAGACAAATTAAAGAAAAAAAAAGGAGAGGCCCCATCATTTCCTTTGCAACAACATATTTTAATTGATATAACCTATATCCTCAATGGACTCAGGTTATACCCAGGGCATTATTAAAGACTTACAGTTAATCTGATAAACAGTAAAATGTAGCTTTTTGTAAAAACAGGATCTCCTAGGTTTTAGTGATTTATCAAATTAATCTTGCAGGGACTTCCTTTGGGTATAATGGATTCAGAATCTCATATTCTTAGACCATCTGCATTTCTGTATGAACCCTCTTATTTCCAACTGATGCTTTTAAAACTGTTAACTCTTCCTGATCTAGTAATACACAAAACAAAAAGCCACTGCAACTTTTTTTTTTTTGAGGAAGCATTTTTTTTTAAACTACCTCATAACTAAATTACAAATAATAACCTTACTGTTATGTCAGAAGGTAATAAGAAAGACTGAATGCATTTTGTACAAAAACCAAAGGCTCATGAACCTATCTTAAGGCCTGTGCGTATCATATAGTTATATAACATACATTTACATTTAGCTTAGTGTTAAAGAACAGCACACACATTTGACTTTATGCTGAAAACCCCAGAAGATACAAGCACAAACATTTTTGTATTTGGTAAAAGATGCACTACAACACTAGGAAGACTTTTGACATAACCAACTGTGACTAGAAAAATAAATACACAGATTTTGTAACCATGACAGATATTAGCCAAAGGTTTGCACTACAGCATCTTTCAAGTGACCTAAGTACCACAGTATTACATCTCAGGGAAGTCAAATCCTGCTGTGGGTTAGCATTCATCTTACTGACCTTTCGATGCTCTTGGAGATTTGTTGTTGAGGAACATTTCTTATTGCACACTGAACACGTCAGCTTTTTCCTAGAATTTCCTGAAACAAAAACAAAATACCACCACCATCTTAAAAAGGAAGTGCTAAGAAAGAACCTAAATATTTCTCCTGAGCTTGTGATTTTTCACAGGTCATTTCACTGACATAAGATCTTTACATTTGTACCCCATCTTGAAAGTATTCAGTATCAGGAGTTCTCTGTGGGTGTCCAACTAGCCAGTTACTAATGGAATGTAAATCAACTAAACTAGAATAATAAAGAAAAAAAGCCCTCATATAGGTATTACCACACATTACCAACCAAGTATGAAGAGCACAATTCACAACTAAGAACAATTCACTTTACAGCTGAACAGCTGTATCCTTCCAGAAGCCAATACAACTAATATCTTCAAGAACTGTATGTATACTGTAATTTTAATAGAAATGCTCCTGAAAGGAGTTAGTGCAACAATGACAAAAAAAAAAAAAAATCCCAAACAACTATTTCCCAATTTTCTTTATTCAAAAAGCATTAAGATTTCTACTGAATAAAAGAGCATACATTAATGGTGTTTAACTGAACAAGACAGGAAATCTGTATTAGTACCAGATCATTAATTCAAGTATAGTTTGTAACATAAATCACAGTTCAAACTACAAGTGGTCAGATACCAAATATATTTTCCTTCCTTTTTCACAGTTGCTTTAAAAGCTGACAGAGCATTTAATTGGGTTTCTCTATTATTTAAAATTTACATTAGTAACCCACAAGGTTATTTTATTACAAGGCAAAGACACCACAAACCTAATTATTTGTTTATAATTATAAGTCCATGCAAGATATTTCATAGCTTATATGAAAAAATGTTCAAAGTGCATTGAACACTAAAAAGAATGGACTCACAACCAAAGAAAGGCAAGCATTGTTTATTCAAGCACAGAGGAACAGAATCCTAATCAAAATCATTGATGGCTTCCAGCTCTACTTTTCAGACTCTTAGCATTGTGTATCTTTCCTAATCTTGCTGTCCTAAAGAATTAATATGATATTGATTCTGATTATTTGCTTTTCCACTTTATTTCTTGGGAGGAATTTTCAGAAAGCAAGCATTAAGCTTGGCCTTACTTTTGTCTTCCCTTCCAAAATAGTAAACTTTAATAAATAATGATAATCTCTCTCCCCATCTATTTTAGTGCTAAAAAACATCTCTATAAGATCACGTGCTCTAGACTACACATTAAAGCCTATATACGAACAAAACTGTCAATTAAAGATTGTTATTAAAGTGGTCACGAGAGCCCTCACCTCAAGATGCTTCAAGAACGCATGTGAGGCACTCAAAACTTTTGTGTATTAAGTAAAATAATGAGGCAAGAACACCAGCAGTCTGTGGCTGCAGAGCAGTCTCTGCACCAAATTTCCACTTACAAATGCAATCAAAAGGAAATCACTTATTTTTCCTGAAATTGCCAAAGGATAAATCACCCAGGACACCAGGAATTGTCCCTGAATAAGGGAACTGTTCTTCCTGGGTTCACGTAAGAACAATGATGTCGTAGTTAGTTGGCACACAATACAAGCAGATAAATTACTCCTTTGGTTTACTAACATGAAAGATAAAAACAAGGTCTTTTGTCTAACTGAAACTATAACATATCTTCCTAACTGGTATTTTTTCCATCCATTGATGCCAACAGTGTGCATGAATGTAAACGCAGCAAGTCTAAAAAGAACATTTCATACCACTTCAGGAAAAGTAATTTCTCATGCAAAAGTACAGACTTTCAAATGACACTGATAACAAGACTTATTTATTAAGTTGTTAAAATAAAACTACTTTTTAAAAATTCAATGCAAATATATACATAACATTTTGCTAAAACACGTTGAAATGACTTCTAATCTCTAATGGCCCATGGGAGCTGTAACTAGAAACACTAGCATTTCTTAGCCCTCTGAGACTAGCAAAACGTGTCTCAGTCTTCATTGTTTCCGTTCTGTTGATGATTGATAAGATTAAAACTAAAGCAGCTAAACTAGAAAATAAAGGTTACATACTTCATCTTGATATATCATAGCCTGCTGTTAATGGAGGAATTTGGATAGAATGTTATTCATTGCTAAACTATTTTACTGCCCACAGTTTTATTTCCAAATAAAGAATTTTATTTCCAACAAACATTTATACAAAGAAATGAAAGAATCTAATAGCAGGCTTTAAGAACATACAGGATTTCAAAGACTTTGAATGTAAACTCAGTATGCCCAGCACAGGTCATACTACCACAATGGATCAGAGGAGTGAAAGAGAAATAATCACAAGCAAAGCTGCCCGTGTGTAGTGAGCAGACTGTGAAAGCATAATACAAGGTATGCTTCCCACTACAATATACCATGTCAGTCAGTTCCACACTTCAATTCATAGTAATACACAAGTAAGTACTTCATCTCATACCTATATTTGCTATTGTAAAATTTAAGTATTGACATATGTGACTCTGTGATTCTGTGATATGCTGATACGCACATAAATACAGGAACTTAATACCTTAACTTACAAGAGCATTCAGAAGAGGAAGGCGATAATGAATATCTATGTCTCTGTTCATAGCTTTGCATAACGAGCTACATATGTAGCAGTCCTTTCTACTTTCCCTTGCCTCCAGGTTTTGCAAGGCATGAAGGAATACTAGAAATGTCCCTCAACAATAGTAGGCTATTTTCCCTCCTGTATTGACACCAGTTGTGATTTCTACGACTCCCAAATGGTAAAATAAAAGCTCTGCTCACTATATAGGTGGAACTAAAACATTCTCCAGGTGCCTAACCTCAGTCATGCCTGGAATGATCATGCAAGAGAATAACTGTGGGATTTGTATACCTGTATATAACTAACCAAAGCTGAGCCTAAACGTAACACTCACAGCTGTAAAAACATCTTATTGACAACAATAAATAAATAATAAAAAAGTAGATAAACTTCTATAAAAATTGTTATGGAAGGGCTTCTGTACACTGTAAGAGTTTGGCAGAAGAAAGAGATTTCGTGTAATGAAAATCTTACAAAGCATCTCAGTGTTCTCATAAAGTAAAGACTGTTTTCTTTGCACTGTGGTATTCTGCTGTCCCCACACATACTGATCTTGCCAATGACACTGAGAGGGGACATGAAGAGAGAGCAGAATGACAGCTGAGATCTCCATTGTGGACCTAAGAGAAGCATTTTGCCCTTTCATGAAAACAGACTGAAGTTTGATTGAAAACTATTGATTCACAGTGCACAGTTATAGAACAGCTAGGGCCTAGAGGGACTAGCAGATTGTCTGATTTGGCTTCATGTACAACAGAGGCTATAGAGTTTCCTTCAATATCCTCATCAAGTCTAATCATTTGTGAAGCATGTCTTCCAGAAGGACATCCCATTGTGTCCTGAAAATACCAGAAGATCAAGAACTCACAACTTCCTGTAGCCACTTGTACCAGTGATTTTGATTTTCCTCACTACTTAAATGTTTTGCTTTATCTGTCACTTGTCTAGTTCAAACTTACCCAGATTCCCACTGCAGCAAACTAATGATTCATCTGGTATACAGTAATTTCTCCCTGGGGGAGGAGGAATACTTATCCCTGCAATTAGTTACTACTTAATTTTCTTTTTTATACAAATGAATCCATTAAAAAAGAAACCAAAGACAATGCTCACTTGGATTTGCACATTTAAGGCTAGCAACGTGTTAGAACATTTTTTGTTCTTATTTTTTCTCGCAAAGAAACATTAAATTCTTTCTTACCACTATGAACATTTTCTTTATGTTTTTTCAGGGCATCCTTACTCTTGAACCTCTTCCCGCAGCTATCTGCCTTGCATATGAATCTGGCATCCCCTCTGCATGCCTCCTTGTGCTGTTCATAACTATATGGGATAACCAGCAAATAAAAACAACACATGAAGAAGTATATGCAGAAATCAGACGTATAGTAAGTACTCTGAGCTTTACACATGCTGCACTGCAGAGTTCCAAGGCCACCTCATGCATTACTTACAGCAAATAAGAATGAAAGCATTTGACTTCTTTCATTGTTAGGATTCACATACACTAACAAGCTTGAAAGCTAACATGCAAAAGAAGGCCAGCAATGGTATGACAGCAGTCCAGTAACTCGGACACAAAACCTCGATTCTGAGCTGAAGGAAGTATTGCAAACAGAACACTGAAAACTTCTTGAAGAGTCTCCTGGGTTGATATTCTCTGTGCACTGAAGTACACTAAAGAAAAATAAAAATAAAAAATAAAAATAAGGTGACCATTTTACAACTTACACGGAACTGAAGTAGCAATAGATCAAAATACAAACATTTCGGTACGTGAATAACCAATGCATCATGTGAGGTGTCCTGGAATTTAGTGGGACTAATCAAATGCATGAACAACAAGAGCTGTGGTCCTATTGCTGTATCCTGTTTAATTTTACTCTGCATAATGTAAAGATTTACTTAACCAGCTACACAACACAAATTCAACTCCCACTTCAGCATAGAAGAAACATGTCAGTGTTCAATAAAAAAATATTTAATTATCTCCACCAAATACTATGTTTTTTAATCTATTTCCATGAAAGAACATAGAGCTCAGGAAGAACTGCCAGTTTAAGAAACATTATTGTTATTCAGACATAAGAAAAATCAATTTATTCAAGAGTCTTGTAATACAAAATGCAATATGAGTCTCTTTCTGACAGGAAAGAATTAGATTAAATGTACTACTTATAGCAAGATATTTGGATGTCCAGTATACTACCTATAATTAAATGTATAATAAAAAGTAATATATCTATTTAATTGCAAGCAAGTATATATACATAAACAAGAAAAAAATGGTTATATTTTTGTTTAAAAGCATAATGCAAGACACATGACTTTAGTGACAAAACTGTATTTTTATACTACCAAGGATAGAATAACAAGACACACCCTTAAATCTGCTATCTTCTATGTTTTGGGTTTTTTTTTCATCCAAATATTTAATTAATTCAAAATAAAGTATGGCTATTCCTTTCTATCTCTTCTTAGAATATCATTTTTTTTCTAAATCTCATTCTGATCAGTAATGGCAATTCCAGCTAAAACAGATCTTCTAAACGATTAAATAACCCCCTCGAGATGGAGATGAAGGGCTCTGCACCAATCAGTAGCTTTAATCGGGCTTACAGTATATGATTTGAAAATATCAAAAATTAGTGACATATTTTGATTCAAATTGAAGTCTCCAACAAATGCAGGAAACTAACATATTAAGAATTTATTAGAAGAGTGAGGATACAAATACAAAGGCATAAAAATTAAAGCCTCAGTTGTGATTAAGCCAAGAGAAATAAATGATTGAATGAAAAGGAACTCTGAAAAACATTCTTGTTCCTACTCACTGTCTTTGTAGAGCTTGTTTAATAGGGAATTTCTTTCCACAGTTTCGGCACTTAAATTCCTTTTCCTCACTGGGTTTTTGGTGCAATGTCTGAAGATGTTCAGCTAGAATCTCCTGGCTTGCAAAACTGGACTCACAGTTTGGGCATGCATGGTCCTCTTTACAAGTGAGGGGATCTGAATGATTGGAGGAGAAAACAGTAAAACTTTCAAGAATACTTCGGTTACATTAAGAGATACTCTCTTACAGAAACTGATTACGCACAACAGCATCATGAAATTCACAAGAGACTTTGTCTTTCAGTGGATTAAAAAAACAAAATGCCAGAAAAGAAAAAAAGGATAGGCATTTAATGCTAATACTTAAGCAAATTGTGCTCTTTCCTGCTTTTAAGGCATCTGACAACAGTAAAGATTTTGACCACAGGTTTACCTGTGCAACCTTATTCACTTCAGCAGTTGTTCAAACATTTCTTCATATTACAAAATAAAGGTCTAATTAGTCAACTAGTTGATTCTCCTTCTGTTATGCAGCCTCTGCAAAGCTGGGAGGTGCAGAGACTACCATCTCTGTAGACTGCTTAGACACAATGCAGACATACTTTTCTGAGTTAGTGATTCTAGATTCACTTTGAACTGGGATGCAAGACAAATCTATTATAAGCAAATTCTGTTTAAAGAAAAGAGAAAGACTTCACATTAACAACCTTTTCCTTCCAGGGAATTGTCTCACATCCTCTCCCATAATTTTTGTAAGCAAATACAGAATACAAACTTATATAGCTTGGAACAAACATTATCACTTCTAAGCTTGACATACTAGAACTGCATCAAAGTTCCAAGTGAGACTGATTCAAAATATTAAAAAGACAAGCATGCAGTTAGCATAATATTATTGAGATAAGTTTTACAATTAGCACAAGACATCTTACAAAGCCATCTGTGAAACTGACATAAGAAATAATTGCACTATATTAGTTCTATGTTAAGAGGAGAACTTGTATAATGTAATGCATCTTAGCTAATGTTGAGTTGCAAGAGGACCAGACCAATCAGTGAAGGACAACATTTGCCCATTCTCCTTTCGGAATGACATTGATGTGATTCAGTGGGCAACAGACCTACCTGTCCCTCCTCTAACAAGCAAATTCAGGGTCATCATATCCCATCAACTTCTCGGCATCATGAATGAGGCTGCATATAACTCCTTCTGCCACAGATGCCACTTATTTTCTCTCCAAATTTGTACAGATTTACATTACCTAGCAAGATTTTCTTCTTCAAAAAGGAAGATGCTTAGTTAACTGAATGCAGATTATAGCAAATCAGCTATGTAAAATCTCAGCTCATTTACACTGTCTTTACTTTTTGAGCTCGTCTTGCTTACAAGAATACTTAAGAGTTACAGCCTTGCATATTTCCGAAACCATCTTGCCTCCTTTCTTGCATACTAATATTAATTGTGGTACTGTACTCAATATTTATTATCAAGGACTTCTTAGATTTTTAATCTTATTAGCCAACCTGCAACATTATACTTCAATTGCCTCACAACTTTGGCACAGACTTTTTAGATTTCTCCATCCCCGTGTACAAGAGTCTGAATTTCACTGCCATCTCAGAAGTGGTGGCAGACACACTGCTGTTTCTCCTTCCAAACAAACAGTCTATCTTGAGTAGATTATAATCAGCATTACTGAAAATGGATATCAAGTATTAAGTTAGGCGTAACTTAGGCCGTAAGTCTAAGCTAGTCACTCTGGCTCTACAATCAATAACAAAATGCACAAATTCATATAGCAGCTCAGGTCACCTACCCTTTCTTAGACATCTTATCTTAGGATAGGATGAACTGCCTTATGAAAAGTTTTATTTCTCTCAGTTTCTAATAGAGGGAATCTACTTCTCTTACTTAGACCATAAACCTTTCATGAGGCTATAATCGGGTGAGATGAACTCATCTAGTTCAAAAAAATTAATGGTAACTTGTCACACAGTCTAAGTTCACTCACTTGGTTAACTCAGAGGACTAGCTTCCCCATATCAGGGGAAGCAGAGAAGTCCAATTGAAAATAGGAAGAAAACCCTAGAAGAGCTCAGACTTAACCTGGGGAACCATACAGTTACCCAATAGTTAATGTTGCCTTTCTTCCTTGTTAATACTACCTTCATTGTTACTTCCAGGGGGTGAATGGACTGAGACCAGCTAAGCAGAGAAGCACAGGGAGTACTGGTGGAGTACTGGTATGTACTGTGAGCTGGCAGTACATAAAGCCTAGAAAGCCATCTGTACTTTGGGTTGCATCAAAACAAGCATGGCAAGCAGGTCTCTACTCTGCTCTCTTGAGACCCCACCTGGAATACTGCTGAGGTTCTCAGCAAAAGGAAGACATGAATCTGTTTGACCAAGTCTAGAGGAGGGCAACAGAAATTATCAGGGAGCTGGAGCACCTCTCTTATGAAAAAAAGGCTGAGAGAGCTAGGGCCTGGAGAAGAGAAAGCCCTGGAGAGACTGTATTGCAGCCTTTCAATACTTACCAGGGAGTTCGGAGAAACATAAAAAGACTTTTAGAAGGGCATGTAAGTGATAGGACAAAGGGTAACAGTTTTAAACTGAAAGACAATAAATTTAGATTAGATATAAGGGAGAAATTCTTCACTATGAGGATGGTGAAGCACTAGCACAGGTTGCCCAAAGAAGCTGTGGATGCCCCATTTTTGGAGCATTCAAGGCCAGACTGGACAGGGCTTTGGGCAATCTGATCTTGTGAAAGGCCTTCCTTGCCCATGGTGGAGGAGGGGAGAGGGGGAGTGGTATTAACTGATCTTTAAATATCATCCAACCCAAACCATTCTGTGATCCTATGATTCTATTTTTAAGCTCCCAAGCTATACTATTTTTCACATATTGCTCACCTGCCATTTTTTCACCAGCTGGCTGCACTTCTTTATTGTTGCCACTGTCTTCATCTTCCTGGATAACAGTTACTTCCTCCTCATCCTCCTCCTCTTCTTCCATGTCACTGTCCAAGTAACCAATCAGAAGTTCTGTGTCTGTTTCAATATCGTCCACAGCGAGATAGAAAATGTTTTCCCCTTCCTGTTGCAAACCATAAGTAGAAGAAAAATAATTACTTTAGAAGAAGTAAAATTTAAAGTCAAGTCTGGGACCTTGAACTAATAATAACCTTGCACTGGCTCCATTCCCCAGAGGGCACAAAGCTGGAACACTCTTCTAGGAATTCTTTCCCAGCATGGCTGCATGGATAAGGTGCCTTTGTGTTCCAGGAATATGTTCTGTCTCACCTAGGAAGCTTTTTCAATTTGATCTGTAGTCTAGACCAAGGTAAAGTTGGTGCTGAAACTGCCCTCTCTTGCCACACTCTTCCTAACAAGAACTTCAGAGTTTGAAAATGAAAGGTCCAAATATTACAAAAATAATTCAATTTGAATAATGAATAAGCTTTAGCTTGGTCGTCTATTGGCTACATGAGTTATAATCCAGCTTTCAGGAGCATGTTTACCTACTGTTTTTTAGGGTTTCTTCAAGATTCCCAGCTCACTTCATGAACAGATCTTCAACCCTTGTCAGTTATCCTCACTATCAGTTTAGCAAGCACATCTTTTCAATTAATGTACTTTAAACCACTTCATCAAAACCCTCTGCTGGTTTAAATTACAGAAGCCAAGGATCCAGCCCAGATTCCGCATGAAAGAACAAACTTCATAATAATAAGGTGCAAAATCTTCACCAAAATGAACAAATAAGCTTTCAAATAGATACATAATCTAACATCTTTATTCTCTGACAGTGTTTAACTAAAGTTACCTTGGTAACTTTAGATTGGGATGGAAGCAGTAGCAAAAACAGCTGTATTCCTAAGCTGATATACAGACCTGCTTTTTTTTGGTGTATATGAACCAACAGCACTGGGTGTTATCCAAAGCACCAAAAGTAGACTCATGTTTATGCAACAAAGATTTCCAAATAGTATCACAAATCTTAAAGCTTATCTGATTTACATCCAGGAAAGTTAACTGCAGCTTATTTAATGTGCATTAAGCCGTAGATTTTGTAACAAGCCTCACAGCACAAGGACAAGATAATGATATTTAATTCTCATAATATATTAAGATTAATTTAAACTGTCAACAGCGATGTAGGGTTCCTCTTATTTAGAAGGTCTGTTAAATATTACAGACGTTATTGTCACACAACAGTGAAACCTGTTTAATTCAATGGACTCATAGCTGCTGCTGCCTTCCAGGATTCACCACTTTTTTTCTCATCTCACCAACAGCATTTGAAATCAAAACTAATTGTACGTTTTTTCAAGATACATTGCACAGTCCACATATCTAACAGCACATTACTTACTTATTTATACATCTAAGAGTGGCTGTTTTTCATGATTCTGTCAAGAGTTTCAGAATACTTAAATTTACTATAGTCTAAATTCAGATAATCTCCTGCAGCTCTGGTGTGAGAAAAGGTAATAGGTCTTTCTACAATCAGCCTCCATTTAGGATAAAACCCCAGGGATAAGCCATACCTGTTCATGCCAATCATATTAGAAATCAAGACAATCTTATAAATGCATGCATAAGCATACATCGATTATTAACTCATCTTAAATTTTTATTTTTAATTTTTTGACATGCATCACAGGCAAAAATAGTGCCCTAGAACTTATGAATTAAAGAAGCAAATAGTGCACCTTTCATTTACATCACGCATAACGCATCTTGCACCACAAAGTAAATCTAGGAGTAAAACAGCCAGAACTAAGGATTTTTTGTTAATCTACACCAAGCACATAAATCCCACCAGTCAAGCTCTTATCAGTACTGCTGCATCCTCATCATCTCTCTACCTCCCCGATGTACATCTGGGACTTGTTTTATAGCATATCAAAAGGCATCGTGGTTCTGTCCTATTAGTATACTTTTGGTCAATTAAAAAATGTAATGAAGAAGTATTAAGTACTCTTAATGCTTGAGTGATTATGGTTGCTTTCTCACTGAAAACAAACTAGCTTCGGTACTAACCCAACCTAAAACACAGCTCAAGCTCATTCTTCCTCCAAGGCTAATTTGTTTGGCTTTTCAATCTATGCTAATTGTCATGTATTTGGAGTGCTAATTAATAGACATATCCCCACAGTAGTAGCTCCTCAGGCTGCAGTGAGAGTTCTCCAGAAACCGCAAAGGAATTTAAATCTCTCCCTCCACACAAGCAGCACCAGCATAAAGTATATTTATCTACATGCGCACAGACGTGGTGAAAGGAGTAAAAAAGAATTTCAAAAAATTTTAATAGCCCTCCAATTTACTAACAACACGTGTGCTTTGTAGTAGAGGAAGCTGGCAGGAAACATGGGCCAACAAGCACTGACAGCGCACCATACTGTTTCATCCAAAAAGCATCATAGAATCATAGACCGGCTTAAGCTGTAAGGGACCTTAAAAATCATCTGATTCTACCTCCCATGCCATGGGCAGGGTTGCCAACTACTAGATCAAGCAGTAGATCAGGTTGCCCAGGGCCCCATCCAACCTGGCTTTGAACACCTCCAGGGATGGGGCATCTACAGCTTCTCTTCTGGGTAACATATTCCAGTGCGCCACCACTCTCTGAGTAAAGAATTTCCCCCTAATAGCTAACCTAAATCTCCCCTCTTTTAGTTTAAAGCAATTCCGTCTTGTGCTATCACTATCTGCTCATGTAACAAGTCAGTCTCCCTCTTGCTTATCCTCAAGTACTGGAAGGCTGCAATGAGGTCTCCTTGGAGCCTTTTCTTCTCCAAGCTAAATAAGCTCAGCTCCCTTAACCTTTCTTCATAACAGAGGTGCTCCAGCCCTCTGATCATTTTCATGGCCCTCCTCTGTACCCACTCCAACAACTCTACATACCTCTTGCTCTGGGGGCCCCAGATCTGAACGCATTACTCCAGACGAATAGAGGGAAGAGTAGAGGAGGCAATCATCTACCTCTCTCTGCTGCCACTGCTCTCTGTTGATGCAGCCCAGGATACAGTGGGCCTTTGGGGCCACAAGCACACACTCCTGGTTCATGTTCAGCTCTTTTCCACCAGGACCCGCAAGTCCACAGGTCTTCTTTCAGTGAATTCTTCTCCCATTCTGTACACATACCTGCAATTGCTGCAACCTTGCACTTGGCCTTGGTGAGTCTCATTAGATTCACATGGACCCACTTCTCAAGTCTGCATATATGATCACTTTCTCAAAACTGAAAACACAGTGACCACAATTACTTAAAGCAGTGTTAGTTGGAGTTGGCTTTCCTCCACACCCAATTTCCTAGCAGCAAGGAAGCTCTCCAGCTTCCTTGTTATGCCAGTTCTCCTTTGGTAGCTCTCCAAAAAAGAAAAAAGAAAAAAAAACCTCACACACCCTCTTCCTTGAGCAGGTTCAAGGCTTCACGCTTGCCAGAGTACAACTAGGCAAGGTCTGTGAGGGCAGAAACTCCAAGACAGGAAATGGGTGGAGGTGATTTCATGGAGAAGGGTAGCAGAGGAAGACAAAGCCACAAGTTCAGACACAGGAAAGGTCAAAAAGGACATGCAGTACTAGGAAAGCACAATCAAAACAACACCTTCCAGGAGAAAGAGTGGATCAGGTGCCTCTGAAAGTGCTTGGGTGAAACAAGAGCCTTGCAGAGTTGCTGCTGGGGACCCAGCTTTTCCTCTCCCAAGCAAGGAAGGGAAAAATGGATGACAAAAAGACCAGAGGAAGCTTTTCAGTTTTCACAATTGTTCATATACTTAGCAAAGCCTCAACTGTTTAAAGCACATAGCCCTGTCCCACACAACCTACTCCTGAGCATGCAGCATGGTTGTGGCTCTCATCAGACAGGAAGCACATAGATCCCAGACTTCTCTTCAAAAATGGGTAACAGAACAGTTAGCCCAGGAGCCTAGAGAAAATCTAATCTGAAGTACAGCACTTGAATCAAATACAAAGGAAACACAGGAGCCTCAGCTTTATCTGCTGATCTTGCTCTATTACTTATTGAAGTAAATAATCTTTGAGACCTCAAACTGAGATAGAATAGAAAACTAGATTAAAATAGTAAGGTAATTCCTACATTTCACCTGTATTCTTATCCCATACTGCAGTTCTGAGTGATAGCTTCTGCATAAGGTTAGGATATCTTTCCAATTGAACATTCTGTATTATGATAGACCTTTTTTTTTTCCCCTTTATTATTTGCTTATAGTTATTGCCTCACATTGAATTAGAAGCCATTGTTTTTAATCGTTCATCTGCAGAATAATGTTTTTTACTGAAAAGGCAGTACTACTTTTCATTATCTTGCAGTTGAACTCTTCAGAAATTCGAATGTATGCAATGGTAACTAATAACTGACAGATGACTGATATTTTTTCCTGAGAAAAAGGGCTCATCCCACTCTACAGTGTACATTTCAATTCAATACATATTTCCCAATCTTCCAGCTAAAAAACAAAATATTTTTCATTCCTCTGACTTTTATTGTAACCTCCTGCTCCATCATTTTCCCAGCCATTGAAGAGAGATTAAAAAAAAAAGAAAAAAGGAATGAAATATTAAAAGAAATAAAAACAAACGAACAAAAAAAATATACAGAACTTGGCTTTGGATCTTAACCTTGAAACCAAAGGTCACTTACTGAAGTTTCGGTTTCTGCCATACTTAAATCAGCATCATGCAAAAAGACTGAAGATGAGTTCTATGTACAGGAATGGGTTTTACTTTTGACTTGGAATTTCACACAGTCAAGCCTGAGAAACCATTTGACAAGGAGATTGGACACTTTTTTACAGAATTCATTACAGCCACCATCCGCTCCTTACATCACTTCTGTTTTGACATTTTTCAAATATGTATTTCAAATATTCATTTAGGGACACCTTGCTGGCAATTTAATATGTTACCATAACTGTATTTTCTGCCCAATGGTACAATTTCTCTCAGAAAATCCTTGCAAGAAGATAGGAGTACAAAAACCTAATTCCAGGAAGATCACAATTCTAGTGGCTTTATAGAGAGGCACTAAAGCTTTTGATTCTTCTTCTTGCTAAAGCTTTTGTTGGAAAAAAAAAAAAAAAAAAAAAAAAAAAAAAAAGCAGATTTTCTTCCCCCTGCCTTCAGAACGCGGCGCTTTTATGGCATGTACTCCATACATATCCAGTGTAACACTCTACCAGTACTAGCAGGAGTTACTGAACCTATAGGAACCTAAACAGAGATGCTACAATTTACTCTTCTTTAGAGGCTCTGTGGAACACAAAAGGCATCATTAAAATTAAAACAAATAAAAAAGTTTAGTTACACCTTCTCTCAGAATCACAAAACAAAAGGACCTCTGGAGTCACCTGGTCCAACCCTCTTTTTCAAGTATGGACATCTAAAGCTGCTAAAGCTTGCCCAGGTCTACGGCCAGACTCCTTTTGAATATCTCCAAGAGAGATGGGAGAATGCACAATCTCTGGACAGCCTGATGGTCACAGGGAACTGCCTGTTTTCCAGTTTGTGCACACTGCCTCTTGTTCTGTTGCAGGGCACCACTGAAAAGAGTCCGGCTATGCTTTTTTTGCACCCTCCCTTCAAGTCTTTCCTCATAGGAGAGGCATTGCAATCCCTTCATCATCTGTGTGGCCCTTCACTGGACTCTCTCCAGCATCTTCATATCTCTTTTGTGCTGGGGAGCCCAGAAATGGACAGAGGACTCAAGGTGTGGCCTCACCAGTGCCAAGTACATTAAAAGGATCACCCCTCTTTAGTATTAACTCAACAGCACTAGTGTATACTCAAACACAGATAAATGTGTGTCACCCTTAAATTAAAATTTCTCCTCTTTCCTACAGAAGAATTCAAGAATCAATATACTTCTCAATTTTCCCCTCTGAGCATACAAAATGAACTATGTTCATTTTAATTCTTAAGCTGCTTACAAAATACTAACCTCTCCTTTGTAATGCTGAAGCAGTCAGTAAAATTCAGGCATTCACAAAACTGTTCAGCAATACATACACTTACTAAACAGCATAACACAATTTGGTTTTGCTTTCCCTGTTTCTTCTCTCACTCTTGCCTTTTAGATCATCTAGTTTTACTACACTTACTATAGCATTCTCTCTCACATACTAATAATCCTCTGTTAGACACATGAAATACAACTTTAAACCACTCTACCCATTCACAGTAGATATCCTCCTTCATACCAGTTTTTGCTGATTATTATTCTAACTTATGATTTTCTGAGCTATATTAGATCAACTCAGTGCCTGCTTATTAATGCAATAATATTTGAATTTAAAATTCTATCTGGCTGTGATTCTGTTTGTAAAACAGTTTTCATGTTACCAACAACAGAATCTTTTTTGCAAAGTAATCTCCAGCACAGAGTGTTTAATAAAAATACAACTGAAAAACACACAAGTTTATGCATTCTGTATAAAAGAATACTGAAGATGTAATACTTCAAATCACTCTAAAAAATGGGGAAAAAAATGCAGGTTGTTTTTTTTTTTTTCATAGGAGCCATTTTCCTTAGATTATTATAATTACAATGTATTTTTTGCTACATATCAGAAGTCCTATTTATAAGCAAATAGATAGGAATAACCCAAGGCAAAAAAGATTACAAATAGTACGGTTTCTGTTAATGCAGAAGTTGTAGTCCTGAAGCTACTTTAAATATAATAGGGGATTAATTCATTTCATAAATACTTGAAATAAGTTAGAGAGCCCTGCAGCAATTCAACTGCAAAATACCCAGAAAAACAATCCGTGCATATGCTGCTGCCCTCCAACTCTCTTGTTATTTTCTAGCAGCAACATATTGGCACCACTGAGAAAAGAGCTGTTAATAATACGTGCTGGATGTTCCTAGTCAGAGAATACTTAAACATCACTGCTCCACCATTGAGCTGTGCCAGAAGTCAGAGACCAACATGCACCCCACAATGTCACCAGAAGCTCTCTCCAGAATATTTTACTACACGTTTTACTAAGTATTGCATTACTGAAAAAAAAAAAAACCAAAAACACTCTTATATAAAGTAATTCTCATGCCTTTTTACCACAGAGTAAGCATGTTGTACAAGATCTAAATTTAATCACTGTATACTATTAATCTGTGATGAAGTAATCATATTTTCCAGTCTACCTCAGGGTGTGGTTTACCTTATTTGTATCCAGAGGAATATGTATCCACTTTTTTTTCCCTTTAAACAGAATACCAAGAACTAAGCAGAAACAGTGAACTGATAACTTCATTTTTAATATAAGGTTATAATGTTTATCACTACTGGAGTGAAACAGTGTGTTTTCACAGCAGACCAAAAAGCTCCTGTTGGAGTGTTTGGAGACTACTAAAGAAAACTAGTGGGAAAGAAAATTAGTGAAAATTAGCAATAGAGGGAATAAAAAAGGGCTTGTTTAGCTCCCATTCACATATTTGTTAGTTCATACAGAGTCATCTAGGAAATTTTAAAAGGGGAACTGTGAAGCATACAAGATTTATTTTCTCATTTTATAGGCTAGTATTATAAATGGTCAAATATTTTTAAGTAATCATTGTTGATTTGTGAGATTCACTAGTAAAGATTCACCTTAAAAAGTAAGCCGAACTAAAAGAGAAAAGTCAAAGACTCGTTTAAAAATTCCAACCAAACTCATAAAAATTCTTCACTAATAAAAGCATCTTGAAGAGTTTTACATTTCTCGAGGGTAATTATAACACGCCACTGAGAACACAAATTCTTTAACCATCTCTAACTATTCTATTTTCTTTTCTTAGTTAGAGAATTGGCTTTCTGTAACTATGCAGACATATTCTACTTTATTATATAAAGCATAATCATTCTTTAGGCTTTTATTTTGTTTGATGTAGTAATCTGTATTTTGGATTCTTTTAATCTTTTAATTATCTAGGTATTTGTTTTGAAATGAAACTTCTCAACATAGTTATAATGAAGCTTATTAACAAAGTTTATATCTTCCCCTCTTTGTAAAACATCATTCTGTTGTCCTTGTGGCAAGCAGGCAACTCACAATTCAGAGTAAAGAAAACTGGAAACTTTCCACTCACATGTTGTCCACTGATTTCATAAAGAAAAGTACAACTGCCTATCATTAAATACAGAGATACAAAGATTATGGAATTAAAATACTGACGGATATGTGGGCTTTTTTCTTCCCAAGAGGACTAGCAGTACTTTGGGATTTGCACCTCCATCTACTAAAGTGAAACAAAACCCTGAAAGGAAATATGCACATCTTTAGCTTTACTTAACACAAGCAGTACCTATTCATGCTACCTGTAATTAAATACATATGTATACATGCACACACAAAATTTCAAGGTCATTCACAAAGAATACACAAGTTTTGTCAGTTGTTTATCAATGGCACTTAAAAAGAAAAGTGATTACTCAGTAAATTTTTGTCTGTGTTCATTAATTTGTGTTCATGATACTTTTCCTTTCTTTAAATAACCATTTTCATTAATAAAAGCACTGGATGTGACATTCTATTAAGCAGAAATTCAGGTCATTTTACTGAGTGTTTTATTTAAAATGTAATAACAAACATTAATTGTTCACACTGCTCCCTCTTGTGAAGCTTACCTCACATTTGCCAACACTGACTGTAATTAGTATCACACTGACTATTCAGTGATTATAATAATATTTGACTAATGCCTCGGACTGATGACCACATATGAGGGTCTTTCATATTTAGTGCTGTAAGCAAGACAATAAATCTTGCCAGAAATCTTCATGTTTGAAGCCTTGATTTAACAGAAAGAACAAGACAGAAGGAAAAACATACAGAGATAATTTCACAGGCAGTGATCATACTAAATTAACCACTGACTTGCCACAAACATCGTGGAAAATCATAACAAAGCAGTCACTCAGTCAATACTGACGAGGTTTTGCTGAATGGGTGAGTAGTGAACACCCTTAACATTACTCAAAACTAAACTGCAACCTGGACATAAAGACCTAAAGAAGTCTGATCCAAAGATTATAAGAGTACAGATCCAAAGGATAAACTGATGATAAAGCTGCCCCTAGCGAAGTAGAACAGGAACAGTTCAAAAGGTACAAGGTACAAAGGTACAAGGTACAAAGAAACAATACCAAAAGCAAAATTGCAGATGTCTTCAGCTAGCAATGGAATGCCAGAGATAGGTGAAGATTTTTACTTAGAGAGAAACAAATTGGTCTGGAAGACAGCAGTGGATATATACCTTTAGTTTCTAGAGAGATCATCCTTGAATTTTCATTTGCACAAGATCACCTTGAAAAAAAGCTGCAGATGTGAACCTCAGGCAGCCATTCAGTAAAACTAGAGCTTTGGAAAGTAGGAGGTGCAAATCAAGTGAAGACAGGCAGATAACAAATCAAATTGCTAGGGAGAAGAGATGCAGTAGAACAGCAGAATGGAAATCATAGAAAGGCTCACTGCTGAAACAAAAAGAGGGAGGACATATGAAGTCTATAAGAAGAACTGGCAGCAGAAATCTCAGTGGACAGTGCTTGCTTAAAAACCAACAAACAGCCCCTCTAGAGAATATGAGATTCAAGGAGGCATCAGGTCTTCAGCACAAAAATTGAAGTTACCAGTACTGAGTGCCATCAGTATGCACCTTCCTCAAAACTACATGCTGGAGCTTAACTAATCTTTTTTTATTATTCTTTTTTTTTTTTTTAATTAAAGTAAACTTTTTTCTTGTTTTACTTCATTTGAAATGATATTTGTTTTCTCAGCAAATAAAAAGTATCTAAAAATATTTTTGATTGGCCTCAAAATAAACTTTTTAATCCTTTCCTCAAGGATCTGCAGGAAAATCCTAGAGAAAAAATAATTTCAATACAAAAAAGCAGAACTATAATTTAAGAAATGCTGATAAACATTTATATGTTTTCCTAATGTTTCTCCTTTTTACTGATTTTTACACAGGTATATAGTGATAGAACAAGGTGGAATGTTTTTAAACTAAAAGAAGGAAGATTTAGATTAGATGTTAGGGGGATATTCTTTACTCAGAGGGTGGGGAGCCATTAGGATAGGTTGCCAAGCTTTGGATGCCCCATTTCTGGAGGCATTCAAGACCAAGTTGGATGGAGCTCTGGAGAGCCTCACCTAGGCAGTGGGAACCCTGTCCACAGTAAGGATGTTGGAATTGGATGGTCTTTGAGGCTCCTTTGTTTTATATATACATATATATATATATGTATATATATACACATACATACATACATACATATATATGCAGATTTTGATTACATTAGAGTATAGGTTGTTTTAACTTGGAACAGCTTTTTGCAAGTATACGTCTTGAGTCAAAAAAATAGAACACAGCGTAGTAATTTTTGCTTATGTGAGATTGAAAATTATTTTACTGAGCTGTGTTAAAAAAAAATACTCTGAGAGCTTGCTTACTTCATAATCTCTAAAAGGACAATAGCTATAACTAGAAAAATATGGCTGCCTTTGTTATCATTCTGCAAAGTCACAGAACGCTTCCAAAAATTTAGAGATTAAACAGACTAAGATTTTCAGCTTGAGAAAAGAGCTGTCAAATAAAATGGAAAGGATATAATAGTGTTCTATAAAATTAGGGATGGCACAGAATAACAAACAAAGCAACTATTCACTGTCACACATGGATGAAGAGAAATCAAGTGAAATTAAAAAGTTGCTAAAAGAAAAACATAAGCATGTTTCACATAATGTGTAATTAAAACTGTGGAACTCATTACCACACAATGTTGCAAATGATAAATATAAAAATAAAAAATAAGCTGGATAAATTCAGATCTGCTGCCAAGACTAGAAAAAGAAAATGATCTTCTTTTATTAACTTATCCTCAAGCACTGCGTGATCATCCTATCAGATAATTAGATCCTTGAATTCTGTTTTCTACTGGAATAATTTAAGCACCGTGCTTGCTATCAAACTTGGCAAAATGCTGTATTACATTTTAAACTGACTATAAAGCAAAGGTAAGACTTTGCTTTTCTCACACCTAAGTCCATATCTGAGTTCAGCACAAAACTTAAGTAGATCCCTGAATCACTAATCTTGATTTAGTCAAGTATAGAGCTACATAGTTATGTTTCCAATTTCCACCATGAGAAGAAACAACTGTATTCAGGCAAAAGCTTAATTGGACTGAGAAAGGCTGCAGTGAGAAAATTAGGCTGTCATTATAGAAGTGTACGAACTACTCCGAAAATGACTTTTTCTAAATGTAAACCATTCATTTTACTATAAATGAGAAATAGCTCATACAAGTTACTTAGTGCAATTTCATCTCAGTGGATTAATATAAATCTTTCAAAGAATATCAGATTTTAACAAACAACCCCTTCAATCTTTGTATCTTTTATTTATGGTACCATATTTAAGCACAAGCGTTCACTTATAAAAAGAAAGATAAGAAAAGGAAAGTTATGTTTCTCAGATCTTTTTTCTGCATGAGATAAAGATCAAACAGGAGACCAAGTTAGTAACAGGAAGCAAATGGTAGGAATGCACCAAATCTACCTGGATTGCAGCCAAATTCTTTTGTTCCTGTGATGGAGCTTCATGGACAAAACGCAGCCAATTAGAGTGGCGTGGATTGCTTGCATCCAGGATATAAAGGACTTCACCTTTACTGCCATGAACCTGAAACATTTCAAAATAAGGAAAATTAAAACTTAGCATCTAGCATATCTACCAAACACACTAACATATAAAACATTAAGGCATGCTGGTATTCAGCAAATGAATCTCGCATACAAGTATTCCTCGTTATGCTTCTTTATACCAAATACAATTATTCCTCATACAAGAAACCCATGGGCCTCAATGGGATGCACCCATGTGTACTGAGAGAGTACGTGTACTAGCAGAGGTGGTTGCTGAACCACCTTCTATCATCTTTGAAAGATCTTGGCAAACAGGATTGGTGCCTGAAGACTGGAGGATAGCCGACGTCACTCTAGTCTTCAAAACAGGCAAGAAGGAGAATCTGGGAAACTACAGGCCAGTTAGTCTCACCCCCATCCCTGGAAAGGTGATGGAACAAGTTGTTCTGGATGCCACCTCCAAGCAATTGAAAGAAAAGAAGGTTATCAGGAGGAGACAACATAGATTCACCAAGGGGAGATCACGCTTGACCAACCTGGTAGCCTTCTATGTTGTCATCACTGGGTGGGTAGATGGGGGGAGAGCAGAGAATGTTATGTACCTTAACTTCAGCAAGGCATTTGACACCATCTCCCACAAAATCCTTGTTATGAAACTTAGAAAGTGTCGGATAGATGACTGGATAATGAGGTGGACTGAGAACTGGCTGACTGCCAGAGCTCAGAGGGTTGTTATCAGCAGCACAGAGTCTGGTTGGAGGCCCGTAAATAGCGGTGTTCCCCAGGGGTCAGTGCTGGATCTGGTCTTGTTCAACATCTTTATCCCTTTATCCAGGTCATTGATGGAGTCCACCCTCAGCAAGTTTGCTGATGATACAAAGCTGGGAGGAGTGGCTGACACTACGGAAGGTTGTGCTACCATTCAACAAGTCTTGAATGGACTGGAGAGTTGGGCAGATGAGGATTACACAGGAGCAAGTGTAGAGTCTTGCGCCTGGGAAGGAATAACCGCATGGTTAGGGAATGACCTGCTGGAGATGAGCTCTGCAGAGAAGGACCTTGGGGTCCTGGTGGTCAACTGGTTGGCCATAAGCCAGCAGTGTGCCTTTGTACCCAAGAAGGCCGATGGTATCCTGGGGTGAGATAAAAAGAGTATTGATTTTGCTCACTAAGCGAAGAATCAACTTTTAAAAGTGGTGCTGTAGAACTGAAGGCACGACTGTAAGCACGACAGCTTTAACAGATAAATGAGTCATTGCACTGTTCCTACTCCAGAGCATCAGTAGTAGTAGAACCAATCTCTTCAAATAGTATTTACTAATAGTTCTAACACCAGATGTAACAAATTATCTGATATTTCTGTTAGCAAATGTTTTAAAGAAAGAATTACTTAAAATACATAATCTCCACATCAGGAGCTTTTGGGTATCATTGCAGATCCACAGAATTTCTATGATTGTGACAAAATTCTAGCTTACATTGTCAAAATGAGAATAATAGAAAGAGAAACCCAATTTTAATCAAGTGATTCTTTGCTCTTAAAACACAAAGAAATACTGTTGAAATAATATAGCTGCCATTATGACATATTAAAAATGGCTTCCTTGTTTTCTTTTAAATAGTGTATCACTTGAATCTCCCTGAAACAGAAGACAGAAAGCCATGAAAAAAGGTCACAGAACTACAAAAATTCCATATGATTTATTTATATGAGGAACATATTTTCATCCATCAACAAGAAGTTTACAGAGTGAGTATTTCCTAAGAGCTAGGGATCTCAGCTATGCAAGATCAGAATTAGATTGTCATCATAGCTTTGTATTTAAATTGTTCACATTCTTGCTGTATATGTTTTTTACAGATGCAATATGTCTTCAGTACGGCTGCTTAAGTTACCTACACTTTTAAGATATTGTTAGAACAAAAAACTGTATTTAATTATCATAATAGCTGATGACAGCATGTTGTTCTCAGATTAATGCAAGAAACCTACCGTAGCTCTGCAAACAAATATAAGTCTTTGAAATATATTACTGTTCTTCTAAAGGAAGACATATCTTAAGAGGCACATATCATGAGAAGGTGCCAATATTTTAAATTTTAAAAGTTGTTCAACTTTCAAACACACAGATTAACCAAAGACAAAAGTGTCAAATCTACAGACTTAAACACACCTGGAAACACTATTATCTAACACTAAGTGCTAGAACACCTTCTCTAGAGAGGCTGCAGGGTCCTCATTCTTGGAAATACTCAAGGAGTTGTATAGACACAGTCCTAGAAAACTGGCTGTAAGTGGATCTGCCAGAAAAAGGAAGTTGGACCAGATAACCTCCAGAGGTTCTTTCCAAACTTAGCTATTCTGCAATTTGCTGACTATTCCACTAGGAAATAATATCTGCTCCTTGCTGCAACTGTTGGCTTCACCAGTAACTTGGGCAGAATAACTGCAAACATAAAAGTGAGTCCCAGCTTTACACAAAAAAACATGTAAATGGTGTATTTACCTTTTGAAAAGTCCCCACCCCCTTCCTCACAGAAGTATTGCATCAATTATATTGTAATAATCACCCTGTTCAAAATACCCACAGAGCAAAACTTCACTTTGCCTGAGTAATAATAGTTAACAGTGAAGATGAACATCTGTGAGCAATTTAAGTCAAGCTAATGGCTCTGTGATTTAGCTACAGCTACTAAAGACTGCATTAGAGAGGCCCACCATGCAGGTCCTATAAAGGTTTCCATCAGATCTTGACTTGGGATTAGAAAAAGAATCAAGATCCTATTATAAAAAGCATACGTTACACTACTAGCTTTTCATCCATTCTTCATTTGCTTGATCCTTTAACTATGTAGCAATGATTTATATTCACAGCAGCAATATGTGGTCCTTTCTTAGTCTCTGCCAATCCATGAAGGGATGTCAAATACAAAGCAAACACTTAACACAGAAGGAAACTATTGATAAAAGAATACAATAAATTCTTCAAAAACATGCTATACTTTCTGTAGCTTTCTTCCACCTCATAAAGAAATAATATTGCATTAAATACACAGATGTGAGGAAGGAAAAAAAAATGGAGAAACACAGTCAGAACATCATACTTAACATGCACTGGATTGGTGATATTTACCATTCCTTTCCTCACCAATTAGATGGATGAGTTTTCTAAATGCATAAATGGTCTTTGAGCACCACGGCAGAGAATATCAAACTTTATCTATTTATTTTTTAAAAACCAACAAACAAACAGACTAGCTCCTGCTTTGCAAGTATATTCCTCAAACTAAAGGGCACTACAAGCTAATCATGGTGGTTAAACAAAATGAACAGTTGGACTCTATATTACATTCAGTTGAAAGTAAGTGCACTTAAATATTTAGGAAGGTAAATGGCTGTTTACGAAGGTGGATAGTGACAGGACAAGGGGGAATGGTTTTAAACCGAGACAGGGGAGGTTTAGGTTAGATATTAGGAGGAAGTTTTTCACCCAGAGGGTGGTGACGCACTGGAACAGGTTGCCCAAGGACGTTGTGGATTCCCCATCCCTGGAGGCATTCAAGGCCAGGCTGGATGTGGGTCTGGGCAGCCTGGTCTGGTGGTTGGTGACCCTGCCTGTGGCAGGGGAGTTGAAACTAGATGATCATTGTGGTCCTTTTCAACCCAGGCCATTCTATGATTCTATGATATGATATTATCCGTATTGAACTATTAATGAGTTGCAGTGACGTTTGGAGTATGTCCCAAAGGACGCACTCTCCAACAACAGCCCACTTGAGTCCTCAGTCAGCCTTTTGCTTTGTGACACAACCACCAAACAAGAAAGCCAGACTAGTGAAATAGACAAACAAATAAAAAATAAAATGCTTTCACCTGGCTCATACTTGTTCATACTTAGAAGGAGACAAGATCGAAAATGACTGTCACTAAGACAGTCACTGCTCTACTGGACCACAAAATTCTGCTAGTCACAGTGACTGGAAATTTCCCCCTGCATTCCCCATCAGCGTCACTGAAAAGCATGTATGTTAATAGCTTCAATATATCACCACAATCCCGGCAGTTACACAAGCTATAACAGCAAGAGAAGAAGAAAATAGGAAGACTGCATCAAGCTGCTCATGTGCTCCTCAAGAAACTTAAAAGATACTGCAATTTCTCTCTCTACCCCTACAGAACAAAGACTCAGCAATTAATTTTCCAGAACACAACAAGCCAACTCTCCATAATCAATAAGCTAAGGTTTCTTGGCCTTGTTTATATCTGTTAACCCTCTTTTACAAGTATTCAGACACACATCCTTACCACTTACTGCACATGAGACCTGAAGAAGTAAACAGAATTCATTCTGCCACAGATTTCCAGTCTGCTCCTTTCCCATCACTGAACCACTCCAAGAATCTTCAGGTCTACTTGCCTACCACAACTATTTCTTGTAGGAAATTGTTGGAAAACAAAGGATATCTTACTGGGAGAGGAAGTGAAAAACACTTTTGTATATCACAAACTAAAGCAGAAAATGTCTGAAGGAGACTTTTCTTAAATAATCTGTAAGCAAATAGCTGCATTTTCCCCAGAAATCTGAATGGTTATGGTGTTTTTCTCTTGATAGCTGCCAAACATTTAAAAAAGAGGCAGAAGATTTTTACAAGATTGAGGTTTCCTTAAATTTTAGAATCATAGAATCATAGGATCATAGAATTTCTCAGGTTGGAAAAGACCTTAAAGATCATTGAGTCCAACCACAACCTAACCATACTACCCTAACTCTAACAGCCCTCTGCTAAATCATGTCCCTGAGCACCACATCCAAACAGCTCTTAAACACATCCAGGGATGGTGACTCAACCACCTCCCTGGGGAGCCTATTCCAGTGCTTAACAACTCTTAAAACCCTTAAACCCTTAAAAACCCTTTTTCTTAAGTAGGATCAATTTTATAATGCCTATGAACATATTCCTATTTTAAAATTGTTATATTTGAACCTTCCACCTGTCTACATCAGACAGCTTCTAAATAACAGAGAATTCAGTCATCTTCATAGATCAACAAAGACCTAAAAGGATATGATATGATGACAGTCAACATGAGAAAAAGAGCTAGAAATAGAACTGAAAAGCCTAGGCACAAATAGATGATGGCACACTGTGTTCTTTTGTTTGTTTCTTTCTTTATTGTTTTGTTTCTGTATAGAAACAGGACCTTACCCTTCCTTCCTCTAAATGACAGGGTAAATCCAAAAAAGTTGAGGTTGTCTGCAGTAGTTCAGTAGACCACCCTGTTCAAGGATCCATTTAGTTCTAAGGCCCTTTTAACAACTGTGGTCAAGATGTTCCCACAGTTTCTGTAACCAATGGAGATAAGGTGGAGTTTCCATTTACTACCACATAGTAATATTAACAGACATGCAGTCATCTTTAGTTTCACAGGCCAAATAATTAAGTAGCAATTCCCTTCAAAATTAAGTATAGGCAAAGTGGCATGAATACAGAACAAGGTTCAAATTTCATGCCTCATAATTCATGGCAAGATGTCTATTTTACTACATCACCCTTAATATTTGGTCACCCACTACAATTCAGCATCTAAACTGCATTCACATTACCAAAGCACGCAACAAAACACCGGAATAGGATGTATTTAAGAATCATCCCCTTGACAATTAACACATAAGGAGTCAGTTTAGTCAAATATCTTTACAGTGAGGTGAAATATCTGACATTCACTGCCACCATGCAGGTGGTTTTACCTCAAGATCAACCAGGATATCACCGGACTATACTGCAATAGCAAATATTGTATCACTATATAAGTATTAGGGGGAACAAAAATTGTATAAGCTACCAGATGAAACCCTACAGACATCTCAGTAATGCCTAAGATGCTTGTAATGCCCACCCACGCCATCACTACTCCGTCTGCCAGCCTTTTATGCACTGGAATTATCTACAGATTTTCAAAAGGCATTCAGGGTGTCACATGTGCTACTTAGAAACGTTCATGAGTGCAATTGCACCATACTATGCACATCTGGTAAGAAAAGAAGGAAAAAAACTTCAGTGAAAATAAGCAGATGGTCATCCTTGCTGAAGGCAGTTAACGTCACCTTTCTTCTGGGAAACCATTTTCTAAATGTTTATAAATTTTAAAAAATCTATGTTCTCTCAAGTTCTGTTTTCTCATTTTTTTGTGTTTTTTTCTTTTTTTTTTTTTAATTAGCTCTAACATTCAACTTGCTTTCTTTCATTGCCAGTTCCAAGGTATTGAACTGGGTGCCCCGAAGACAGAAAAATGCACAATTAGTGACCAACAATGAAATATTTTGTTAAAACATTTCTTGGCATCACATAAAAAACTCTGTGGCAGAAGGCAGATTTCAAATGCTTTAGCCCTCAAAACTCTGCATCCTTTTCCAGTAATCCTCATCATTTACACACAAATGTGAAAATTGTGCCAAATGAAACAACTTCTCATGAAAAACAGACTGCTTTAAAAAGCTTTAATTTTTACATTGTCCTAGAAAAATGTTATAGTATATGTATATATGTATACGTAAAGAATAGTATATAAGTATATATATAATTTTAATCACATTATTACACTGAGCAATAATTAGGAGCATTTCAGGAGAATAAGATCACATTCCTTTTTTATTTCATTAGTAGTTTTCTGATGTATTCCCTGGTGTTGGTGCTCTTGTGTATGTCTTATACACAGTGATTAAATTAAAATATTGAAAAATATATAAAAACCCAAGACTTTAATAACAACTACCTGGGGTTATTTCTTGATCCTTTCACAGAACTGCCTCAGGTCCCCTTACAAGTGATTTGTTCATCTATATCTTTCCTGTACTAAGTTATTGCTGATGCTTTTTTCCCTTGAGATTATAGGGAACGTTACCGTCTCAAAACGTGCAGATCATGGACAAACAACAACAACAACAAAAAAAAAAACAATAAAACAAAAGAAAATCTCTTCATTTCTCTTGCTGGATGATAGCTTATCTAAACCTGATCAACAGTTTCATACTGACAATAGATAACAAAAAGTTAATTTTAATACATATATATGTGCATATAATCTCCATAATCATGCACAAAAAACTTATGTACTCTGATTAGCCTTATGCTATAGAATGCAAAAGCAAATATTTACTATTACATTTTATCCTATTTCCTTATTCCAAAAAATTATACCTGCTTTACAGAATTCTCATGAGACAGAAGGAAGACTTATACATTCAGAACTACGTATAATATTACTTGACTATTTTTTCTCAGGTAGTTGTATGTGTGTCTTGGGACATTTGTGAGATAAGAGTCAACATTACTCTCAGCTGAAAATGTATTTTATTTGAATATACCCCAAGCCAAGCCTCCATACTGCATTTTGTAATTTCCTTGTACTTGTTGATTACCACTTTGGAAGCTGGACTCAGTTATTTGAATTGTTATTAAAACAGTGCCTTGAAATTAATTTTGATAACTGTTACTTCTTCATTATTCCAAAGTCATAACGTAGTGTGGGCAAAAAGCTCTTATTCTTTGCTTCCATAGTTCTCTTTGGAACTCTGAAGGGAACTTCACACCACTTCACAAATAGCACAAATGTGAATTAAGAGTTTATTGTACTCTTAAAATTGATACAATTCTGAGAATACAAAGAGTTCGAAAAGATTTAAAAAAAAAAAAAGTGCTGCAGGATTTTCTCCTTGCTTTCCTATGCTGTTTTTCTACACCTTGTTTGAATACGTGTGTTGGTATCCTAGGAAACCACTAATGGTGGAATTTGTGAGCTGAGAGCTCACACATGTATTGAACATCAAAAGATTTCAATAATAAAAAAGTAAATTGTTAGGTAAATAGGTAATGCCAGTTTCACTTTGTAAAGCAAAATACAATTCTGGTCACTGTACAGAAATATTGTAAAAGTAATAGAAAATCTACAATTTTGCCAAAATATGAAATAGTGTTTGTTCAGTAAAGATCTTTTAAAAATCCATGGTGTGATTCTCATCTCTTTTCATTACTTCAGTAACAAAACAGTGAAGCTGTATTGAGAAAACACAGGTGAATAAGTATAAAGGGGCATATTTCTGATTCCATCAATCACAAACTACTGTACTTATTAAATAGAAATGTGGTGAGAGTTTCTAAAACCAGGAAGCTTAAAATCAGAGATCAAGATTAAATTACTTTGTACTTCACACAGAGAGCAATAAATATATGCAGTGAATTATTGAAGAAGGTGATGAAAATAGAATGTAAATAAACTCATGTTAACACAAGATTTATTCGTGAAAAATCAATAGATGAAAGCAACAGAATGGAAAAGGATGATGTTGGAATTAATACAAAAATTAAACAGTAAGAAATGTTTTAGAGTTTGTTGATGTCTTGTGACAGCTATAGCATATATAGTTCTGAAAACAGATAAAGTGAACAAGAAACAAAATACAATGTGCAGGTACTCTATTTGCATGGGCAGATAAGCATGTAATTAATTGACAACTATTCATGATTAAGCTGCTAAGAAATCCATAAACAATGGGCTTCTTGGGAAAGTGTATGACTAGCAAATACTTTCCACAAAATACTGGCAAGCCCAAACTACCACTTGAATGCTATGAAAAAATAGCTACTAAAAATGATGATCTGACTTTAGCTTCAGATGCTGGAAGCTGGAAAGAAGTTAAAAAAAAATCATACTATATTTTTCTCCTTCATACTCTCTTCTCTTAAGCCTCAAGTTTTGCCAGGGGAGATTCAGGTTGGACATTAGGAAAATCTTCTCCAAAAACGTGGTTAGGTGCTGGAATGGTCTGCCCAGAGAGGCGGTGGAGTCACCATTCCTGGAGGTGTTCAAGAAACATTTAGATGTTGTACTGAGGGACATGGTTTAGTGGGAACTATTGGTGATAAGTTGATGGTTGAACTGGATAATCTTGGAGGTCTTTTCCAGCATTGGTGATTTTATGATTCTATGATTTTATGATTGAATTCCCCTATGAGGAAAAAATTGCACTCTTTGACATCCATTGACGCTTGCTAAATCTTTATGGAGATCTGTCTTGCTCCATTTATCAAAGGAAAAGTGATTTGTGATATAGGCCCAGAGTGAGATTAAGACAGAAAAAGAGGTCAAATATTCTTCCAGTTTACTACAGATTCACGGCCTGAGTGATGGGGAAGGGAAGGTGAGCAATAGTAAAAAGATAGGAAATAAAAGCAAGGGTTATTCATAGAAATCAAGAAGTAATCACCACCATGGATTCCAGTGACATTCCATTAGTCCAAGGACATCTTCAAGTAGATGAGAAGGATTCTCTCCCTTTCTCTCGTTCAATCAGTCTTTTATACTGTCCTGTTGGGCTTGGGTTCCTAGGTAATGGCACATGTTGGTATGTGCAACCCCTCTCAGGTGGTCAGTCTCCACCGAGGTCCACTACCCAGGAGGTTGCTTAGCCGTACCTTGAACCCCGGCAGAACCGATTTTTCCTTCTTGTCTTATCTTCAATGACCCTGGCAATTATGCATAGTAAGACTGGCAAGAAAGGAAATGGTTGTGGGCCTTCTTGTAAACCTTGAGACACAGAGTGCTAAATGTCTCATACAAACTTTGAGATAACGGGGTCTCACAGCAGGATTTGAGACAAAAGTGTCCAAAACAGCGTCTCACAAGATCAACAGTGGGTGTGAGCGCAGTAAGTTGGTGGATGATACTTTTTAACAGTGGCGACAGCAACAGCAAAAGACAAGCCCTGTTCAGAATGATCATGCACAGCTGTCACTCCATGAGATGAAGAGGATCTTACTGAGCTCATCCACACACACTGGTGGATTACAACCAAGGAACTTTTTGTGTGGAGCTGAATATCAGCTTCACTGTGTTGTAAACAATGGTGGCAACATTGGAATATTGCAAAATTTACACCAGATTTGTCCCATGAATGCTCACATAGGAACAGAAAGAACACTGCATTGAAGTTTGTCAGGACCTACTGAACCAAAATGAAGCTGAAGATGACAGTTTTCTTGATCACATCAATACCAGTGATGAGATGTGGTGTCATCACTATAAACCAGAGTAAAAAAAACAGTTCATCGAGTGGGAACCTGTGAACTTTCCGTTGAAGGAAAAGTTCAGGATGTAGGCCTCCATGCGTAAAGTGATGTGTATTGCCTTTTAGGATAGGAAAGGGGTGATCCTTCTGTTTCCTGGAACTTAACAAACTGTCAACAGTGCAAAATGCCTATATGTTAAGTGTCTGAGTGTGTGTGTGTTTACAATTGAGCACCAAGCTGGAAAATAGGAGACCCATAGTGTGAGTGAAATGAGCCCAGGATGCAGGCGGGTTTGTCAGATGGACAGTGCCAGAACTCAGGGATCCACAATTATACATGTGTTTGTGAAACTGGAGAGTGTTGTTGTGTGTGCTTTCAGTAGTATGCTTCAGTCTCTGCCATTTGATAGGAGGAAGGGGATTGAGGTGTCTGCATCCTCTCAGTCTAGGTTGGAACTCAGGCTGCCCCAGGCAGGGCTGCAGCAGCTGAGACAGAGTTGTTCCCAGGTCCTGGAGTCTACCAGGGTCAAATTACAACATTCCTGACCAGAAAACAATGAGATTTAAAGGGAGGAAAAAAAGACGTAAACATTGTGATATTTTCTAAGCTTTGAAAATGGTATGTTAAATACAATTTATTTTGACATATTGTTCAAAAAGTTTATACAATAACTGATCTGCCAATGAGTCCTTGGACTGTTGTTAAGGACAGCTCTGCACAGAAAATGCTTACTAATACTGACTGAGAATTATTTATTAACTTTGGTACCTAAAGAGAAGGAAATGACATTTTTAAGCTCAGATAGCTAACTTGCAAAGTAGTCTATAGAAAGCCAAGGCTTTCTACTTAAATAATTTCTATGTGCTTTCAAAATGTTTTTGAAAGAAATATTCACATGAAATATAGATACATAACATAATGGTTTAGTAAATAACTTACAAACTAGAAATAAAACAATTCAGAAACTCAGAATTATTGAATCATTTTATTAAAATATCATATCCGATTATGTGACATTGTGAAACTATGATATTAAAGAGATATACAATACACTGTGATATTAAAGAGATATACAAAAGTACTGTGTTGGATTTTAGAATGCTATAATAATATATATATTTTTAACATAGATACTTTCTTACTTAACTGTGGGATTTATCTGCAAGTATAATTTGGGAGGATGGATGATCTTAATATTTGAACACTGAGCTAGGTTACTGGAGAGTTATTTCATAGCTTTGTCAGGGAGATCTCTGTAACCTTGGACAAAATACTAAATCTCATGCTTCAGTTCCTTATCTGTTTTTTTTTTTTAAAAAAAAAGTTTGACTCTTCTTTCTTCATTTAGACACCCTCACAGTTTTAGAGTTTACAGTATTTGGCACATGAACAGTTTTACTGAAATAATTTCAAAATACTTTCATTATTTATTTTGCTTAACTGTTTTATTTTTTTGCGTGTTTGTTTTATATTAAATGGCTGTGTTTTGTATGCAGTTATAAGTGAAATGTTATGATAAATATTGTCATTCCCTTTTCAGGAAAAGCATACTGTCTCCTATTGTATGTTTCAATCTATGCACTTACATGAAATAGAAGCTGGAAATAGAGTGTTGCCTGGAAATTTGCAAAGCATATGTAAAGGGGAACAGAGTCAAAATAAGTTTCTACCGTGTCAAGTACTGCTTACAAGAAATAGTCTGCTATTTACCCTATTATGTCTTCGTACATACAACACCCAGTAAATTGCAAGGAGAAAGAAATTACTATTTGAATTACATTTGCAGTCAGTATTAGTATATATGCCTTTTTTTCATAAATGTGGGTTTATTTTTTTATGTCTAGCATATTTTATATTCAGTACAATTAATAGATTTCCTGTAGTCTGAAAAGCAAGCAAATGGTGTAACATCACTATTGCCCTCCATCTTTTGCTTACTGTTAGTATTTTTCTCTTTCTATCCTCCATTAAAAAATCATTTAGGTTTTCCTATTAACTCAAATCTTTTGACCTGTGTACAGTGTTTTCCATGAAAATTTATTAGAAATCCAGAAATTATAATGGCAGTGATTCATCATTCATATAGAAATATATAATGCTCAGCAAATACACGTAGGATATCTGGATTAAGAGTGAAAAAAAAATATTGGGGATTTTTTCTATCTGTAATTATTTGTTCTTATTTTATTTTCATGACATACTTTTATCAATAAGAAGGAATCAATTTCATAGCAAAAAAAAAAGTAAGGTTAATTGGTGACTTTTGTTCTGTCTCTTAAATGAAATTCTGAGGAACACTAGATTTCCTTTCTAATAAGTTAGAAAAAGATTTATTTGAAGTCAGTGAGTACGTAACTGCATGTTATAAAATAATAATTATTTTGAGAACCATTGTACAAACACAAACCTACATAATAAAAAGAATATTGGAGTCTGAATGTGAACATTTTATTACAATTCATTTTATTCCATACCAAATAAAAATCATTAACTCACTACTGTCTCTTCCTAAAACTTAAGCTTTAGCCATGGAAAAAATGTATAGAATTCTGTATTAATACTTGGATCAAGAGCCCCCACTGAGTGTAGGTGAAGAAAGAGCAGGATTTGATATGAACAAATAAAAGTGATTTCCAGGTAACTTGAACTAATTACTATATTTTATCACTCAGGTTGTATTTGTGGTCACAGTATATGAAAGATATTTAACTGTTGTATGTGAATCATGTTTAGAATAACAAAACATAGGAAACTAAACAAAGCATTTCAGTAATGGCATGATTTGACGTTTGCTACAAAGAGGGAAGTGCTGTGCCCTACTGATATAATCATGAGCACAGTGTGAGTGTGTTTCATTACATCTACACAATTTAACTATAAAATCCCACAGAGTAGAACTAATATACTGAAGAGAGAATGTGAATGAACATTAAATACTTCCAATTTTAAAAAGAGGATATTGAAGTGCAGGACAACGGTTAGTTTCATATCACATGTTCAAAGTGCAAAGGGATCTGCAGTTCTATACAGTCTTCTGAATATTATTTTTGCTATTATTCCTATCACTTTATTAACAACGTGATAATTGAAAAGTAAATTTAAAAATTCAAAGCTCCCCAGGTCAAATTGTAGATAATTTATAAATAACTTGAATGAAGAATGTTTAATTAGATTGTATATGACATAAACGGAAACCAAAGTGAATGTATCCAGTTCATTTGCAGCTACATAAAATGGCATTCTGAGCTTATCTCTGTAGACACCAAAAGATAGGTTCAACATCAAATGTGTAGAACATGCACTGTTGAATCACAGAAGTTTATGAAAGGTGTCGTTTAAAATGGAGCAGTTCCTATGCTGACGGGAAAAAGTGAATATGTCTTGTTTTTTAGGGTATTCCCAGGAAAGCACTTTCTGAATATGTAAATGGTCATAGCCTATTTCCATACACCTCATTTGCCTAGCTGCAGTGGGCTGCAACTGTGCCAGCAAATATGCTCTTGTCCAGCTGCTTAACTGCTTTCCTCATAGCAGAAAGAGAGAGAGAATTGGGAGATTAAAAATGAGAAAATTTTCTCTAGATAAAGCCAGTTTAATAAACAAAGTAAGCAAAGCAAAATAAGAAATCCTTACACCTCTTCCCATTAGGAGATGAATTCCTGGAAAACATGACCCCGGTGTAAGCAATAGTCACCCGGAAAAGCAAGCTGCGGGGGTCTCTTAGGTGAAACGGCAATTGGTGGCTATCTTGGCCTTAATTATATAAATAATTGTGCATCAGTGGAAATTAATATAACATCTCTCTTTTTATTCTTTTTGTTTTCAATTTTCGTACAATTTAAAAATATTTCATATCATAGGGGAAACTTTTTACTTTTGGTATGGCTTTGTCTTTGTATTACTACAAAGTAACATCATTGATCTTGAGCTACATCAAGAGGAGTGTTTTAACAAAGCTGTGAGGTCAGGAGAAGTTGCAGTTTGAAGATATTTGAAAAACTAATCATTAATTCAGCTCTAAAGTTCTTAGTTTCAGCAGAGCATATAATTTCTTTTAAAAGACATCAGAAATTTTCTAAATACCATAATCCTTCTTAAGTTTCTTTTATACATAAGAGTTTTAATGGACAGAAGTATGTATTAAACATCAATATACATAGTCTCATACAGACAGAGTTTTGTGTTATCTGGAAATTTTCTTAGAGGTAATTTTCAATTTCTCAGTGATTAAATTTTAGCAACAACAGACTTTATGTTGCACTTGCTGGAAGGAAGATTCAACTTTTTAGAGAGAGAGATAAAAAGCTAGATGTTATTCTTTTATTCTGATGAGTCTGTGTTTTGTCTTTTCTGGCATCTTTGCTTTCTTTTGTCTTTCTCCCACCAGGGAGGTGGTGGAGTCTCCGTCCCTGGCGGTGTTCAAGAGGCATCTGGATGAGGTGCTATGAGATATGGTTTAGTAGCTTAGTGGGTAGTAATGGTGATAGGAGGATGGTTGGACTAGATTATCTTGCAGGTCCTTTCCAACCTTGTGATTCTATGAATCTGTGATTCTATGGTACATTATTTATTTATCAATCCCTGATTGATTTGATTCATGACATTTAGTTTCTGTAGAAATTAATCATCAATTTTGGAAACAATGCCAGTATTCATAGATGTTCAACAATATTTCATAAACACTGGCTCCTCTTTTCCTAGGCACTACAGAAAAATGTATTTAAATATTGTATCTGGGGTTACAGTTGAATAATTACATTAAGCATATGTCTACACCCTTGAAGTAACTTTCATCACTGTATTACACACAATTAGATCAACACAAATAGATCTTTCAGAAATGCACTCTAAATTCCTCTGTGTTTTCATGGCATGAAAACTACACATATGAAGTAGCTGAAAATGACAAATATGATAAATAGTTTGTTTTATTCTTGAAATCAGAATGAAGGAAGATAACTAAGTGCTATAAGTCTAGTTTAAAATAAAATTAATAAATATTTTCTCTGTAGCAATCTTTTCAGATGTTTAGCTTCTTGATTTCATCCATCTAATTTCTGTAATTCCAGTTTTGTGTGTGAAATGCAGAATATTAGATCAAGGTTAGTCTCTCATTACAGAGTTAATTCATAAGGTACATTTATTGTGGTTAAATACTGTATTTTTTTAATCTGATATGATCTGATTCTACAGGAAATTTGCCTTTTAAAGATTTAAGGAATAAATATTTTTCTTAATAAAGTTGCTTTCATGTTCAAGTAATACAAACCATTGTCTCACTAGATAACTCTCAAGTAATTTGCATGCAAGTCTGTAGCTAATGATTGCGGCAAACAATTTACCAACTTTTATCATTATTCTCCCATTTTTTCTTGGACTTACAGTCACTAAAAATGATAGATGATGCATCATGATCCTGAAAACCTTGCACAGTGAAAAATAGTTCTGTGATCCCAGTTATACTTTTGGTAACAATTATCATTTATGTGTAGATTAATTTCACCATGATGAAGTAGATATCTGAGACAAGGAAATCAGAATCTCCCTCAGTGTCAATATAATCAGTGTTAGGCTTTTCTTATCCACCAGACGTATACCTTATTTTTAAGGGAAGATTTCATAAGTATTAATTTATCATTTGTCATATGTAATTATTTTAAAGAATGTAAAATGTGATGTGCAAAACGTTCTGAAAGCTGGTAACATATATTCTGAAAAAATAACTAGAGAAGGCAACTGTTTTTTTTGCTCAACATGACATTACTGACAAACACATTATCCATAGGAGGCTTTGCTTTTGTTTTTGTTTTTGTTTTCGAACAGGCACTTGCATATACAGACACTCACAGGACTCTTGGTACAGAAGGTTAATTTTTTGTTCCTTAATTTTCTTAAAATTCTGCTTATTTATTTATTTATTTATTTTATTTATTTTTGAGGAATTCGTTCCTGGCTTTTTCTGTCTTGAAAATGTGATTAAGGTTTTTTATCTTTCTTTTCGTATGTCTCTCCTTTTCTCCTGTTATTCTCGCCTTTACCTGCTTTTTCACTCAAAATGCTCATTTTTCCCTATTCCCTAAAAATCCTAGCTTTGTGTATCCCATCATTTCAGATGCTCTTATTTCTCTCATGTAAACAAATTTTCTTGCCCCTTGCTTATTTTCGCTATCTGGTCTACCCTCTTGATGTTTCTCTTTCTTATCAAATCTCATTTCAGCTGTAAAACAAGTTGAGTTAAACCAAAAATCACATCCTCTTCTATAAAAAATTTTATTACGTAATCAAACATTCTTCATGAACCTTTTAAATCTTGCTAAGCCAACAGATAGCTTTTGCTGAGTGCCCAAAGGGCAAAACGTCGTACTCTCTGCTGTGTTAAGCGTGTGAAAGTAATTATTGATAATCAAAGATCACCCTAGTGAATGTTTAAATGAAAAGAGTCTGGTCTACAGAGAACTTTTTAAAAAACCCTGAAAATGAAAACACTAATGTATTTGCTACTAGCAACTGGCCTCAGAGAGAATTTGCTCAACACCAGAAGTTTAGTAACTATCTTGAAGAATGCCATGGAATGAAGTCTTGAAACTTGCTTTATAATCAGTCAGAACACATTTGAAGAGGATTTCATTTGCAAGCTTCTACAATAAATCTTGCCTTAAATCTTTAATCTCCGGTGGGTTGGTCATTTCTCCAACAAAGAATTTCAGCACCAGCTGTTCAGCTTTTGCCAAAGCTCTGTAAATTGATTGATCTGTCCTAGTTCACACCCTCAGGACATAGTTGTTGTATTGGCCCCTATAATCCTGAATGACAGTGTGGATTATAGCATGCACAGTATCTGAATTAATTTGTATTTTTGAGTAGAATGCATTCTGTACACATTTACAAAAAAAAAAAAAACCAAACAAAAAACACCAATCCTCAAAGATTAGAAAAACATATTGAGCAACTCTGAATTCCTGAAATACATGAAAGAATAATATATCATCTTGCTATTTAACTCATTTTTATTATATATGCTAACAATTTAGGATTCCTGCATACTTGATAGTACAAATGTTTTACTGAATTAAAAGTCTTTTTGCATCCCTGGAGCTTTTACTAAAAATCATCAAATTGTAAGTATTTCCCTAAAGTTTAAGTCTGCATGTTAACTGTCTTATCACTACAGAATTTTACCGGACAGTTTGGTTAGAGATAGTAAGAGTTTCAGAACACTGTTTCATGATATAGTGGGAAGACTTTTACTCAGAATGTTCTTCCAGTTCATTTTCCTTAAATAGAATTTCTAGTTTTCCGTAGAATCAGAATTGTTTGAGGTGGAAGGGACCTTTAAAGATCATCTGCTTTAACTTCCCTGCAGTGAGCAGGGACATCTAGAGCTAGATGAGGTTGCTCAGAGCCATCTCCAGCCTGACCTTAAATGTCTCCAGAGATGAGGCATCCATCACCTCTCTGGGCAACCTGTTCCAGTGCTTCACTATCCTTATTGTTAAAAGCTTATTTTTACATTCAGTATAAATCTTCCCTGTTTCAGTTTAAAACCATTTTCCCTTGTCCTACCACAACAGACCCTGTGTATTAATCCTTCCTTTTTTTTTCTGGCTCAAAGCTTGCTTCCTGAGGTATTCCTTGTGATAAGACTCTAGGAGATAAGAGGTGGGTGTTGCCATGTGGCAATCAACATCACTGTCTGGACAATTTTACATTGAAAGCACTTTTTTGGAGATGTTTGCCTTCAGAAGGGAGTGCTCAGGACTGTTTACTGGATTGTTTACTGGCGGAAGATCTGTCCTGTGACCAAATAACTCCTGTCTATTATGGGAGACTGTGGGGTGATACCATTGTATCCTGTGAAGACAAGATACAAGTTGGTGCCTCCATACTCCCTTTTATCTGCTGGCAAGGCCTGGAAGATGGGAACAAAAGGAGTTCCTGCTGAGATCCAAAAGCCAGAAGCTGTCACTCCAGAAAGAGCTGACTCAACCACTTTGGACTTATAAATACTGCCATTGGAAATCATCACGGTGTGTGTTCGGTGTTCGCAGTTGTCACCGTAGTCACCATTCGCAATCATTGCCGTTATCGCTGTGGTCACCTTCATCGTCAACGGAACAATGCCCATTGACCCACCTCTACTGAAGACTGAACTACGAACTTCGCTGGATCCATGGTGGTGACTATCTCCCTCTTGCTTCCTATAAAGACTCCTTGCTTCTATTTCCTATCTTTCCTATCGCCCGCCTTCCCTTCCCCATCACCCTAATTCGTAATAGTGTCCGTCCTCCTCTTTCCCATGTCCCTGACTAAGATTTGTAATAAACTGGTTGGACTAACATTTGAACCGCTGTTTCTTAATCTCACGTCGGGTATACATACATTAAAAGAACCTCATCTCCCTCCTATAAATTGGAGCGAGACATTATTAAATGGTGTCATGGACAGGATACCCGACAGTGAGAGTGTTGTTCTTCCAGATATAGTCTGAAACTTTTTCTGTGTTTTTCCTGGAGTTGCAAGGAGTGATATTTTTGAAAACTTAGACGTGAGTCCTTCTCCAGGAAGACTGCTCTATATTCTGAAACTTCACCGTTTATGTGCATACCTCTCGGGGGCGTATGAATTAATCCTGAATACGTGTGTGCCTCCTCAGGAAGACCTCTCTGCATTTTGTGAAGTGTGAAATTTGAACCTTTTTCATGTGCACCTCTTGGAGAAGTGAGGAAGTGATATTTTTTGACTTAAACTTGTGTGCCTCTCCTAGAAGTTTATTTATTTTATTGAAACTTAGAATGTGTTGTTTTAGCCTTTTTGTCTTTTATGTGCTCCCCTCAACAAAAGGGAGGCATGACTGGGGCATTTGCATTTGTTTGATAGGTGTGATGTGCCTCCCTGGGGTGGGGGTAAGGAGTTACTTGAGCTTCTGAATACGTGTATCTTTCAGCGTATTGAGAAATGAGTAACAGTATAGTCGCTATGAAAAGTGAAGATGTATTATTTGATCTTTTAGAAAAACATGGTGCTCGGCCCTCTGTATCAGGGGTGGATTGGGCGCGACAGAACTGACATAACTTGCAGAGTGTTTCAGACAGTATTAGTGTTTTACAAAATGAGGCTCGTACCCGAGCCGGAAAAGGAAAATCGTTCATTTGTGCAGTACTCGGTGCTGCTTTAAAAGCAGCCGTGGAGTTCCGAGATGAAAAGCATTCGGCAGAAACCCAAACTATACAAGCATTGCATGAATTGGTAAAAACTCTGCAGAATTAAATAGTGAACCTTGAGGAACAATTAGAAAGAGAGAAACGTAATTCAGCTTTGTTGCAAGTGGCTTTTAAGGAGCTGTTAACGTGTAAGGACACCAGTGACACTGTTATCCATAGTGCACCTCAAGAAAAACCTTATCCTCAGGAGGAACTACAAGGAATGAAGGAAAGGCTAGATAAATTAGAAACCTCAATAGCCCCACTGCGTCCTTTGATAAAAACTGAATATACATTTGATAACAGTGAGGATCTAGATCCTCAAATGAATGTTAAAGAAACTCCCTTCTCAGCCACTGAACTAGCAAAATTGAAAAAAGATTTTAGCTGCTCTCCAAAGGAATCAGAGACTGAATATGTTTGGAGAGTTAGTCTCACTGGTGGCGATCAAATCCTGCTAACGGAGAAGTAATCTGAAGGATATTGGGTGCCAGGAGTATTTTTAACTACTGGCAACAATTGTGCTCCCTGGTCCTTAACACAGAGGGCTGCCTATTGGGCAGGTAGTCTCAATCCTTTAGAAAGGGGAGACCCTCTTGCTATTTCTGGAACAGTTGATCAGTTAGAAGAGAGTGTTCAAAAGGCTGCCTGTCTCCAAATGATGTATGACAGAAAGCTGCAGCCACACCATGAATCACCTATGATGATGCCTGTTGATCCTGAGAGAATGACCCCTCTTATTAGGGGACTTCCAGAGTTGTTAAAACCTATAGGTATACAACTGCAAGGAAAAATACAGGTAATGCCTCAGGGAGAGAGAGCCCGGGCAGCATTAGAAGGAACTGTAACCTCTAACCATCTGCAGTCAGAATACAAAGTATGGACACGGGGGGAGGTTGCCCAAGAGTTAATGAACTATGGGAGAAAATATGGGCTGGTGGTTTCTTCCTCGAGTAAATTTGAGCCAAGGGGAGTAAGGCTTGCAGCGGTCAGCCATGTCCCCAGGCCACCAGGCCCAAAGCTCAGTGGGACTGGAAGGGTCTCACTGCCAGTAAAAACAGGCAGGCGAAATATTGATCATAAACATAATTGTCTCTGGATTCTAGGCTGGCAAAAGGGTGTTCCACGAGATTTGATGAATGGATTACCCACAGTCATGTTAGAAAAATTAGTTAACTGGTGGCCAGAACAAAAGCCCAAGAAGTTCAGGGAAAGCTGATGCCTTTCACCCCTCCCAAGTGAGCAGGGTGGGCGGGGAAGGGTGGATGCATTAGAAAGCTCACAACAAAGGTAAACAAGATCCTCGATTTAACACCTTCTGTCCCAAGGCCTCACCCCTCTTGCCAATTACCCCCATGAGTCACAATCCAGTGGCTGATAAGCTAGGGAAACCCTCTTACCTCCCTGGCCAGCCTGTGTTGATCGACTCAGCTTACCTGAGGCCAGTTTCCCTAACCTTAATGGAATCTCTTAATAAATATACTTGGAAGGCTAAGGATGCCTGGAAAAAGGAATATAAAATCAACACTTGCTGGATTGTTCCCTCATATTTTAACCATATTAACAAAGCCCAAAAAGGGCAGATCGATGTCTTGTTTTATTTTACAGAAGATCCTCGTAGGACCTTGAATGAACACAGAATGGCTCATAGCTGACTTTAATCATTTGTGTTTTGTGGCAGAAATAATGACGATTTGATCACGCTAGAATGCTTAATATACCTCTTGATTACATATTTTGTTTGTAATAGTATTATGTTTTGTGTTGTTGTGGGTGTGGGTGGTGATTGATATCAGTCCTTGGATCTGTTAAACTTCACAACCTGGTTCAGAGTTTTTACAGGTCATCCTGGTACTCCCTGCACAGTGATACCTTTCCTTTTGACCCCTTCTTTCACCCTTTTTTTTAAAATCAAACTGATTATGATTTGTAACTCCACGTAACTTCTCCAGTGTTTCCAAATTCCTAACAAATTGGGAAATGAACCAACGGACCCATCTAATATCTGTTAGATGTGGTCACAAAAAAAATCTATCATAAAGCCCTTTGCACTGACCCTTCTCAGTGTCACATCAGTCTAGGAGTTCCATTCAAAACATGGTTGTTGGAAAGTTTTGACAAAAGATGTGTATGTTTCTGGGATTACCCCTCTTACTGTTTATACTGTGGGGTATCCTACACACACTCCATATCTGGACACAGTACTCCAGGTCAGTTCTCACCAGTGCAGTGTAGATGGGCAGGTGATAGAATCAACATCTTGAATTCTTCAAGAAACATGTAGATGTGGCACTGAGAGACATGGTTTAGTGGGCATGGTATTGGTGGGTTGATGGTTGGATTAGATCATCTTAGCAGTCTTTTCCAATATTAATGATTCTGTGAAAAGTATTGTTTTCTAAATTTTAATATTAATGAAATAAAGACAACACAGCTGATGCCATCCAGATTAATGTTGTATTGCTTCCAATTACATGGAAACATCTGAACTATGAAGTGAAGATGATAACCAATGGTTTTAGTAGATTCCTAATTATCAACAAGCAAATACGTTTTTTTTTTTTTTACTCAAGAAAATAAAACATAAAGTGTAAGAGCATTTCGAAGTGAACCTTACACATGTATACTCAACCCATCGCTACTGATTTGAACAGCCAACTGGAATCACAAGAAATTATCGTTTAGCATTAGGAAACCAGCTTTCTCCTCTTTCCAGAGAATTGCAGTATCTAACTGTGAAGCTACAAACAAACTTCTTTGAAGTACAACATGGAGAACACATGCTTCGAGATCATCTCAACTTCCTGCTCTCCCAAAAAGTATTTTAGCAATCCTAATACACTGCAATTACATACCAGAAATCTCTGAATGGAAACTTTTCAGTCTTGGTTTTCTCCTTATATCCAAGTGCAAGGTAAATAAGTATACAGATATTCTACAGATAAGTTAGGCTGGTAAGCACAGTTAAATATAAAGGAAAGGTGCTCACTGGTGTTGTAGGCTCGCAAAGGAACTCCACAGTTCTGTGTTTTACTGTATTCCATATGTCTAACCACATACCTTTGCCCCAGATTGGTCAGGCGTGGATAGTCCATTCCTGGGCGGCCCACTGTGCAATCCAAAGAGTGAGCCCCCAGTACACTGCCCAACTATCTGTGCAGATGTTCAGGATGCCATCATTGGGTTCCTTGCTTATAACCATCCACACGGCTCGCAGTTCTGCCCACTGACTGCTCTGACCACCCCCTTCGTCAAACCAGATTGTCTCACTGGAGGGATGGTATGCTATCGCTCTCCACTTGCTCGGGTTGCCCCTGCTGGACTCATCTGTGTACCAGGCATCTTCGGGAATAAGATATTTCCCCTCCTGACAGGACTCTTCTCTGGTGGAGCAACCAATGTTTCTTCTGGTGCATCACTGTGATACGTCACTGGGCCTAGGATCTTCTGAAGTTCTTCTTTTAATGGTGATGAAGACAGACTACTCCTCTGGCTGAGATAGGTGACCCATCGTGCCACCGTTTGTGCTTGGGCCACCCCTGTCTTAGGAAGGTGGGTCAGATCTTTTACCCACCCCTGAATCGGCAGAGTGGTCTTAACTATGATTTCTGCTGTTTGAGTTATCGGCTCTACCGCCTGTAAGCAGCCAATAACTGTTTTTCAATCATACTATATCTTTCTTCTGCTCCATGCCAGACTTGAGACCAGAATCCAATTGGGGTCCGAACAGAACTCTGGCATTGCCACAGGCCCCAGACAAAGCCATCCTGAGTGACATGAACATCCAATTCAGCTGGGAGGGTAGGATCGAATATACCCAATGCCTGGGCTTGTTTAACTGCCAGTTTTGTCTGTTGGAAAGCATCTTGTTCTGTTCTCCCCCAGTCCCATAGCTGCCCCTTTTTCGTGAGTCTATACAGTGGCCTCAGCAGCTGCGCTAAATGAGGTATAAAGGAGCGCCAGTACCCCAGTATACCTAGAAACTCCTGCAGCTGCTTCGGTGTTGTAGGGACTGGGAACGCCTGAACCTTATCTATGACAGCACTGGGTAGTACTTTGGTCTTTCCTGACCAAACCACCCCCAGGAATTTTACGGACAGGCCCGGACCTTGCACCTTTTGAGGATTCATAGCCCATCCTCTCTGTTGTAAATAGGCAGTTAATGAATCTGCCGTCTGTCCTACTGCCTCCAGTGAGTCGGATGTCAACAGAAGATCATCAATATAATGATAGAAATTAACATTATCAGTTTTTTTCCAAGCAGCCAGGTCACGTGCCACTAGATTATGACAATAAGTTGGCGAATGCACGTACCCCTGTGGCAGGACCTGAAAGGTCCACTGCCTGCCTCCCCATGTAAATGCAAACTGATCTTGCAATTCTTTAGCAATTGGAATACTAAAGAATGCATTTGCCAAATCTAGGACACAATGGTAAGTTTTTATTTCTCTACTCAACGTGTCCATTAGGGAGGCAATATTGGGTACGGCCGCATGAATAGGCAGCGTGACCTTATTTAACTCTCTATAATCCACTGTCATTCTCCATGTTCCATCCAACTTCCGCACTGGCCATATGGGGGAATTATGCGGGCTATGTGCAGGTCTTATAATACCTACTTTCTCTAATTCCTGCACTGTTCTTGTTATTTCATCTTGCCCAACCGGAAGTCTATACTGTCTGACATTAGTAATCCAACACGGTTTTGGCAGGCAAACAGGCTCATGCTTTGCATGGCCTCTCATTATTGCCTGCACCGCTCGGACACTAATACAACTTTGTCGAAGTCTGAACTCTCCCACTGTTGTCTGGAGAGCCAGACCCCACAGAATATCTATGCCCAGGATGTATTCCTGGACTGGGGCAATAGATACCTTATACTCCCGGGGTGGGAGACGCCCAACCCCCAGTTTCAACCAGGTCTGGGTGACTGGAATGGTCTGTCCCCCAAAACCTCCAATCATCACTCTGTCACCTTCAAATTTAGTTGGATCTCCGTAAATTATCGATGTTTCTGCCCCTGTATCAACCAATGCCATAACTCTCTGAATATTCTTTCGGGACCAGTAAATCGTCAGTTCTACATAGGGCCTCCGGTCCCGTCTGGAGGCCCTAGGGGGACTAACGTCCCTCATCATGCCATGAATTGAGGTAAAGCCAAATCTTTTGCCTCTGGTGGCTCAGGCATCGTGGCCCGAGACACCTGAGGAGGTTTCTTTTTCCTATTAGGGACTATAAAATCCTCTAAATTCCATGTTGTTGTCAGCATTCTTTCTATAACCCTTACCATTGATTTTCTGGAGTAATTTTGAAATTTTTGATTATCCTTCAGCTGTCTCCACAGCTGAAGGAGGACATGGTTGGGCTGGCGATCAATCTTAGCAAATTGGACCCCAGCCCGAATTAGATCATTAAACATTTGTTTTCAGGAAACCCTTATGGGTCCCGATTGAGGAGCTCGTGTAGCCAGCCCCTTGGTTTTAATTACTGGCAGGACCTCAGCTTCTTCTAACGTTCGAATGTTGCGCCTAGTTCGCAGGCGTTCTGTTTCTCCTAGGTCGGCTACTAACTGGGCAGCCTGCTGGACTACCGCTTCTGAGGCCACCAAGGGATTTAATACAGAGACCAGAGTGCCATACAGATGCTGTAGAATCAGGTCTCTCATCCCTGCTGAAAATTTAACCATATCAGGGCTATCAAACGCATCTTCATAAATTGCTTCCCTTATACCTAGTTCTCAAATATAATTTTGTAGGTCCTCCATGGAGGACCTGTATGTAGGGGTATATCGGATTTATTAGGCCATCAACCAATCTATTATAGAGTGATTTTCATTGATATATTGGACACCAGCATATAGCCTCTGCCCAAGGGCAGGATGGACAGTCATGGTGGCCAACTTGGATATTTCTGGGCCATTCACCATAACACTTTCTGCCCCAGAGTCCCACAGTCTTAGTAACCAAGCTGGCACACCTCCTCTAGGCTTTTGTCAAAATCGTTGGACTAAATCTATCAATTCCATTGCCGTGTATGGCCGGGCCATTACATGGAAGTGAGTTTGGGCAGGTGGCCATTGATCAGGCGTCACCCCTGCCGGTCTATCCTGTACTTTCTTTGTTTTTTGAGCTATAACAGGATGGACCTCTAGCGAGTCTGTCATAATTGGAGCTTCAAGATCTGATTTAGAATTCTTATTTTCCTGATCAACGAAGTCCATTGATTCAGGAGTCTGATCTTTGTCTATTGAAATGTTTCGAACTTGACCTATTGGAAAATGCAGAATTGGTTTCTTTCCTGTTAATATGCCAAGTTCTTGCTCCAACTTTTCAATGCAGTCCCTCAAAAGTTGGTTTTCACTTTCTAAAGTATTATTTCTCATTTTGGCCTGATTTAGAGCATTTAACAATGGCCATACCACTGTGGAGGCAGCCAACTGTCTTTCTTTCATGATTAATGTATCTTTGCTAAGTCCCTGAAAGTAGTCTGCCATGCAATATGGGGAGATATTTCCCACAACGCGCAGGGGACCCCATTTTTCAGTGATAACTGCTAGTTCATAATAGGGAGATCCCACAAATCCTGGGATCTGTCCCGGAATCTTTATCCAGAGGAGTAACATTCTCCCCCCTGACCCTTTTATAGAAATTCCATAAAAAAGACATGATGTAAATATTTTAGTATATTTAGCCTGCCTGGCTCACCAAATGCAAGATAAATAAGTATACAGATAAGTTAGGCTGGTAAGAATAATTAAATATAAAGGAAAGGTGCTCACTGGTCTTGTAGGCTCGCAAAGGAACTTCACAAGGAACAATCTCCAGGAAGAGATCCTTCCTCAGTAGAAGTCAGCCCTTAAATGGGGTCTAGGAGAGGTGGAGCCTGGCTCCACCCCTTCCAGGCACACAGGTGAATTGCCTTCACCTGTGCTCCCATGGCTGACTCAGCACTTGCCTCAGGTGGTTAATCAGAGGTTCAGGCCGTGATTCAACACTTCCCATACACCAAGCTTCGCCATTCCCTTTCCTCAGAAGACTGAATCCTTGAATCAGCAGATGTTGCCCTAATCTATTATGCTTGTTTTCTGGTGAAAGGGAAAAGGAACACGAAGATGGAAGAGAATGACCTAAATTAAGGCAGAAGATTTCTAAAGTTGACTATATAGAAAATGTAGTTTGGAAGAACTTTAAGTGGGAAACTGCAGATTTACAATCTGATGTGATTGGATAGAAAATATTTTTTACCTAGATGACTAATTTAGAAATAGGAATCTGAAACTGATGACAAAAGCTTTAAAGCATACTTCTAAGGTACCTTTCATAACTGAAGTATTACCATCCACAATTTTTACTGCAGTTACAATTTCTGAAGTGTTTCAATATGGACACAAACATAAGATCAGTGCCCACTGTTAAGAGGAGAAATCATTGTAACTAGAGCTGAGGTGGCAGGTTGAAGTGACCACTGATTACAGTTGCAAACTAATGAAAGCTAAAGACATAGCTGAGTTAGTATCTGTCATATCGAGGATGTTTATTTTATGAAATATTTCATCCTGAAGGTAAATAAATGACTGAGGTTTGAAATCAAAGCATTTGGTTTAAGAGAAATACATTAATGCAATGAAAACTCAGTTTTGTATATGAAAGGAAGTTTACATTTTAAATTGCTCTTTCACAAATTAAATTGCAAGAATATTATGCTTTATTTGTGCTAGTGTACCTGGCTATTCTAATACTTAACATCATTTCAAAAAGCAGCTCTGCCACTTCGCTCCTTCTGGATCTCTAAACAGTTTTCTCTCTGAATGTACATAAATTCTCTCAGAAGGAATTTCCTTAGGTACATTTTTATAAAACTTAATTACAGTTTCAAAGGAAGGAAAAGTCCTCTCTACATATCATCTAAAATCCTGTCTTAAAAAGAAGTGTCATGGCATAGCCAACATTAGTTATTCTCAGATAGAAAAACCACCAGGATTTCACTTTCTTAGGCATCACTGCATTCTCTCTGAGACAAAAATGCACAAATGCTTTGAGCAGCACCCTGAGAAAATAGTGTTTCTGAATACAGAGACTATTGGTTATGCCAATAGTCTCTGTAATGAAGGAAGGAATGATGATGCAAGTAGCAATTTCTGGTACAAAGTCTTGGCTCCTCTCCTGTCCTTGTGGTAGACAAAAGTGATTCTTTCTGCAAAATGGAGATTCTTCATCTTTTACAGAGCCTATTCATCTTGTGTGAGATAGGAAACAATACTAAAGATATGTGTAAGACTGAAGAATTTCTCCTGTAAGTGAAAGAAAAAGAAGAATGTTAGTAGATAAGGAAAAGACAAAAAACATAGTCAAAATTAATGGAAATGAGGAGTTGTACTTCTGAGCTTAGGAGAAGCAGACAGATGTAAACCTAGAGAGGAAGATGGACATATTTCTGGATAAAGATTTGGAGTAAGTTTGGGTGGCAAGGAGTATGCCTAGTCATTATTATAAGCAATCAGTTATTATAAGAAATCTTTAACTCATTCCTGAAAATTATTTACCTTCCCATATTTAAAGAAATGTTCCTTGTTTCATTTGTTAGTAAAATGAAAGAAAGACAAATCAATCAGAGGAATATTAAACAACATTTTTGTTGGTTCTATTCTTTTTGAGTATAGAACTGAGACTGAAGAAAGCCATTCTTTGAACCAGGAAACTAAACAAACAAACCTCAAACAAAAAGAACTAGCAACAACAAAACATCACCAAGCCAGTCATAGCTACCACAAAGTTCAAAACACAAAAGGATACTTTGTGTGTGTGGTTTAAAACTGCAAATACTGTGTGGCTTTAAGACAGTTTACACATAATCTCCTCGTTTTTATTTGTAACCCAAGTAAGGAAATTACGTCCAAAAAGGAAAAAAAATGGTAATGTTAATTAATGATTAATTGACGAGCAGATGCAGGTATTAGTACTTTCACAGGAAACATTCTATGAAGACAGAAAGAATACAGAAACCTTACCAAAGATTCAGAATGCAACAAGAAAGTCAAAGCTCAGCACGACTTGGAAATGAAGTAGTGAGATGAAAGGACAAAAGGAGCCTTCTACATTTACACTTGAAGCAAAAATAAACCTAAGGAAAATGAGATCCTGACAGAAAAAGTGGTGGAAGAACTAGCAAGAAAACATTAAGGTGCTCCACTTTCTTTGCTTTTCCCCTTATTATCAATTTTTGTTTCTCAAGTCTCATAGGTTTATTTTGAGAAGAGAGAGTCTGAAGGACTCAGAACTATTAGTGACACAGAAAGATGAATTCAGGGATAATATAAGTAAATTGCATATGCACAGACCTATAGGACAGAAATGGGTATTTCCAAGGGTATCTGATTAACTTCATTACTAGATGATCTTCTGTAATCTTGGAAAGGTCATAGAAGACATTACCAATAACAAGAAATGTTGCATCTGTTTTCATAAAGAACAGTAAAATAACTTCAGCTGTGCCTTTGAAAAACCAGGTTATTAGTGCTTTCATGCTCTGAATATAAAAAAATACAGATGCAGAATAGTTGCAACAGGATCATGAAAAAGTGCATCATATTTCTTCTGATTGGTCACAGATTACTTGGATACAATGGTAATTTTTTTTTTTTTTTTTTTTTTTTTTAAACAGTATTAACTGATAACTTTGCTGATCAATTTGGGTATGACAAATATAAGAACTATATTACCTGTACTTTCAGCTGAAAAATATGGAAGACTATATCCTTTTTCTCTGTGGTTCCACGTGATTGAAATGTCAAAATATTTAGGATCATCAGTGTTTAAGCACTGAGTAAAAGGAGAAAGTTTCTTTTCTTTCCACTTTTTTTTTTTTTCCAAGGCAGTCCTTTCAGAAATGCTAAAAAGTGCAAAAACTTCTTTAATCACACATTTTGATTTTTTCTGATTGATCATAAACTTGAAGTTGATAATGAAAACAGTAACTTGGTACAGAAGGGCATCTAAAATTATTTATGTAGCAAAAGGCAGACTTGAGAAAAATGTGGGCCTGCCGCTTAATGGGGCAGGGGTCCTGGTAACACAGGGCATGGAAAAGGTTGAGGTTCTCAATGCATACTTTGCAGTTGTCTTAAAAACTTGAACTATTTCGGAACTTAAAATATTCTTTAGATACTGAAACTTTGTTTTTATATATTATATGATAATTCTAAAGATTGTTCTATACAGATGTTAGGAATTATTATGACAGAGTAGTATTATCATAAGAAAGTAATTTATCTTTCTTTGAAAAGACTCAAATTTTTTTCCTATGGATTTTTAAATTGTTCAGATTTTAAATTTTCTATGTATGACTTTAAAAGGTAAATCTCAATCAAGATTTTATGTAAGCTTATTTATCCACAAGCATAGTTATAAAAAAAAAACAACAAACAACCATGATCAGGAAAGAAAAATAGAAGAATTACATTAAATAACATACAGCAACAGTCAAATTCTCAATACATATTTTTTACTTTATAAAGGAAATTTACTTAAGTGTGGGAATAACTTGCTCATTCTTTCCATTTCAAACAAACTTCCAAAAAGTTAGATCAGTTGTACATTTTAAATGTAACATGATACATGAATGTTTTACTTTTTGTGAGGAATTTTGTATAGTACACAAAAAATAGCAGCTTACGACATTTCTTCAGACTCCTTTCTTTTGTATTTTGACAAGAGATGGATCTGTATAGCTGAAAAAAAAAAAAAAAAGAACTATGGCGGTAAACTAATCCACCCCCAAAATAAACATTTTTATTTCTCTTTTCAGTGTATATTTTCAAAAAATTACAAGACCTAATTTTTAATGTGCTGTGGCAGGCCACAATATGGAATTGCAAGAGCAGCTGAAATGCAAATTCAGGATGAGAAATGTTTAAAATAGCCGAAGCATACTACCAGTAAACGTGAAATTATAGTCTTTAAGATTCCGTTCAGTTCATGCTTCAAGAATCCTGCACTAAAAGGAGATTTAATAGTCTATCATTCTATGATTCTATCATCAAATTCTAGTCTTCTAGTTATTTGTATCTCAGTAAAGAGATTAAGTGAGAAAGAGTAATATTTAAGAGAATGGGAAGCACTGTATTGAACAGACTAGGAAAGTAAACTTCAACAGAATGAGGGGAGAAAAGATAACTGTTGGGAAAAAAAAAAGTAAGAAATACAAGAAAAATGAAAAAGGAAAGAACAAGTAAAATGGCAGAATAGAAATGGAATGAAAGAAATATATGTATAGAAGAGCAGCAAAGGTAGCTAGGAAAACTATTAAAAACGAATCCCAAAATATCAAATTACTACATTTGAATGTACTTTTTTTCTGTCTAGGTCCATATTTTGCTCAAATTTGAGGGAAAATTGTCAATTCTTGAAAAAATGAATTCCTGCCTACAAGAACATGCTATTAAATTTTCTGCTCAGAACTGGATTTTTCCTTTAAGAGCTGACTTCAGCATTAGCAAAAGTCAAACATCTTGATTATAGGATACTTTATACATTTTTCAGTTTTCTTGTCAGGACTTCACTGAAAGTTTAATTTACTTCTCTTTAATTTACTTTACTTCGCTCTTTGGAGTGGATGACATTGCAAATGACTTTCACAATAAAAACTGATCCTTTCATCTTTCAACCAGAGTTTATTCCCTCTCTTCTGCTCATTCCAGACCAAGGTACTGATTCAAAGCATGTTCAACTGAGCTAAACCCAGGCTGCTATAAATTACATGCAAAATTTGGATGAATGGCCAAGAATGACTACCTTTTAAAAGATTACAATTTCAGAACAAGAATATTTATTATCATGCACTTGTCCATGTGAGCGAATGGCTTTGTGGTGTTCAGCTGCCTGCTGGATTAAACCACAACATACAATATATTTTTATTTTGTGTCAGTACATTATCAAAATTACATCTAAATCTGTAAAAATTGTTCTTGGGCTTATATTTGGATACAGAGAAACCTGACAATATAAATTTTCTATAATCTCCAAAAACTTAAGTGCTTTAAGGTATGTTGTCATTTATATTAATGAAAAATAAAAATTAAAAAAAGATTCTTGTGAAACATTCAGTGTTCTGAAACTAAGGCAAATTTTGGAAATATACATATCTTCCACCTGCTGTTCTTGATTTTATTCGATTTTATTTGATTTCATTCTATTTTGAAACATTTCTACTCATTAAATCTTGAATCCACTACCAAAGAAATCCAGAAGAGTTTTAAAATTGGGCATTTACCACAATTACATTGTATGGTTACTTGTTTTCAAAGTATATTGGGGGTCTTGTAATAAACACATTAAAATTGCTAGTATTCATTCTTTGAATTTGGTTGGGTTAGACTGTTTTTATACACAAGCTATAATATACACGGGTGATTAGAAAGTTCATTAATGAAATGTTATACTAATTTTGTATGCATTGATGCAGTAGATTTGAATCTTACACAAGTTTATATAAAGTCATTACTTTTATACACAGGCTACAGTTATATTCATTCTTGTTGTAGAATATTTGGATAACAAGGGATATAATTTGCTACGACTGAGTAATCCAGGCTGCAGCGGTCAGCGACCTTGGAGTATTTGTGAAGGGGGGTGGATAACAGGGAGCTGGCAACCAACAGTGAGAAAGTTTCAGATATTTATAATTGTTTTTCCTCTATGTACCAATCATAGAATTGTACTCGCCCCTGCATTCGCTAGATAACGATGTAATTTTTACCCCACTATATAAGCTGTATATGGTGTGTGTATTTTTAGCCCACTGCTTTCTCTATATAAGCGTGGATTTTCTGAATAAAGGTGAGCATGATGATTTAATCATATTGATACCTGTCATGACTCTGGAACCTTTCTCCTTGTCACATTCTGACTTCTATAATGTTTAAGTCCATGTGTGAATACATAGTTCACCTATAGAGGAGCTTGACCACAATGCAAATCACAAAAAATCTCCCAGTTTGAGGACATTCATCATGAACTAGCTTGGTGAAATAATGAATCTGCTCTGACTTCTGATGACCTACTGGCCTCCTGACTTCTAGGAGCTGGCTGAAGGAGCTAGTCTCAGCAGCTATTTCATCACCCATGGGACTGCCTTGCTGGCTTCCAAGCCCATCCTTACTTTTGGTGCTACTCAGTCAATAGGTGCTCTGGCTTGTGAATCTTATCCACCTGATACTAACTTAGGGATGGACCATTTACTTCTACACTTTTTTTTAGCTGGCGGGATATAAGACTAAGATAATAGTCACAATTTTTAGTATAAATCTAATGTTTAGTGTCTTTTTATTACCCTTTCAAATGCATGATAATAATGTGGTTTTTTTTTTTCCTACATATTCTTTTCCTCATTTTCATTTCAGGTGAAATTATATGGAAAAATTAACACAATTCACAAATGCTTTTGATCACTGCTAGTCTTTTCATGAATAAAATAATTGACAGAAGGAAGCAAATTTGTCAGCCAGTCCTAAAATGACTGTAAGCTACAACATATATACATTGAATATTTTATGGTTAATATTGGGTGGAAAGATCATTCAATCAAATAAGCTTGAATGGGCTCCAAGCATTCATCCTGTATTTGTGCTTAACCTGCGAGTCATTGCTATAATAGTAACTTTCAAATGACTTTATTTATCTCTCTTGCTTTGGAAATTCACTGTAGTAAAATGCTAAGCTGCTACTCCTGTCATGGTGCTTTATCACAGTTAAAAGTTCCCAGATTTAAAACAAACAAAGCTATGAAGTAGGTGGGAATGTTGAACTTATACATAGTTGGAAACAAAGCAATTCAGTGTTTTTAACAAAGACAATTACATATAAAATTATATGTACTTAGACAATTTACTTAAATGGAAACTCTTAACACAGCAATTTGTGAACTAGACCATTATGACTGTCATTTTAGTTTCAATTTTAGAAAATTATTTCATAAGACATATTGTGTCAAGAATGCTCTTAAGAAGATAATTAATGTAAAAATCTGTCTGATGTAATTATATTAAGATATCAGTACATGTGAATAAAGATGAATATGCAAAAATAACATACTGTCTATTGGATATCTTCAGAAACGCTGGACAAACAAATACAGTTCAAACATATCTATCATCATTCTACTATCAGAGCTCAAATAAACTACTTCTATTTCTAAGAAATTAGTTGTATGGAAGGGAAAAATCAACTGAAAAACTAAATGTAATTTATCGAGACAATATCAACCAATGCTAAGTATCAAAATCTTGGAAAAGTCAAATATATATAGCCCTAAAGTAATGGGCTTTCATATCACTTCACTACTTTACAAGGTCTTTTTTCAGGACCAATAAAAAGGAATTAAAGTTGTACAAGAAACGTCTGATAAATATTTCTGCTTTACATAACAGTGTTAACATTTTAAGTAGAAGTTACTAAAAAAAAATAATATTTATTCTTTTTTACAACGTGATGTTTACCATGGTTTTAGATTTAAAAAGCAATCAAATAATCAGAAGATTGATTTTTTAAATAAATTATTATGAAAGTAGTTACGACCAAGAAGTAAATGTTGATTCCCCTCTTTGTAGAGAGTTGTAAATTACAGGAGCTGTGCAGACACATTCTTACAGAAGCATATAGCATATCAGTATATCCTTGTTTACACCTAGACAAACCTTATTTTATAAGTGAAAGGAAAGATGCATTGATACAAAGAAAATATGTTTGGTTGTTTCTCTTCAGAAGCCTTAAGGTCCAAAATTAAAAAATAGGTAAATTATTGAACATTGCTGGAATACCTCTGCTGCTGTAGGAACTGAGCAAACTCTTACTGCAACTACACTGCCTTTAAATTCAGAGTTCAGTGTCTGAAGTCCTTCGTATCCACAATACAAACAGTTGCAGGTGCTAAATGTGAAAGAATACACTCCTGAATTTCCCTTTCTGAAAAAACCACATAGCTCATTCCAGACTATAAGCCAATGTGTACAAAATATGAAAGATTTTGAGACTAATACTCAACTGTAGAGACATTGAATGCACAATTTAAAAGGACTGTAAACATTACCTAACTATTAGATGCAGTTGACCGTTTAATGACAGCAATTAAAAAAAAAAAAGTTAAGAAAAAATGTCAGGGAGGATACATCAGGGTACAACTCTGTCTCTTCATTTCACTCCGAAAAGAACCCCTACATACTGGGCTGACTGGGAAGCACAGCAAACAAGAATCTGATGCTGTGTTACCAGTGAGTCAGGAAGCACAAGAAAACCACATACGGTCACGTAGATGAAATATTGTTAATCCAGGCTTCAGTTTAGCCATTTTGCCGTTAAATAATAATAATATAAATTGTCTAGGTTATTGATTTATTTAGGATTCTGGGAATTTGAATGGAATACATCAGCATGAATGCAATGATGAAGCAACCTCTTTCTAGAGGTTTTAACATTTTTTCAGTGAATTTGGGTTCCTCAGGTTTTGCTCATACAGTGTTCCTTGGGATTTAAGGGGCTCTCCTCAAGGAGATACATAAAAATCAAAGGAATCCAAAGAATCCAGGCAGAAAAAAAAAAAAACTTTGGGGCAGCTTCATCTTTTATTTCTGTCCAGATTTCACAATGATTTAAAGCTGCCCAAATCATCCTGGTCAAGCAGGAGGAAACTTTAAAATGTTTGTTCCCTGCAAAAGAAGTGGAGGGCAAAAGATCCTCTCTCCAATCTAAACAACTACTATAATAAATTCATGAAAAGCAAGAAAAAAAGATATTATGTTTTCTAGTAAAAAAAAGAAATCAGGAAATCTGAACCTTTAAGTTCTACAGTCTACTGCTTTGATCTGTTTTGTTTTTTATTTTTAAACAAACTCCAAGTCACAAAACAATGCTGCCACTTACACACACATACATCAGTGATCCTATAACCTGCCATATGTACACAATCTTACTTTTCCCCTTTTAGAGTACCGTCTCATTCATTAATATTGTCGATCTACGCTTGAACTGAGTGCTCTAAAACTCAATAACTAGGAAGAGAAATCAATCTTATATGCATTATTTAGGATTTCTAAATTTTTAAGTCAGTTCCATGAGTTTTTTTTCCTGAGGCATGATTCAGAGTTTCCGAACATTTACATTTGTTAATGCTTCTGATTACTACGTAAGTACTTAAGACTACACTTTGTACTAATATACTTCATTCTGTTTCTATTATTCAGGTCTTCAAGATAATCTCCTTCCTCTTGTATGACATTTTTATTTCCTTCTCTGCATTGATAACACCTCCAATCAATGTGTCACCAGCAGACTTTTAACACATCCCTATTATTTGCATAAAGACGACTGACAACAATATTCAGTGAAATTATTCACACATTTCCAAAGACTTATACTGGATGAATGTTCCTTTCTCTTTTTCAAATAAAAAAATACAGCATTCCCTGCAAAAACTCCTGTTCCAAAACAAGCCTGGCTAGTTTAGAGGAAATTAGATATTGATTAAAATCCTCATACAGCTTCTGTTTTGTCCCTCCATAGAAAGACAACACCGGCTTTTATATGTTTGTGGCATGGTTTATCCTCTTTTTGTGCTGTCAGTCTATTATTTATTCTGGAACTCAAAAAACATGTATCAGAAGGTGGTTTATCTAAAACCACTCAGGTAACACCTTTTTTCTTCCTATAAACATTAGGACAATGTTTAACAACAATTCAAAATAATACTGATCCAAGTAGCCCTGTTGTAAATCTTTACTAACATTCAGTTGAATGCAATGTTGATTAGTGCAGAATCTATTCTATTCATGTAGCTGAATGAATTATATTCATGACCCGCATGAAATTTTACAAAATTTCTAGCCTGTCAGTAAATAAAAGCTTTCTCAGAATGTCACATTTATTCTCTCTTTACTCTGAGTCTCTTTATTCAAGTGGAAATTCACATATGATAGACCTGTAATTTCTAGAAGACCTAAGATAAAATGTTGCAGAAAATCCCAAGCTACAGACCAAATTGAGAGTACTATGAAAACTGGCTTACTGTTGCAATCTTAATACAGGATTTCCCCTATTTGAAGGAGTCTAGACCTTCAGTTTTATTTTCTGCTAAATTGTAATTAAAAAAAAAAAATAATAATCATGAAGCACTTATTTTTCTACGTAGCACAATTTGGAAGGAAAAGTATCTTTGTACATCAAAAATCTTTTGGATCTTTCTGATCTTTTTCTTCATCAGAAAAAGATATTTTTACATTATAAAAATAAAAATGTTTGGTTTTGATGCTCTGAAGTGACCCAAATCAGACAGATTTCAGTAAACCCAACATTAAACTCTTCTTTCTTCATAATGTAAGTATAACCTCACAGAAGTTTACAGTTTGACTCCTTTTAGTCCCTCCATGGTTTCATTTGATTCCATGGTTGCTTTATGTTCTTGCAATAGCACAAGCATCATAGGAAAAATGTGCATTTGAGAGAAATTTTCTACCAGTCTAAAAAAAGTCCAAACTAAAGCTCTCCTGTTGCAATAGTCCAGGAATGTAACTCATTTTAATATTTTGTAAAACTGTTCAAAAGGAAAATCTTGAGCATACTTTGAATTTAATTGAATCTCTACTCAGTTCCTGAGTCCCTGACACTTTTTCTTGATTTTCTAAAGAATACAAATTGTGTCTTAAAAAAAAAAAAAAACAACCAAAACCTGTTTGCAGAAGCTCTACGATGTCTCTGTAATATTGTTTCATCTTCCTCATAGATACTTACATGGTCTACAAGTTCTGTATCTATATTCACGATTTTAAAAGTGGACAACTAGGGGAAAAGAAGAAGCTACATTTGTTTCTTACATAATTACATAATTTGTGTCAGACCTTGTTAAAAAGACAAATATAACATGAGACAGTAGTTTTATTTTTCTGCAAATTAATAAGTAATCAATTAAAAATCAAAATCTACAGCAAGCTCAGCTTCAAAAAAAAAAAAAAATCTCTAATTTCTCTCTCTTTCTTACTACCTATTTTCTTTTCCTTAGGAAAAAACTTAATTTTCAAAACAAGCACATAGATTCATGAAGAGTCTGTTGAATGGCCTCACAAATACCTAGATTATATTAGTAGTTGCAAACGGCATTAATCAGACTTGCCATTCTTGTATTTCCTGAATTATTTGCTTAGATTTATAAAAATACCAGGAATAAATGAATAGTTATATTTTTTGAACACTAAATTTATTTCATGTTTTGCTAGAGAAAATATGAGAGACCAAGATGAAATAAAATTAATCAGAAGCCATTCCAGAGGGATTTATCTGCTGGGGAAAAAAACTACAAATAAACAAACAAACAAAAGAACACACATAATAGGGAGAGAGAGAAAGAAAAATAACTTGGATTGTAATGGCCATATGGTATTAAATAACTTCATTAAATAATTTAAGTTTCCTTACTGCTCAAATATGCTGTCATAGCACTTAGGAGGGCAGCTGGATTATACATGGGTGTACAGAAGAACAGCTCATCAAAGCAGATATATAAATCTCCCTTTGCAAGTTTAATTTCTTTCTGAAAACAAGAAGAACATAGAATAGTGTGACTCAGTTTTCCCTCATTTAATTATTTCTTTAAAATTCAAAACTTTGATGAAAATAAATTGAAAATGATACAAAAAAATTAGCACTTAGTAAATGCAATATTCATTTAAAGAAAAACAAAGAAACCAAATCTAGCGCATTTCCAGCTTAGAGAAAAAGTTTTTGCTTAGAAAAGGTCCTTTCACTTCTTTCTTAAATCAGCTGAAAATAAGTGCTGACAATTTTGTGGCCTCTGAAGAGAATAAAAGCATCTTCAGCCCTCTGATCAGTGGGAAGGCACAAAATGCTATTCTTATATAATAGGATTATCAACAAGTGAATAACACAGAGCATTTATAATCCATGTTCTGCTACCAAACTAAATAGAACTAGGTTGATCCCATCAGTTTGCTAGCTCAAGTATACTGTCAATCTGCATTGCCGTCATCAGGAATCTCTGCCTTCCCTTGAACAGCCTTTCACTGACAGAGTAATCTACTTTTGCATTCTAGAATTCAGTATATTGTGTGTTTTAGAGAACAAGATGAAAATTGTTATATATAATACAATTATACTTTTATTTTAGTATGCTTGTGTACATAATAGGAAGTTATGGGGGTTATCCAAAGCTACTATTATTATTTGTCTAAATAATTTGGCTTATTCTCCCCACACAGTCATCTTGATTAACCAAGGTAAGAAGCATTACCAGGATAAAGCACAAAAAGAGGTCATAAAAAACATACATGGATTAGGTTATAAAAACACACACTGCAGACAAGAACGGGTGTTGGGTTATAGCCATGGATTACACCTGATGTCTCTGCTAGGAAGGTAAAAGGAGCTCAGAACAAGGCAAGTTTGCGTTAAGCAATCATCCAGGTAAACAACCTACAGGTTCACTCAAAAAACTCCTTTAGAAGAGGTAAGTTTTTCATTAAACACATAAGGTATTTGTGGAAAATAGGACATTTACTTTAAAACTTGAAGTGAAATATCTGAAGTTGATGGTATAAGTATCCCAACATAGCCAAAAGTTCTTTGTTTTATAGTTAATTTAGATTTTTGTCTTAAATGATTCTCAAAACCTAAGGATGCTTTTAAAACTCATACAAAATGTTCCACAAGAATTAACAAGAATATTTTGTTTCTAAAATTACAAAGGCTAGAGTAGTCGCTCTACAGGCATACACTTACATTCAGAATTCTGACAACACACCAAATAAACCAAGGAAAAAAAAACTTGGTCGCTAACCTAATCGTTAACAGATATTTCATCTTAAATATTTCAACAAAATGCAAAAAAAAATGCCAGCTCTGCCTGTTTAAATACAAAAAAAAATTCAGCTTCATTACAACAGCATTCTTAAAACCGTTCTATAAGAAAATCTTCTAATATTTGTCACTTTCCCCTAACACTATATTTACCTTTCCATTGTCTCTCCAGATCCTAAGGTTGAGAGCAGCAGTCTTCCTCAAATGGAGAGATAGCAGGAACTTGTAGTAAGACACCAGCACCACATGTTGTTTTGGAGGAGAACTGCTGCTGAAATAGGTGAGGTACTGGTCACCTGGATACTTGTTAAAACAAGATAAAATCTTGGAGATTAGGGAAATTGATACTGGTCCTGAGATCTTACAATGCTAGATTATTATAGAACCTGTGACTTTCTATTAGTAGTGACACAATCATATTATTGAGTAGGTCATGAAGCAATATTTTTTTTTAATCTACCAGACTGATGGGTTAATTTCCCCTTAAAAAAAAAAACAAAACAAAACAAAAAAAAACATTTCAGTCCTGTGATAACAGGTGATCAGAATGTAATAGAGAGACAGGTGTTTAGAAGAATAGATATCTGTTTTGATGAAGGAAATTCAAGAAATTAGATAGTACTTTCTTTTTGAGGGAAAAAGGGAAGTCATCCTTTTAGAAAAAAAATCATCCAGAAGTTCATTATGACTTGCATAACAGATTTTTCTTGCTTTCTCAATCACTTATTAGTTTCATATAAGACAAAAAAATTTTGTTAAAATAAAACCAGGTACAGTAGTCTGTGTGTGTTGCCTGCTTGGAAGCTACTTAACAAGGGATCTCAAAAGGTGTAAGCAGATATAATATGTAATTCTAGTGACAACCACCTAGTAAGATTTATGCTATATTAGAGTAGGATGTTGAGCGCTGCCTAGAAGAAGCTATCTGCGCATAAATAATTTTTTTTTGCATCTTTATCAAAAAATTTCACTAAGTTATTCAAGAACTTATAATGATATTATTTGAGCAATGCCCACTAAAAATAAAATCTCAAGCATTTGTATCTTCTTTTTTTTTCATTTGTATTTTCTTTTTTTTTCCTTCTCCATCCTTCATCTTGGCTTTTTTTTTCCTTTTTTTCTTTTGGTTTGTTTACTTGCTTTCCGTATGAGTGATTTGTTATCTGCATCATTTCTGATTATAACCAGACTCTGAAAAACTTAGAATCATGAAGATAAAATCCATAAATATATTAGTAAGAATAAAAAGATTTATAGTTTGGGAGAAACTTCGGCTTTTGCTTGTATAACAGTGGAGATATACTGTACTGAATAATATTTTAGCTAAAAAAAGAAATTTCTTATTAATATATGGTAATAAAATTTAGCAAAAAGAAAAAAAGAAAATATACAGCTCCTCCATGAAGATGAGTCAATTTGATGTTGTTACTGTGCTGGATTTTATTTATGTTAAACAAATAGCAATATAATTCAGGAAGAAAAACAGAGCAATGCTAGAAGATGAAAAGTATTTACAAGCTGCTGTATATGTTAAGTTTTATTTGACAGAGAAATCTCAAGCCACCACTGCAAATTCAAAGCTAGAGAACTAGATATTAATGCTGACATGAAATACTTTGTAGTCTAGCTCTGGGAAGGAAGAGTCCTTCAGGAAGGATAATGCTTTCTGCAAAGTCCCTCCTCATTTCTCCTTTCTCTTCTGAAAATGCTGATTTTATGATGTTGTCTACTTACACTGTAATGCCTGCCTTTGAATTGAAAATGACTTGCTTAAATCTTCAGTGTATCACATATATATATACACAGTTAAGCCCATAAATGACGTGTATCCACACAACATATATGGTAAAGTTTGGATCAAATTCATAGTCACTGCATACCAACAGCAGCCCTTTGTGATAATTAAAGTTGGAGGACATTGATCTCCAATTTATAATTCAGAGTGGGAACCAGTGAACTGAATGCTCATATTGTACAAAGGAGTCTGAGCTATACTGTCTCTGAATTTACTGTTAGCTGCTTCAGTGCATACCATATGCTTTTAAACTTAGGATCTCTAAAATAAAATATGTATCTTAAAATATCAGCAAATCTTTATGTTGTCCATGTCATGATTTTATTTATTTATCTATTTTACCATCAGCACGGCCTACACTGAGAGAAAATTTGCTGTGATGAGAAATATTGTCATTGAACAATCAATAGTATGCTTGTCTGTTATATCAGTTCTTCATTCCTTTTCAGATCAACTACATTTATGCATAATGCAGAATAATGATCTTTTGCTGAGCAAATGTGAGCTCTTATTTCTTTCTCTGGAGTTTCTAAACAAGTATTTGTGGTATTAGTTATACAAATTTACTTATTTACATGATCTTGTCTGAGTATATTTACATCTCCTTTTGGAAATTGACTATTTGAAAGGAAATGTAGGCATTTTTTCTGATAAATACAGTCCCAGATACACTTCACATGATTCTGTTTGGTTACTTAGGTTGCACTACCTATTTTTTTTAACCTCAGAGAAAAGATATATTAAGTGGTGGAATTGTTTGTCTGTAGTGTCGAGGTCAGGAGATATAATGCTTTTGTGTTTTTCCAGCCAATGATTTCTGTGCCTGTAACAAATTATTTTCAATACTTGAGCCTTCAACCCAATAGAAAATAAAAAATAATTTGTAAAAAGACGAATATGCAATGGATGACTATGTATTTTAATCTTTATAGTAAAACCTAAAATTACATTTAGAGATGAAATCAGCATGTTCCTAAACGTATTTTATAACAGGATGTTTAAGGTTGGAAGGGATCTCCAGAGGTTATGTAGCCCTAGACACCTAGGGACTGCTAGATCTGGATGCCCAGGAGATGGGATATTCACGCAGTATAGCAGTCTTTTTAAAAATAAGATGTTAAGATCATTGTTTTATGTAGGTTGCTTCTATTATCTTCTATTTATTCTCCTGGAAAATATAACAGATACAAAGATCACAATGACACTATTTGGTACAGCAAATTCTTAGCTACCAAACACAGTTTTTCAATGTAGTCGACACCATTACCTATGCATTTTCATGAGCAATAAACAAGAGCCTGCATACTGCATGTATAAAAATCTGCACCAGCAGAGCTGACTTACTGCTTCTGCCACCACTGCTGAAACACATCACTTGCCACCTCACTGTGCTCATATCCATTGCTTACTCTTTGTAAATGCTCTGCAAGCATCAATAAATGTCAAAGGATGTAATTTTTTCCACGTGGAGGAATTCAATGACACGTTTGCTTCCCACAGACTTTCAAGTGAGACACCATTTTGTTAAACTGCCTCTCTGTTGCCATCTGTGGAATGGCAACAAAATGTAAAGGAGTATCAGTGGGAAGGTTCAACCTTTACAGCCATACCACCAACATCTACTTCTGACATCAAGGCCCAAAATAATAAAATGGGAAGCATTACTTTTGGAGCAGTTCTTATATATTAATTTTGTCGTATGATTCATAAATGAAGTGTAAGGAGTTCTACTTGTAATTTACATTCGTATTGAAATGAAAATTAGATATATTATTTTTTTCTTCTCTTCTTATCTTTTAATATTTTCTGAGTTGCCTGAGATATTAATGATCTAACAAGTTACAGAGCATATTCCTGTAGGAGGGGAAAAGGTGACATAAAATAATTATATAAGGAGCTCTACTGAAGGAAATCTTATCAAGATTTTGTGCAAGGTGAGGGAAAACATTTCAAGTCCTCTCTGTGTGTATATCTAGGTCATTATATTTTTTTGTCTTCTGTTAGTGTCACAACTAAACATACTCATAATCCAGAGAGACGAACACATCACCTAGATATAACAATTTAGAAGAGATGTAAGACAATCCTGAATAGCATTTTAAAGGATATTAAATCAGACATCTTAAGTGGCTTATGGAGATTCATATAGGAGAAAATGACTGAGCCCTCAGTGATGACATTCACCTGAGACACATTAATTATAGATTTCTTGTCAGTCAGGATTAATGTATGTCTAAGCACAGTATAAAAAGAGGTGGTTTGAACAAAGATAGAAAAAAAAAGTAGCTTTTTTTGCTGAACAAGGGGTAGCATAAGAGAGATCAGAGTCTTTCTGTGAATATACCACTTGTATTATATTTCCCTTCCTGTATAACAGAACATGTGCTGACTTTAGTAAGGTGAGGTGAGAGAGATACCAGAGAAGTCACAAACTACTAACCCATTTCCAATAATGCAGGTAAAAATAAAGAAGCATAGGAAAAAATATTCTTTTCCTGCTGTTACTTACTATCTAGGTCAAGCATCTGGCATGTCAACACTAGGTTCTACCTTATGTCCCACTTAACTAAACAGATATAAAAAAAACAAATCATGTGTTGGCTTATAAGAAGGTATAAGAGCTGCCTAGATATTCATTCTCATTCTTTCCATTCTGCATGTTCATCTTTCACTGTTGCCATTTTATTTTCTTCAAGGTTTGGCTTGCTACATGATACTTAGGTGAAAAGGAATTAAAATATATATCATTTTCCCTTCTGTTTGTGACACCTTCTTAAACTGACATAACCTAGAAGATTTATCTGTGGTAAAGGGTGCTATTGAAAATAAATTACTATTTATGCCCAAGGTCAGAAGGACCCTTTGTCTCCCTGTACAATATACAAAGATGACACAATGACAATTATCTCCATAGGGCTTCTTTGACAACTTGTTTCTAATGGCAAACAATATATTATATGTCCATAACAATACACTAAACTGACTGCAGGTCCCCAGAAATTGTTTTTTAAAAGGGCGATGCTCTCATCACACGATACAGTGCAGACACTGAAACTACGGACGTTAAGGTTTTGTGCAATTTAATTAGAATAGATTAGATGTCACTCATGAATTATCATCTGTTCTTCTACAGTAATTCATTTAATTGGCCTCAATGATCAACTCTTAGGTTTCTCATCTCTAGTGAATTTTTTCTGCCCAGGAGCAGACTTTGCAGGAGATATATCAATTCTGAACACTTTTCTTCTTCACTCCAGGTTCTCAAGTGATGAGGATTCGATAGAAGTCACTGAAAACATAATCAAAACAATTTTTAAAATATTGGTTTTTATAGTTTACAATTCATAAATCACATCTTTAAATTTTTGGGTTTGTTTGTTTGTTTGTTTGTTTGACCAGTTGATGTCCAGAGTTAAAAGCAACATAGCCAGCTATAGTATTGCATTTAGCACCTGATATTTAAAGTTTCAAAGTGGTAATATATATGGAATTAACAGCAATCTGTTTTGTAGGTAGAATATGTGACAGTACAACTAAGAGTATGTATCAGTACTTGAAGTCCCTCTAATTAGTGTGTATGAGGATCATACTAATGTTTGTTTTCCTTTTTATACTTAATGCAGGGAAGTATCCGGAAGAAGAAACTATTTGAAAATGAAAAGTATGCGGATTTCAGTAGGAAGACCAAGATACTAATCACATGTAGTAAAACTCCTTTGTTTTCTTCTACCATTATTGTGTGCATGTATGTATATGGGTGGAAATGGATGTGCAGGTACCACTGGAGCTGGGGAGAGGAGGAGAATGTTTACTGGGTGCCTGTGTAATTTGTAGAAATCTTCAACACCTCTGTTCATAAAATCAAACCTATCTAGATTTGAGATACTGTCATTTTAGCATGTTTGTTTTAGTTTCTAATAGAAGCATTTTTATCTTTATGCTCTGAATCAGATTTTTGAGGGTTCTGAAATGGAAGCCTCCTCACTTTGTCTTCAGGCCAAACTTTTCTTTGGCCAAAATTCTGCTTAAAGCCTCAGTCTACACTTTGTTACAATGGTAGTCTATCCACAGCCTTCTGTTAAATCAGGTAATCAGTCATCTAGCTCACAATACTATACTTCAGAAGTGTCTGGCTGCTTAAGTTTCTTAAGCTGTCCCTGAAAAGAACTCTGGTGGAGTCACCAAGGAAGGAGCAGATAAGAGACTGCTTGAGGTAGACCTGTACAGCAGAAGAAGGAACGACCAAAGAGATCATGTGCAATGTGCTCCACAGTCTTTAAACTACTATGAAGCCTGGAGTTACTGTGATGAAAGAGAAAGGTTGCTTTCTTCTCTGACCTGACTCTGGAAGTTCAATCCTTCAGTTTAGTCAGTGTAACAAAGTAGCAGTCAGTTAACGGTTTGTCCAAGTTCCAGGAAATCCAAAAGGATCACCCCTTTCCTATCACAAAAGACAATACGCATCACTTTACACGCAGAGGGTTGCATCCTGAATTTTTTCTTTGATGGGAAATTCATGTCACCACTTCATGGACTGCCGTTTCGACTCTGGCTTATAGTGGTGACACTATATCTCATCACTGGTAATGATGTCATGAAGAAAACTGTCACCTTCAGCATCATATTAATTCAGTAGGTCCTGACAACCTTGCATAATATGTTCATTCTGTTCCTGTGTAAGCATCTGTGGGACGCACCTTGTGCAAACTTCGCAGTATTCCGATGTTGCCACCATTGTTTCCAAAGTATTGAAGCAGATACTCAGCTCCATACACAGTTCTCTATTTGTAATCTGCCAGTTTGCATGGATGAGCTGATAAGGATGCCCTACATTTCATGCTATGACAGCTGTGCATGGCCGTCTAGAATGTGGCTTGTCTTTCACATCACTGTCACCACTGCTGAAACGTACCACCCACCACCTTACTGTGTTCACATCCACTATTTGCTCTTCTTAAATGTTCAGCAAGCATCAGTGGATAGCAGTGGGTGCCTTTTTTTTTCTGCATGGAGGAATTCAATGACATACCTTTGATTTATATGCCCGTCCATGTCAGACATCATTCTGTCAGACTGCCCCTCTGCTACTATCTGTTGCATGGCAACAAAATGTAAAAGAATATTGCCAAGAAGGTTCAGCCTCCACTGCCATACCACCAATATCCACCTCTGATGTTGTAGACCAACATAATAAATTAGGAGGCATAACTTTTGGAGCAGCCCGAGTAAAATCACTCCTACTACAGATCACTTTCTGTTCTATGGCTCCCTGCAATAACTCTGATACGAGATAGCATGCTGACAGCTATCTTTGCTAAATGTCTGATCCATACAAAGGCATTAGTTTCTTTGCGGCCCTGCAGGACAGCAGTGTATCTTTCAATCTAACACATGCTTAATGGACCACAGGACATCTCTAAATCTTTTTACTGACGTATTCTGAGAAGGCCGCCTTACTTGTAAGCAGCAATGAAGCTGGTCTCACTGAGATCAAATTGGACTTTTTTTTCCCTACAAGAAAATAAAATCTGATGCATACAAATTCTCTTTGAAGCAACTGTTGATATTTCTCAATACCTGAGGAGAAGATTAAATTAGCGACCATGGGATGTGTTTGTTTTTCTACCTCGGCTGCAAATAAAGCATGCAGAATATAGAAATCTCCCAGAAATTCTCTTTATCTTGGGAATATCTGGTAAGGAATATATTTATAAATGAACTATGTATTTCTTCTCTGTATATGTATATCTAATATGCAAAGAAAGTGAGCTAACGTAAATTTTTATCAACCAACAATTTTTACACGATTTTAATATTATCTCCCCAGCTGATGTGAGCTAACGTAAATTTTTATCAACCAACAATTTTTACACGATTTTAATATTATTTCACTAGCTGATGTATATCTTTTTATGCAAATCCTGAGAGTCCTCCTATTTAAAAGGCCAAGATAGAAGTCTTCCCAGATCCCTGATATCAGGAGACCCTCTCTAATCCACATGATGTACATTATTTTAGAAAATATCAAATTAATTATCATATTTTCCTCTACCTGTTTTGTATTCTAGAGCTCACAACTTAATACTCTGATCATTTTCTCCTGTTGTCTATTCTATTGTCCTTTTTCTCTTTGTTACTTCCCTCCTTGTAAAAGATTTTTGTCAGGTGTAACACTTAAAAACTTTCCAATTAAAACATGCTTTAAAACATATGACAGTGAATAATATATAGCCTACCAAAACTTCATTCATAATCTGACAAAGTAATTACTTAGTCATAATGCTATGCCTCTTTATTCTCCTTCTCTTCTTATTATTTAAAAATCTTTATTTTTGTGTATTTGTTTAAAAATTGTCCCTTCTCTGAGTACACAAATGGGTTATCTGATCACACTGGGATCATAATTCTAAATTAGGTGTTATTTGCAATTATGCTAAATTGCAAGGTAATAAGTAGGCAGAATAAAGAAGGTAGCAATGTATTCTAAGTTGTTCAGGGAAAGAATAGTTTTCTTTATTTATCTGAAAGTTCCTCACAAAGAACCCATAATGATTAATAGCAAATATGAAAGCATGGAAGATTTAAATAAATTAAATACTTGGTCTCATAATATGAAGAAGTGTGTCTTCTCCTGAATCTGCAGGTATACAAAATAGAAGTCAGGCACCATGTAAAACAAGAAAAAACCTATATGCTGAATGGTTACAAGGGAAGAGGTAAGAGAGAGAAGGCATTCCATGTTAAAATAAATAAATAAATAAATAATTATTGATACAGAATAGTAACTTGGAGTGAAAAGATAAACATGAATTCACTTTCAGTGGCACATTATTGGACAAAAGTAAAATAAATTCGATAGTACACCAATAAAGAGTAAAGATTGCAACCTGTGATTAAGATAAGATGAGGATAACCAGTGGAAAATAGGAAGCGTCAACTAAAATATGGCCTTACTCAATACAGAAAGATGAGATCTGTGAAATATATAGCTTCATGCTTAATAGAAAGAAATAATAATACCACAGACATTAGAACTTGGAATGGGGTGGCAAGTATACAAATGGCTCTTATAAGCGAGAAAATGTTAACAACAGGAAAGAAAATTCTGATGCAGATTAGGCAGAAAAAAATAAAAAATAAACAATGTTGGAAGGTGTAGATAAGTGTAAAAGCTGTTGGTACCACAGGGGCTTCAGCAAATGTACTCACCAGCAATGGAGATATCAGGAATGTTACGGCAACATTTAACAATCAGGTCATTTGATTAGAATGGAAGTGAATATTTGCCGATAATAGACAGGTACGTAAGATACTAATAAAACTGTGATATTACGTGCAAAGCCATCGCTTATTTCTCAGAGTTGTTCTTTAACACAGACTTTCAAATCAAAATGAAATAAGGGTCACAGCTTAGTGATGAAAAATTCCACAAATATGTAAAGGCTTAGCAAATAGATATATAAATGTCATCATGCAAACAGCTCTGTGGAAAAACAAATAAGCTGAAAGAAATAGGAGTGAATATATCATGAATATATTGAAGAATATCAGGTTAAATGTTGTTACTGAATTCAAAACAATTAAAAAGGCAAAATATATGTTTCAAGATGAAAGACTATGAAATACAGATGAATTTACAAGAAGTAGATGATGTTACTTTATTTTAGTGAAAGTAAATAAGTCAAATCCATCTAGAATTTAATACAAAATCAGATTTAGTATCATTAAATATGTTCTTACCCAAACTGTCAAATAACTACAGTAAGGTTATGTCATTAAAGAAATGGCTACAGAAATGTAGGAGAATAAAATTCTCTGTTAGAATTGCTGCATTTAATAATATTAGTATGGGTTTCTCAGTTCCACTTTTAAGTTCAGATCTATATAATATCACTTAATTAAAAGTATGGATATATTAACATAGACTACTAGATTAAATAAATGCATATATCTACATGAATTTAATATAAATTACATACACAAAATGATTGCATATAAATCTAATCTTTTTTCCCACATATTTTTTTTTTCATTTTCACTGCTAATTGCCACTCTTTTTAAGCAACATTTATTTCAAGGATAAAATGTAAAATTAGATTTTTAGATAAAATACTTCCTTTCCCTTCTGCACATTCTCAATTCATGTAATGTTTTATATCATAGAATCACAAAATCATAAATTGGCTTGGATATCAACTCTCAAAAAACTTTATTCTTAAATAAAGATTATATTCTCCTTACATTTTACATAGCAAAAGAAGGTCCTTTGTGCATTCTGCTAGAAGGTTTAACTATGAATGTTTAGAAAACTCTTTCCAACTGCACACTCTTTCTTGCAAATGTGAAAATGCATTAGTAATATCAATATAATGAGGCAAGAAGAGAAATAATAAGATATCAAAGACATCAAAAAAGGAACATATAAGTCCAGCCTTTGTATTTCCCCTACAAATTATCTTGGTTCATTCAAAGAATACCGTGAGGATCAATTTGACAATCATTTCAGTACCATGAAGTGAAAAGCTTTTACAGTATTAATCACTAACTTCTAATCACCAATCCTTTAACACTGAATGTGCTCTAATTCAACTGTAACCTGCTTACTCAGAGGCCAAAAATGAACATGCTGATTAAAAGAATATGACCATAAATTTTTCCTTATTATTCTCTGGGTTAGTGTTCTACACAAATACTTTTCCTCCATATTTGTTCAGTATTTATTTAAAATATTTAACATATCAAATTAAATTTGTCTACAGCTAGAGTGCTGAAGTTAAGATGACTAGCTTTTGTTCTTGTGGTTCTTTCCCTCCTTTGATGATTCATTATATTTTTATTTTCATTAAAAATACATCTTTTCTTTCAAAATACTTTAACATTCCGTTAGTTCAAGCTCTGTCTGAGAGTACCCTGTCCTTCTAAAACAATGCCCTAGCCAGCTGTTATTCTACTTAGTATTAAGCTATTTTTCACGTCTAGAAGTTAATGGAAAACAGACTTAGACTCGTGAATCTGAAATTTTTATTCTAGATTTATTCTAGATATATTCTAGAATAGTAACTAGATTTCCACATCTAGTTACTATTCTAATTTGTTCCTAAGTCTTTCTCTAACTTCTCAGAATTCCACAGATAAAGTTACTTAATATTAAGAATCCTTTTTTTATTGTATAAATTTTCAGCTTAGCTGAATTTGTACATTAAACATTTTGAAAACATTGTCTAGCAATTAGGTCAGTCGACAAAGAAAAGTCTTAGGACATGCTCATGAACTCTTTCAACTTCTAAAACAAAATGGCTTCATTTAAATTGCCTGCTGAGAATAACTCCTGAACTTCCTTATATGCTGAACTGTGTTAAGTAATTATTTGGGAAAAGATGAATTGGCACATGTCAAACTTGTGCCATGTTTCAACAGCTTACCACTACAGCTGTTATGTTATTCCAAAAGCTGTTTAAGATACAACTTCAGTATGCTACAATTTAGTTCAAAATATTGACTGACAGACATATTTCAGTTTTAATATCTGCTACTTGGCTGATTCCTTTCTTTGCACAACTTTGCACTTATTTTTGGAAAAGTGAAGTTGCTATTATTTCTTTATGATTCATTTGTTTTGTCTCAACTGATACTTCATTAAGACTGTAATATCTATAAAAACTTATATATTTTCAGTGATTTTGGAAGTACCTTTGTATCTAAATTTGTCATGTCTCCATGATCTTTTCTTACAAATCACTACAACTGTATCAGTGTTTCTCTTCTCTCTTTTTCTTTTCTTTCTCCCATGAAAGAACCCCTTTCATGTTTTCAATTGTAGCTTTTTCCTTCAATGCATCTGACTTTTGCTTAAGTCTTTTCCTGTATATACCCATCCTTTCCAGCTGTCCATAAGTGGGAACAGAATTGTTGATAATTCATCAACTTTTTGGCTTGTTTATTCAGCATTACATACTTTATTAAATTTAACAAATATTTCTGGTGAGCTATGTTTCCATGACCATGAAAATTCTATTGATACTGTGTTTATTGTTGTGTCAAAATTCTTGATTTGGTTAATTGCATGAAAAATAAAGACCTCAGGGGTTTGTGATCAAGTGGTAAATTTGTTTTCTATTTACGTAGTTTTAAGAAAACAAACTGTGAATCTTCAAGGTACCTTATCACAGTCTCTGTTACTCTCTAGGGTCCTACTGGACTCACAGTCTTTTTTGCTTATCATTCTGTGAATAAGCTGCTAGTTTCCTACCTGTAATTATTCACTTGCATATAGTATTATGCTTTACACTGTTCACTTTTTAGGAAAACTAACAAGACATAGTTATAATGTTCACAGACCTACACAGATTATTCTTTTTTTAAAGAAAGAATATTTTGAAGGCACAGTGGTGGCTAGCTACTCTGCTGGGGATGGGGAGTTGAGGAGGCTTCCCGTGGGAGTGACAGGACATGGTCTTGCAAGACAGAGAAACACAACACCCAAGTCAGTGAGCAGTGCAGACTGGGGACAGCCCCATCCTTAGACGTTGCACACCTCCACGAGGACAGGGACTGGCCAAGACCAGGTTCAGGTATCAGCCCATAGGTCAGGCCTTTAGCAAACTGGTAGTTCAATTTGCAAATTAGCTGCTTTCTAGCAACAGTTTTAGCAAAGTGAATCACTCAGGCCTGCAGGCCTTGCTTGGATACTGTGGGATAAAACAAGGTTGGCAAGGTCCTTGTTGCATATGTAATTGTGTTTGGCTACAAGCTCCCTCTCCCTCAGAGAACAATTGGCCCCCTCTGGTACTCTTCACCCCACAACTGTATCCTGGCTTTCTCAACTTGGCAGATTTTTTTTTTTTTTTTTTTGTTAGGCTGCTCCTTAGTCATCCCTGGTCAAGGCTGTTATGATTCATGTTACCCTTTTTGATTTTTGTGAAGCTTCTGCTGACAAGCATTAACTCCAGGGGTTCTCCACACATCATTATTCAGCAACTGGACATCAAAACATTGACTATCACTGTGTGTCATGGGGTTAAACAGTTAAGCTGATAGTCTGTCTGGACTTAAATCTGTCTAACAGTTCATACATTCAGCATAAATACAGTTCCAAAAAAAATGTTCTTTAATCTAGAAGAGATAAATGAAGATGAACATGACAGAGATCTTTAAAATCAAGACTGGTGTGGAAAGTTCCTTTGGAAATAGAGACTGTTTTAAAAATATTTATCCAATGAAATACAACAATATCACTATTGTAAGACAGCCAAAAATATTTGTCATATTTTACCATCTTGATCATCTGATCTGCTTATTATAAAAAACGAGAGAAATTATCAACATAAAATACCAGCTACTGCTTGGACTAAAGCTGCTGAGGTGAGATATGTGAAACATGGTTCTGAAGCTTTGCTTTTTTTTTTATCCTTTACATCTTTTGATGATGAAAAGCTCTTCTTCAGAAAAGAAAGAGGAAGACAAGAGATTTTCTTAGCAAGGAAGAGCTAACTTATAATAAGTTGCTGTTTTAAGTGCATCCTGTTGTTAGGGTAACTAAAGTTCTAAAAATACTTTAAATAAAAAGGACATCACCTTAAAAGCTTCTCAAGTAGTCATAGCAACAGTATTTTTTAGACTAAAAGCAGTTCATAGGGTTTTTTTTCCCCCTGACCTTAAGCTTTTAAAAAATTGTTGCCAATATCTTTTAAGAAAACATACATTTATCTAAAGTCAGATAAAGTCCAAATTAAGAATATGATTAATTATCCCAAAGTATTTTATGTGCATATAGGTTACACTTCAGAGAATTTCAATTTTTTTCTTTTTTCTTTTTTTTTAATTTCAAGAAAGCATGCCTATATGATGCAGGATTACAAATGGTCATAACAACAACAAAAAAATTAATTTATTTAAGATTCACTTTAGTGTATCACAATAAATATATATTTTAGAATTATTTTCAAGCATATGCATAATTTGTGTATTTATCAGTTGGAATTATTTTCTCTGTTTTTGTATGTTTGTTATTTGTTGTTATTGCTTTTTTTCAAAATACGTGCTAATGTGCTTTTATCCTCTCTTTACTGTTGAAGACATACATTCATCCCCTATACAGATAAGCCTTATTGGAACCCAAAGTACATTTTCGTTAAATACTAGGATTACCCAAAAACAGCAGGTTTTTCCTGCAAAATATTGTCCTGTCTGTGCGCCCCTGTACTATATTACTTTCATAGCTAAATGTGTAAAGCAGCTTTATTTTCACTTATGAATTCAGATAGCCATTTAAGATTTGCATTCTTAAAAACAGAATTAGTAATTGTTTTTATTCTTGTTAGTAGCCAAAATAACTAAAAGAACAACAGGGACGCTAATCCTTCTGGCACTTCATTAACAGAACTGTTAAAAAAGGCCCTATTTAAAGCTTATTGAAGCCAGTGTACCCATTGTTTTCAATAACCTTTGGATCAGGCTTAAAATCCATTTAGTTTCAGGTGTACCAATGAAATGAATGTTATGAAATTACATTTATCACTGAGGTAATTTGAAGGTAATGGAATTTCATCTGTAACCAAAGGCCTAATTTGGCATGCAAAGCCTTATTAACAGTGATGACAGATACACAGTGAAGAATACAGCTTGAAGATGATAGCTGTTGTCGTGATCGTTCTGTTCAGGCTGTATCAACCCTTTGCGAGACTGATCAATTACCTGATCAGGGCCAAGAACTGCATAAGACACCAATATGATGTGCAGAAAAATGGCGTTTAATCACATGTGGCATTCGTTTAAGTACTTTCTTGCTCTACCTCGTCTACACCCCTAAAGGTGTATTGTCCAATTACTGAGCCGGGGGGGTACTATCCCGTGACATCCCGTAGCCTCGCTGTTGCCTAATACAACAGATAGCTCAGGTTGTGATTGCATGAATAAAATTGGAAATATCTATTTTATCTTCAATTTTAGTAAATATGTTATTAATAGTAAAACTAATTCTTAAATATAAACTGAAAAATCCTTGCTTACTATAGGTTCTAGCAGACTCATGTTGTGAAGGTAATTGAAATTTGTCAAGGATCTTTCTTCTCATCAGCTACCTAATGGTTGTATGTCATTATCTTTTACAAAAATTTGCTGTTACTACCAAGATTTCTAGCCTGCAGGACATGATAGCCAGCATGGTAAAAGAATTCTTGATGTGAAAATGTGGCAATATTCACTTCCTACATTGGTAAGTAAAGAAAAAAAATAATGATAATATATTGTTAAAACTTATGTCTTCCAGACTAACAAGCACTTTTCTGAAGGCTTCCACAAGGAAACTCTGAAAAATGGAACTGAATCCATTTAGGAAGAAGCAGTGTGAAAGGCTTATTCTCCACTTCATTCCAAATTCATAGATGGATGCTCACATCCAGTTCTACAAAACAAAACACAGTGTCTTCATTGTCCTTGACAGGTACACTTCTGCTTAAGTACATCTATGGTCCCCCTTACAAGAAAAGAAAAAAACATCTTTGCAAGATGCTTAATTGAGGCTACCAAACAGAGACTGAGACACTGGGAAAATGGTTTTCTGATCCATTGTGGATAAGAAATCTGTGCTTATTTTTTGCTGGATGAAACACAGAATAAGCAAACACAATTCTGTCTAATGGAATGATTAAGTGTTTAAAATGATGTTTTAATTCAATCAATTAAAAGTATAAACAGCATGAGTTTGATTGAGTCAGTTTAAAGAATTACACAGAAGCCAATGTGGTTGTCAGCAGGAGTGAAAAATTCATGTATCACCTACACACAGCTTGAATCTCATATTTCTCAATTAGATATTACAAACAACCTACTCAGTCACAGAAGGATAGCTCTTGAGTAAGAAAAAACACAGCAAAGCTTTCAAAACATGCGCAGTTAATTAAAATTTAGGTACTCGGCAACCACTGTCAAACACTTAATAAGTATGACAGCTTGATTAGCCTTTATTTGTTCTGTCTTCCATAGACAATTTAAAAAAAAAATACTTAATAGATTTAAGATTTAAATATGCTTTTAACAGAATAGAAATATTTACCATAGTAGATTAATAAAATGCCTATCTTTTAAGAAAGTACACTTTTATATTCAGTAGATGCATTCCTAAAAGCTAACAGAATAGAAATAACAATAAATATTTAATACTGTTAATTGTGGATAGAGTACTTAAGAGATGGCAACATGAAAGCAAATAAAAACATCCAATTGCAATTCTAATATGAAATAGCTTTTATCATACACTACACATATTTATGTGGTAATTTAACACGTTAATGTTAGGGCAAGAGTTTCCAGATGTGTTCAGTTCTGGTCTAACCAATTAGTTAGATCCATGATAAAAATTGTTGCCTTTAAGACAATTTAGGTTAGAAGAAAACCTGGTAGACAACTAAGCTGCTTTAGAAAACATACGTTTTAAAAACAGACAAAAAGATTAACATCAGATTTCATATTAAAATGCATGCATACAAATCCATTCATAGTTATGTAGGGACAGCTTGGTTACTGACATAAATTAATCTAGATGCAGTAATTTCCAAACCTTAGTCAATGTACATCTGCTTAAATAAAATGGTTGTATTACTTTTAGGCTTCAGTGAAACCAGTGTTTGATAACCCATTTTAGCAATTTATCTGTATGACCTTTTCAGAAGGCTTTACATTTCAAATGTTCTTTAAATTCTTAGCATCATACAATCTTTAAGAACAATATAAGAAATATAAGAAATATTTGCATGTAAGAATATAGCTTAAAAATATAGCATTCTCTTCTTGATTCTTCTCACTTCATGTTGTTGTTTATCAACTCTGCTCCAATAGTCCACTAACTTTATAAATAAATAAATAAAAAGTTAAGCATATTTACTGGCCTAGTAATGTTTATATTATTCATAAACTGTCGAATATTTTTTACCTTGAAATGACACTAATATTTTAATATTAGCCCAAAAAGGCTGAAGTTTTAATTTTCTTAATTAGCTCAGTGCAACTGAGCAGACAAAGTATTGTATGCAAATTTAAGAATCTTGCAATAAAAAATCAGTAATATAAAAATACATCTTTTCATAGGACTTTAGCAAGTCTTCTTTAGCAAGAAGGTTCTTTTGGACGTGATGGAATCCTATAAATCAGTAGGTTACGATATTACCTGAAAATAAGCTTTCTGAAGGAGTACTTTTGGGAAGAATACTATATATAAATTTTGCCTCAACCACTTATAAGATTACATTTTTGAGTGAGCAGTATCATAGAAGCAGTCTCATATAATATCAATATTAATTCACAAGTCAAGTCCCATTGCAAGACCAGTGAAAGGTTACTGCATATGCTATATTAAAGAAAATAAATTTAGAAAAGGCTTTGGGAACTTCAGCTTCAGTTACAATGCAGTTACTGCAGGCAGCTACATAACTACATGTATACTATTTGTAGGCAGCTACATAACTATAAGCAGATGTTATCCACCAAAAAATCTTTAGAGAAACAAATTGTTCTTATTTTTCACTAGTGGAGCCTTACAAGAACTAGTTTCTTATACACAAAGATAAGCTCTTATTTGATTATGTCTCTCCTGTTCTAGGAATCACATCACTTTTTGCAAATGGTAACCAAAAATTCTTCCATGAAGAAATAATTTCAGTTTCTTCAACTGACAGCTGTGCAACTTGTGATCACATTCATCAGAAAAAAAATCACCATGTTTCTGTTCCTTTGATTGGGTAAAGAATGGCTTAAGAGATTTCACTTCAGTTTTCACTTCAAGATGATTTACTTAAGTACTTAAACAACCACAGTTTACTTTTTAAAATAAGAAACATTATACATGTTTGTGCCTTAGAGGTCCACGAGTACACTGCCATTCATTGACATAACATCGAAAGAAGCAGTTTCTTAGCCTGCTTAAGTGCCTAGTTTCTTGTTTACATTCTACTTTTTGCTCCTATCATATTGTGGCTTTGCTTATTTCTCCAGTACTACTTCAGGTTGTTGAGTTCTACACTGGTTTCCTGTTCTAATTATTGTGCCTGATGATCATGCCTGAAACCTAATGACTTGAATGTCCTGCAGAATAATGGAATCTTACCTCATCCTGCCAAACAGATTCATAGGCTTCATATATTTAGTAAGGACTCTGTTTCCTTCAGGCAAAACTGATAGAAATCCAGAAGCCACGCATCATGTTTCATTTCAACACTGTTATTTCTATTTTTGTAAAAGCATTCTAATTGAACCAAAGCTGCTTTGGCCTTGTAATTTTAATATAGATTTCTAGTAATTTGAAATTCTCTCATTAAATGCCATTTTTTTCTAGTACAATCATTTGTTTATATTAGGTTTTGTTTATGTTTTATGTTTAAATTTTAAATGATTTTATTACCTTCTAATATGATAATATTATAACCTGAAATTTCTAACGGATGAGGAGCCTTCACTTATTATTTCAATCCCACTCCTGTTCACTTTGTTCTCTAGACCTTAAGGTCTATGTTGAGAGATGCAATGTCATGGTAATCCCTGAACGAATATTTATGGGCAGCAGAGATCTATTTATAAGACACTTATTTTGCTTGTGTTTTATTTTATTGTTCAACATTTAACTACATTAACATAAGAGCCTCAAACTGCATGTGAATTAATCTCCTCAGTGAAACATAAACCTGTCACAGACAACCTAACTCTACACTTAATTCTCACACCAAATAACCCTTTATTTCCCTTATATCTCATGTGGTGGCATTTCGTGATTGTAAGTTTTACTCAAAATCTAAACAGCCCTCCTCAGCCTCGCTCCCAAGGTGGAAGAGGATATAGATGAGCCCTGATTCACCACATTTCTTATAAGATGGCTGTGTGCTTTAAGACATAATCTGTTATTTTGGAGTTCTCAAACTACCAGGAAATCTAGATGTATAGGTTTCTGTCAATTAACTACAAGTGATTTTGGATAAAGGACTTAACTGGTTTTAAATTTGAATTTCCCCCTCCTCGCTGTTTCAGCAGAAAATACAATAGCTGAGCTCATTCTTAGAGTGAAAACCACCAATTCTCAACTGTACCAGCTTGATTAAAGCTGATGATGAAAAAAAATTCTTTACTGATTATGAAGTATTCAGAATCCCACAATATCTTTGAAAGGAAATCACAATATAGCTTTGCAAGTCTGACTTGCAAATGTATAGTGTAGTAAAACTGATCATTCTGTCAATTAGGACACTTTCCACAGCAGGCGTAACTAATCTGGAATTCATAATGCCTTTTAGCATGGCTAGTATGCCCTGGACATTTTTCTGTGACATATTCGTGTGATAATCTTCAGGATTTATCTGATTATTTCCCACTAGAGTTGGGTGAAATCCATATTTTTGCAGTGAACACAGATCATCCTAAACAGCATGAAATAACATTCCAGAGAGCTCATGTTATCGCCATCTGTATACCAAATTAGAAAAATCCCACTTTTTTTCTGCAATGGAAATCCTGTGTTAAGGAATTTTCCTGCAAAGTTGAAAATAGACTCCAAGAAGAAAGGTCTGCATCTGCAGGCTTTTGGAAACCTCATCACTTTTTTCTGTTGTCCATTCTAACTTCTGGACCACTGAACACTTCTGTCAAGTAGGCTCTCATTCTGGCATTTGTAAAAGAACAGAATAATTCATGCTGAGATGCAAACTAACCAAAACTAGCAAACACATTCAAAAAATCTGAAGTTTAAGCACATCGGTTCTGTATGAAATTCCAAACTTTAAAGCAAGAAAAGGCTTGGCTTTCTGTCAGTAACCTATTAATACCTCAATAAGCTGTTCATCTTCTCAGACACTCACAGTTTCTGCTCAGATTAATCCAGTTATTGCCTTCCTCTCTTAACATTTTCATATGTCCCTTCTAGATTCCTTAACGCAACAGGAAATTGTACATGGGCAAGTAATAATGTCTGGGTTCCCTGAGATTAGATGTCTTATATCAATAGTGAGGGGGGGCTGACAGCTTTCTTAAAATGAATGTTCTTCACATTCATTATTTCACAGATTTTTATTGAATTTGAGTGATTCATCCAAGCATTGGGTCATTCTGATGCTAAGTAATATGTTGACTGAAAAGCAAAAATATATAGCTGAATAACTTCTGCATAACACAGTACTCTTACATTAAAACTGTGTGTGATACAGACAAATGCAAAAGTCTACAAAGAACAAATGGAAACAATTTAGTGGTAAGCATTTACTGATTATAATTTGATGTATATAATTGGTTATGTAGATATATTCCTGTTTTATTGCATGTTCTACAGAAGTTTATTATTATTATTTGAAATGTGTCCAATAAAACAAAGTTACAGGGGAAAAAGAAAAAAAATTTTGGGAGATGAATAACTTCTTTTTTCTTTTTTAAACATTTCCTAGTTTTGTGAGGAAAAAATAAAAAGAAGCAAATTTCATTTACTGATAAAAATCTCCTTTCTAAAACAAAGAGAGCAGGTGATTTTAAAAAGTTCTGCCTATAAACTGAACAATAAAATCAAGAATGATCTAAACTGCAATAAAAGGACTTGTATGTACCACTGTCAAATAAAGAAATGACTGAATGTCATGCTGTTCTTGAAAGAATGTTAGATTTTTTGGTAACAATAAACTACTTGAATTGCAATCCAGTATTATAAGATTATTTATTTTAAACATTTCAGTGTGATTTTTTTTAAATAAAAAAGTAAAATTCTACAAGTTTCTCTAAATTATACTTCATCTTTCATCTGTTATTTTCTCCCAGAATAAAAAAAAATTAAGAACATACGCCCATTGTCTCCAAGCAATTCTAAACTGCCAATTTCTATGGTGTGAAATACATCAAAACACCTTATGCTGCAACATATCTAATAGCACAGTATGAAGCTCATGGAAACATTTTTTAGTTAGAACAAAGGTCACTCTGAACATTGGTGGTTTTATCCTGACACCAGTTAAGTTCCTTACAGGATCAGCTGTTGATGTTGATGTATTATCACCGATAAGTACCCAAAGTACCTAAATTATCACAAAAAAAAAAAAAAAAAATCTCAAACTTAAACTACCAATGCAATGTATCTAAAGAAATATAAGCACTTGTTACTTGCTGTTCATAAAAATATAAAGTAGGGTGAATTTTCCATTTAGGTGCAAATTCAATCCAGATTTCTTGAGGATGAACAACTGACATGGTATTTATTTTGTTCTGTGGGTCTTCTTATGCAAATGATTATCTAGTATAAGATATATTGGACAATTAATTACAAATACATAGAAAAAAAACACTCTGAAAGGGGATAGATGGGATACTGAAGCAGTAAATTAAGTTACAGCCTGTTTCTTCCTATCATCTCCAATTTCCTTCTTTACTTATTAATGATAATTAAACCTTGTAGCATTTTCTGAAGTTCTGTGACTCAAAGGAAGAATAATACTAAACAGAACATTTCATCAATGCAGCTCCAGTGATCTTCCACTGATTTGTAAAAAGAACATACACATTTGGACAGCAAAATTCTGGTTTGTTAAGCTATTTAAACTCAATATAAATGGAGACACTAAGTTTAAACTTAGGAAATTGAAAACAGCTTTTTACATTTTGCAGGTTTAGAACACCTGCATTCTATTATGGGCACTACTACAAACAATTATTTATCTCATTAGATTTAGCGAGTCATTATATGTATTCAAGAACATATGTCTCCTTATATGAAAACCCTTCTGAAAAAGCTGGCATTTACTAGCTATGTAGCAAATTCTTCATTAGCACCTCTATCCTGTTTATATAGCTCACTAAACTCATGTTGATGCAACTTCATTTTTAAAATGGTATACAGAATTATAAAAACACTTTAAAGTTTGCATACTGTTTATTTATAAAATCCTATGAGTATAAATGTACTTAATATATGTTTATGGTATTTTTAAATAGTCCTGTTTTAAAGTTAAATCTTAGTCCTTTTCCGAGTAAAAACATCTATCTTATGTCCAAACATATAAAATGTTGATTTTGAACTCAGCAGGCTGGATACAACCAATTTGTAGATATAACATTTTTGAATTTTCTAATCTGGGTATGTATGCAATTTGGGAGGAGCAGGAAATGATTCTCTGGAAAACAGACACAATCTTGGAATTATTTCTGTAGGACAGGATGATGTAGGAGAACTAGGAGTGCGGTAATGGTCCTAAGACTATGCATGGGTAAGAACAATTTTTTTTCTTTATTCTCTGTTTGTGGTCTGATGTCAATTCCACTGACAAAACCTCTGTCCCTCCTGTCATTATATTAACTAAGCATATATCAATGCCACTCTGTCTGCCCCCTGTGCCAGAAAGGCATATGCATCAGTACCTTTTTTTTTTTTTTTTTTTTTTAAGTTTTTCTTGCCCTGTGAATAGCTAGACTTTTCTTACTCCATTTCTTTTTTTCTAAACACTTTTTCTTTAGATTAATCTCAATCATTTGTTTCTCTTACTTCAACTTTTTAACACCTTGCCCTGCAGCTATTTGTACAAAGCTTTTTCCTTCAGTACATACACTATTTATTTCAGCTAAGCAAGTAAATGATCTCCTCTGCTGATACAAAAAATGTTTCCCAAGTAGAGCCTAACATTTTAGGTTAATTGCTCTGCAGCATTTGAGGAAAATGGGAGAAACACAGAGAAGTTTGCTATGCATCTACGTGGACAGAAAGGCTCATGATTAACAAGCATATGATCAAAGTTACACAGCTGATGTGCCTCAGCAATGACTTATTACTTCAGGCATGGGGTTAGTTAAAGAAGGTTGTGTCTCACCCCAAAACCTATACAAGGGCCCATTACCAGCAAATACTGGCTGATAACAAGTCAGCACGACCACAGGAGCTGCAAAGGGAACCCTGCTGTGGCAGTAGCTCATTGTGCAAAATCCTGCCAAGCACCAGACTATTTTTTGTACAGAAGATACACCTAGCAATATCTTTGCTCTTTGAACCAGAGGCAACATGTGAGCCTTACCTGCATAAAATATTAATAAAAGGAGGGTGGAGAATGTTTTCAATAATGACAAGTTCAAGCTGTGTAATTATGCTGACTTAACTTTTAAGACCTTTTCTTCTCTTGACACTAATAATGATTTAGTATTCTTTTACAAGCCATACACAATTTTCTTGTTGAGCAGATAATCTGATGCTGTTTTAATTTATTTCTCATAAAATGCAAAAATGTAAAAATAAATAAGAGATAACTGCTATTAGTAGTAAAAGACTTTTTTCAAGATTACAATTCTGATTAAAGCAATATTATTAATAATGCCCAGATGGCAGATTGAAGCATTAAAATATCATCTTGAGTATAATCACAAGCGTAGTAGGACTGGAAACTAATTTCAAATGTTGAGTAAGTGTTTAACTGGGGACACTTCAGAGTCCCATGAGATCCCAAGAGAAAATCTGAATACTAATTTTCAGTTGCTTCAACAGCACTGGGACAACACAGAAAAAAATACCATCGGAGAAGAATTAGGGTGCTAACTAACGTAAATCCCAATACACTAATTAAAGAATATATGTAAAATAATTCCCTTCTTGTGTTTTTCTTCTGCAGAAGAACAGTTTTTAGTGAGGCCCCAATCAGAGAAGAAACTTGTGAAAAGGGAATGTCCAAAGATGCAACAAGTTTTTCAATGTTTTCTTAATTTTCAGCAATTAGAAGGTGTAAAGCTAACGAACGTGATGACAGAGCCTTTACTTGAGATACAGGCTCTACTGAACAAGATATCAAAGAAAGAGGAATTAACCCACCTGTCTCAGCAACAGCTCAGAAAAATGGTGAGCTGAGGAATGCAGTCTTCTCAGGTTAAAAATCTGGTGCACTGGAAGTGGGGGGAGAGGGGTTTGGGGGTGCAAACCGCACAGGCTTTGAGTGCATACGTGCTCTCGGAAGCACCATCAAGAAGGAGAGAGTGGAGGGGTAGATCTAGGCTCCCCAGCTCTGATCACTCATATGCTCACCCACATGCTCACCTTCTGTTTCAGGTTGTGACCTAGCAGTTCCCTTGTGGAAGGGTTATTTATTGACCTAATCACAGAAAATTTGGATCCTTTACTTGCTTAGTCATACATTCTCTGTATGATCCTACACGAACAATTCAGCTCCTACATGATTCGTCCTCTCCACCTGTTCAAGATATATAATTTTTCTTTCAGATAAGAAATCTAGTAAGGCTGAAACCATGCTTTCAAAACACAGCTACAAGCAGGATTTCAGTGATTACACTGACTAGTAAAACAAACGTTAAAACTTGATTAACATTCATAAACATTTAAGAAGATATATCTATGAGGGAAATAAAAACAGAGAAAGAGTATTTTAATATGCTTACCTGTATTTCAATTTACATGAGTTTTCTCCCTTTTCCTCTTCTCCCTTGATTCTATTAACTGTAGGGATCCCACTTCATCATTGCCTGACAAATCAGAAAAGTGATATTTTTAACCCATTTTGCAAATGGTAGTGGCTTCAAACTCAGCAAAACTGAATTTCATAAGAAATACTCACCAAACTAAAACCTGTATGAGAGTCAAAGGGACAGAAGATAATGGGTTACACGGACTTATCTAAGAACAGATATATTTAAGTTTTCAGTTAGCAAACATAACAACAAAAAAGCTAGAAACTATAATCTCATGTATTATACTTGTGCAGTGGAATTGCCAGGAATTGCCAATTTTTATTTTTATTTTTAACCTGCTATTGGTCTATAGGGTTTATATCCTATTAGAAGACACTGTCATTGCCTTCTTTTGCCATACAACCTACTATTGTTAAACTCTCTACTTGTTAAGTTTGGTTGTTCTTTTATTGCTTGACCGTTGTTGTTGCATTGTTTATTTATTTTTAATAGAGGTAATTTTTCCTGCTCTTAGTTTACTTGCTTTTGTTAATGCTTACGCCATATTATAAGCAATTATTAATTAAAACACAAGCTTATTCCCAAATGTGGAAAATACAAATATGTAGATTATCATAACCTACATTCAGTGTTAACTAAACCTTTTTTGAATAATAATTTGGAGGAAGCAGATAACCGAATTTCTACTTACAAAATCTCAAAAGCCAAAAAAAAATATTTTTTTCAGCTTGGAGCTGCCTATCACAAGGTAGTCAGTTATTTTCTGAATGTTCTAGAATACTTCTTCCAGCACTTAGACTTCTTAAAGGAAATGAAGTATGTTTTCTTGGAAGAAAGATGTTTAAAATAGATTTAAAGCATTTGATGTTCCTAGTACATAACACTTAAAGCCTGAGTCTCATTACACAGAGATATTTTTCCCTCCACTGACAGTCTACCAAATACAAACACATGAAAAGAATTGTGCAGAGGCAAAAAAAAAAAAAAGGCTTTTGGAGAAAAAAGGGTAAACATTCAGTTTTGGCCATACCAACTGGGATAAAATATTTGGATTTGGTCTTGCCCTAACACTCAGGATGTGACTATGGTACAGAGAACTGTACTCCTGCTTCCAGAGATACATTAGGCAGTAAATAAATGAAAGAAAAAACTGAGGCTGCTTTATAGTTAGTATAAGTACATACTAAGTTATGTTTAGCCCTAGAATTTCACAGCCTAATTACATCTGACTGTGATTAATATTACAGTGTGCTGTCTTCCCCCTTCTTTCTAAATCATCAGTAAGGCAAATAAGAGTGAATTTTTCTAAATATGATAAGGTGAACAACAAAATCTTAGCATAAAGTCTTTGCAACATACTTACCAGTGTAGTGCACTAAAAATATGAGACAAAATTAAAACATTAAAATTTACTGAGGACTTTCAGTACTTAAAGAGCATTTAAAAATGGGAGAGAAATCAACTTTTTACACAGATTTTGATAGGACTGGGAGAATGGCTTTAAACTAAAAGAGGGGAGATTTAAATTAGATGTTAGAAGGAAGTTTTTCACTGAGGTGAGGCACTGGAACAAGTTCCCCAAAGAAGTTGTGGATGCTCCATCCTTGGTGGTGTTCAAGGCAAGGTTGGATGGGGGCAATGCGCTGCCTGAGTTAGTGGATGGCAACAATGCTCGTGGAAGGGGTGTTGGAACAAGATGATTTTTGAGGTCCCTTCCAACACAAGACGTTCTATGAAGGGTGTATCCTGACAAATCATCAGATTAAAAACTCCTTTTTCCTTCCATATAAAATGTCCATAGTGCGTCTCTCCTGCTTTCATGCATGACTCATTCACCTACCAGTATCTAGTTCACTGCTTAGCTTACCTGTGCACTTAGTGTAAACAGAAAATTACTCACATTCTAATAGCACTTAAGTAATCTCTTATTATATGTTTTGTCATTAAGTGTTAACTGGCTCTCCTGCCATTTGTTCAAATGACAGGGAACATCACAGTTTCAGCACTGGGAAACACATCATCTGATACACAAATACAGAAGTACAAAAACATTAAGATATAACTTGGTTACAGAACCCTCCCCATCTGGATTAAACTACAGTGCTCAAATTACAGATACCACTACATTCAATATATATTAAAATTACTATAGAGTATGGGATTGACTTGTATTGTAGGATGATACATATTTATTTGTGTATATGCTTTTCTGTTGCACCCGAGAAATACGGTTCCTACTAGTTGCCATGGTTGCTGCCTGTAATCTTAATAAACTTTTTAAAGTGTTTTGAAGAGCAGACAGAAATACCATGCTAGGCAGTCTGCCAGCTGGAAGGATATTATAAAATACTGCACTTGCTCACCAGGGGTTTCCCGCTATATCTCCTCAGCTGGCATCCTACTCTGCCAGACAGAAGCTTCTAGGAGGGCAACACTATACCTGTTGCTGTCAGATTTGATCTCACAGTAGGGGTGAGAGTACCCCATGAAGAGTTTTTTAACAACTTCTTCAAGCCTAGATGTGATTTTACTTTTCCTACAGCATCCTGTGCTTGAGAGAAATCTGCCTATTTAAATTAACAATAATGTATAAACTGAATTTTTCCTCGGTTTTATAGAAACCTCCACAGAATAAAAATTCTGTAACTGTGACACTAGGTTTGGGAATACAAACTTAATATTACTAGAACAAATAATATTGTACTTTAACAGTGATCTGTAATGCAGATGTCAAATAGTTACCTCAGATTTCACTTGTCTACTAAATTAATATTAATTCCACAGTGTTTTCATAGGAGCAAGAATTTCAAAGTTTCCCAACTAGTTCGGGGACATAATTTTGCTGAGAATAAGGGGAAAAAAGGAGAGAGAACTAAAAAGAAATAATTGTTTTTCAAGTGCCACCCAAACATGAAAGCTTTCAACTCTTTCTCCTATTTGCACAGAAGTATTTTCACAAAAAAAAAAAGAATAACATGAATGGTGCCATTTTCATCTGCTCTAGCAGGTGTAGCACAGGTGATGATAATGCAGTCTGTGATTTGATGGTGATGGCCAGACTGAGTTACAAGCCAGTCCACTGCATGTAAAACAAACAAACCCAGTCTGTAGGAGAGTAATTTGGTGCCAAGTAGCAGAGAGCAAGAGCAGGTGCTGAAAGCACTGTAAAATTAGATCCTCAGGCAAATGATTGGAGTTTAGAAGTAAGCAGGCCTTAATTTTGGCAAGAAGTACTTATCAGATGATGACGCAAAGACATAGGGCTATCAAGAATGTGGGCTGTGTTTCAACAGGCTCTCTTTCAGGGAAAGATAATCATTTCAAAATGTCTCAAAAAATCAAACTGGAAAAAGACACAGAACTGTCCTTTTTGAAGTACCAGCTTTTGGCAGAGTCTATAAGGGAGCAGCCAGAGTGGGCTGCACCAAAAAGATTGTGAGCCAAGAGTGGAGTAGAAACGTGAAGCAGGCAGGGACAGCATCCTCACCAAAGGGCACATTCTCGTGGCACCAAGAAATAAGAGCAGGTACTGTGAAAATAACTGTGTTCAGACAAAAGTCAGGAACATCAGACAAGCGCATAGTGATAATGTCTAAGATCAATAACAAAGTCAAGTCAGCAGATAGAGAAGGTATGTGGCCAGCCACTGATATACCTACAGCATAAATCACAGAAGGATCAAGGCCAAGAGCAGAAAGAGTTCCCTATGTCTGACAAGGTCTCAGAGTGTTTTCCCATACAGAGCTTTTCACAGCAGCCTGACCCAATGCGACAGAGATGCACCATATCAGAACTAGCCTTGAGTACAAACAGCTGAATGTCCAGGTGAGGAATGATGGCTTTGCACTCAGGGCCCTGACAGTAGCTGCACAAAATTAATAAGTTAAAATATAAGACTTCATTAGGTCATACGTGCTGGAATCACATGTCCATGTAAATATAGCATCTAAAAGCAATATTCATACAACTTCCTTTTCTGTTTGTTACAGTTTTCTGAGAAAGAGGTATTTGGGTAAGATACTTTTAAGTTCAAATTCAATCCTAAAACATTCGGGAAAATCCGGGACAGAAATCAACAGATTTTTGAGATAAACCTGTGAGATGAATTTGAAGGTGATTTTCCTTTATAAAATCTGCTAATACTTAGAAAACAACAATACTAAGAAAACAATCTTTAAGTTTTTTAGTTAATTATACTTTTAAAATACTAAAGAAGTTACAGTGTTATCAGGAGAATAAAAAAAGAAGCAACACAAGGATCTGCTCAATTAATTTATATGTGATGATGCAAGTAAAACTTTATTCTATAGGATTTGGACAGGAGAGTCAAATTAAGACTGGAGAAGCATTAGATCTGTCATTTCTAAATGCTGAGTAAGCTTTGTAGCTATGAGGACTGCTCTGAAAGTAATGCCTCTTATTTTACTAGCATAACGTGATGGAAAGTGCAACAAGATAGCGGAACAACAACAGCCCAAGCTTCAGTGAGTGAGGATCAGTGAGAGTGCAGAAATAAAGGAAAGAAGGAGCTTATTTTTGGAAGGCCTATAAGGTCCTCAGGTAGGCAAAGGGTCTCTAGATGAGATACCCTTACCTCCGCTACCAACCTTTAAATGAAGTCTGGGAAGGAGTGAATCCTGGCTTCACCTCTTCTGGTCACATGGGTGTATTGCTTGCATCTGAGCTCCCCTTGGTTGGCCCTGCCTTCCTACCAGGTGCTCAATCACTGATTCAAGCCTTGACTTAGTATTTCCACAACAACTACATAGGCCCAAAATGTCAGAGGTTGACTTTGGTAGTATGGCTATAGAGGTTGAATCTTTCCACCAATAATCCATTACTTTTTGTTGCCGTGCAATAGATGGCAGCAGAGGGGCAGTCTGACATGGAAGCATGTATGAAGATGCATCACTCAATTGCTCCATGCAAGAAAAAAGAGTGGCACTGTTGTGGTTTGGTGATTTTTCTTTTGTGATCAGTATTCCACATCAGAACATCATGTGAACCAGTAGGAGTTAAAGAGTTAATGTTCTGGTTC